>VZSZ01005632.1:14995-240462 GCA_013398815.1 Ibidorhyncha struthersii
TCAGTTTTGGGCCCCTCACGACAAGAAAGACATTGAGGTGCTGGAGCATGTCCAGAGAAGGGCAACGGAGCTGTGAGGGGTCTGGGGGACAAGTCTGATGGGGAGCGGCTGAGGGAACTGGGGGTGTTGAGCCTGGAGAAGAGGAGGCTGAGGGGAGACCTTCTCGCTCTCTACAACTACCTGAAAGGAGGGTGCATCCAGGTGGGGGTCTGTCTCTGCTCCCAAGGAACAGGCGATAGGACAAGAGGAAATGGCCTCAAGTTGCACCAGGGGGGGTTTAGACTGGAAATGAGGAGAAATTTCTTCATCGAAAGGGCTGTCAAGCACTGGAACAGGCTGCCCAGGGAAGTGGTGGAGTCACCACCCCTGGAGGTATTTATAAGACGGGTAGATGTGGTGCTGAGAGACATAGGTTAGTGGTGGGTTTGGTAGTGTGGGGTTAAATGTTGGACTCGATGATCTTCCAATCTAAATGATTCTATGATGTCACTAGTGTTTGAATAGTTAAGGTGGTAATTTTTTCACATCTTTTTGTTAACCAGTGTATGCTACATCCATATTAGTAAATTTGATCCAGATTATTCCTTCAGACAAAAGAAACTCATTTAGTCCTAGTACTAGTATTTAAGTTAATTCCAAGTTGCAAACTGTTCTATTAGCTCAGCATAAATCCATAACTGCACTGATTCACTTGGAAAGTTGACTTAAAAGTTTCTTTCTTGATAAATTTTTGTAAAGTCACTTTTAGCCTACAGAAAACATTTTTTCCCCCAATAGTTACACTGTCATGGTATCTAAATCATGCTTTATGTGAAGGGAAGCTTTTCTATATATCACAAAGCCTTAGTGAAAATGTAGTTTAGTCAGGAATGAAGCACTCTCTTAATGTACTATGATATAATTAATCACCCAAAGTTCAAAAAATAAAGCATCCCTTTTGCAAAGAAAAAACATGTCCTGGCAATTCGAGCTGTGGTAGAGTGAACTCTCCATTATAGGGATATAAGAATTTGGCTTTTTATTTCCTTGCACTATCGGGAAGTAGGAGACAATGTCGCAAACCATTCAGTGAAGTAGCAAGACAAAATAAACTGCTTCTTACTAATCTCATCCAAGTGGTAAAGAGTGTTATTAAGTTTAGAGGGAATATATATCCATTGATTTTATGTCAGGGTGTCAGGGACTCCAAGGAAATGGAGAGAGCTGAGACCTTCTCAAAAAGTGAATTGTAAGAAGTAAGCTAAAATGTGACCAACAGGGAATAATGAGGACTGAAACATGAATAATTCTTACTAAGTGGCCACCTCTACATTAGTTCCATAGAAAGTGAAGAGATCACCAGCTTATTGCCTGTGGTAACAAGCAACCACAGTTTATAAATCGAACTTGTTCATCTTTATTTCTAGCTACCCTACCTTCATGGAAAGCAATTTTAAACCCTCTCCTCAGAGATTAGAAACTTACTTCTGATTTGCAACTGAAAATAATTTACTTTTTTTTTTTTTAAATATTCTTCCTCAATGCACAGATTTCTTTTCTCTCTGTTGCTAGTGGAAATACTTTCTCAATTCATGCAGTGATTGCATTTCTTTTTTTCATGGCTGTTCATTGGTATCCTCTGACTCATAAAGATGGGTCTTCTTTCTTTTCTTCTTTTATATTCCCAAAAGATAAGGCTCATAACAAGTTCTAACAGAAATTCCTTAGTCCTTCAGTATGTAACATTGCACTTCACAATATCATATTCCTGTGCAAAACATTCTGACAACAGTGTAAAGAAAGAAATAATAAATGTTCCCTCTATTGCTTGCTGTCCAAATTTTGATATGAAAGCCTAGAGCATCACAGTTTACTTTCCCTTCAAAAGAACTCTGCTTAAAACCAAAGCTCTAGCAGAAGTTCTGTTATCCCATGGCTCTCAAACCAGGGTATCCTGCTTACTGAAAAACACCTCCCACCATGAGAATCAAATCCAGCACTCAGAACAACATTTACATGCAGATTTCTCAGGACAAAAAGCTCCTGATATAGTCATTATTTATAGAAGTTGAGATCTACTAACACTCATGCCAATATTTCCCTTGATGGTAAGGGGGCAAACCCCAGACGGCTGAGACTGCTTAGTCTTTTTTACAAGAAGGATCGAAAGGCAGCCGGCTGCTACGTGCTCGGAGACTGCGGATAACCTTGCCCTGGAAGCTCATTCTGCGTGAGAAGTCCCAGTTTTCAAATATAATGGCCTGCACTGCCTGTCCTAAAGGCATGACACGGAAGAAAAAGCAATACCACCTCTAATGAATAATTTAGATTAGCAGCTTGCATGGTAACATATGTTTAAATTGATAAAACTGTTGCATATCGCTCTAGTATGTTGTTTCATCCCTTCTAAAGAGGAAAATTCAGTACACGTTGGGATTACTAGTTACTACAAAGATTCTAAATTATGCTAAGAGATTCAGACCCACTGTATGTTACAACAGTCACACTTTATATGGTACTATTATCATCATTTGAGGTGCTGTCATGACATTTTAATCCAGCTACAATCCTAAAATAAGTGCTTAGAGCACACTGAACTATAGGTTTGAAAAGGATATGATTTCTTTTGCTAGAATGGCAAAAAAAAAAAATTCCTCTGAATAACACTGCTCAAATGATTCACATGGAACAAGGAAGCACCATCAGAAGTGCTGGAGGAGTCATTTTCGACAAAAAACTGATACAGTTAAGCAAGGAGAAGTTAGACAGATGGCATAATGAATGAAAGGAAGCAGAAAGTAAAAGGAGAAGGTATCAGCGAAGGGAGGAAGGTAACACAAGAAAGGACCGGAGAAAATGAACGGAGAGATAAGCCAACAGGGAAATCACGCATACGAAGAAGAATTAAAACAAAACCATACAAAAGAATGAAAAAAGTGAAAGAAGCCAAGGGAAAAAACCCAAGTGCTCGCAAGTGTTAATTAGGAATAAGAGAGATGAAAAGAGTATCACAGAAAAAATGAGAGGTGGTATGAGAAACGGAAGATGAAGAAACATGGCCCTGGGCTTACCGCTATTAATTTAATTACTAGTGATCTTCCAGCCTCTGACTTCTCTGCTACGAGGCTGTTCCTGCTCATTGCAGACCTTCACCAAGTAATGTCAGCTTTCAATGACTCTCTAGGCTTTTTAACTATAGGATTTCAGCGCCTGAGGTTTGGGATTGCACATTGGCTCACAATAAATTGCATTTTACTACAGTTATAAACTTCAGTTCAGGGGGATAGACAGATTAGGAAAATGATGCAAAATATCATTCATACAACAACAGTTTTTTTCCCAAAGCAAACACAAAGTTTTGCCTTTTTTTTTTTTTTTGATTATTCAAAACCACTGTTTACAATGGTTACCTTAAGTGCTTCTTCAAAGCATCATTTCTGCATCTTGAGTAATAATTACTGGAGATTCTTCAAATTCATTTGTAAAACCTCGGGGTAAATGTTGCCTTTAAATGGTGGAGAATGCAGGTTCGATTTGGAGCCAGTTAAATGAGACTGCAACAGTTTAAAAGACAGCTAAATATAGTGTTACACATCACTATAGTTCATTTCGGCTGGAGTACCAGTTATTCATATTCTATTACTCATAATTTCAAGCAAGTGGAGGGAAAAAAAATTCATTGACCTTGAACAACCTCAAATAAATTTGGTCTATAAACTTTGATATATCCTTCCTTCTGACTGCAATACCTTTTGCAGTGTGCAAGTTCTCTTCGAAGAATAATAAAAAATGACCATTTCATCAAGCTTTTGAAACTACTGAGATTGAATCTTTAACTAAAAAAAGTTCACTCTAGTGCACGAAGACTAGTATTAAGTACTAATTTTATGCAAAATGACATGTCAAATTAATTAGCGATGAGCTATTTTAGTGGATATATGCCAAACCTCAGATTGTTTTGGGCAGAAGTAGCTTGGTATTAAATATTTAACATGCTGTGGGATGTTCTGGTTACACTGGTCATTCATTAATTTCCTTTGATCCCAAGAAAGTAATTTTTGTTGCACTCAGCTGTAACTGATTGCGAACAGCTTTTTTATTCAGGCTCCTAATGTACTTTTCCCCAGTTGCTTTCCTCTGATTGAAACTATTTGTAGTTACACACTTTATCACACAGCACAGGACCATTGCTTTTCTGTGACTATATACTAATAGTCATTTAATATTATATGTTAATATGATTTGCATTTATAGTGTTACTCTGAAAGAAATTCTAGAAGTACAGCGATAGCAAATATTTGAAATGATCAATGGAAGTTGGAGGAAATCACAGAGGTGCAAAATATTTCTTTTTAATCTGTAATAACTAAGAGTAATCCTAATATTTTACACTTTAAGCAAAAACATAGTTATTGAAAGCAGACTTTTTTACTTCAGTAAGGGTATTGTAAGCATGTATTTTTTTGTAAGTTTGTATTACCATACTACTATTATCACATTAATTACTACCATTTTATTGCTTTGATTCTAAATCTGGGAAATAGGTTCTCTTTAAAGTAGTCCTCAACTTCGCTGTGACCAGATTTCTGGAGTGGAAAAAGACAGTGCTTTATAGCTTTTTTTTTTTTTTTGGCTCTTTTTAAGAAATTCTGTTATTATGGAAACCAAACCGTATTTGAAAATGGTGTCAAAATTTAGTTAAATCTGTAAAAGCAAACATTTTGAGTATTACATTGAAATATAAAATCAGGCAATCATGGAATCATTGAGGCTGGAAGGGCTGAATCTGGCGCTTGCCCAGCCCAACCTCCCTGCTCAGAGTAGGGTCAGCTAGAGCAGGATGCTCTGGGCTCTGTGCAGCTGTATTTTGAACACCTACAAAGCTGGACACTCTTAAAGATTTAATTACTACATATATTTTAGATTTAAAAAGACTTTTTTTGGACATGTAACTTCCATCTTACTAGTCTTCCCTATTTTTCAAAAAAACCTGCAGAACACTAGGACTAAATCATTGCTATTTGATCAACAAAATCAACTCAATATATTACATTTCAAAACAGTGATCTACAATTTTGCAGCTATTTAGCAGAACAATAGTATTTCCCAAATTTTCAGTGAGGGGATAAATTGCTACTCATTTTCTATGAATGATTATGCCAATTTTTTATCAGATATTACAAAAAAACTGTATGAAAAAGCATTAGTCATTAACTTCTCATGAGCTTAGATAGACATTAATTTTAGCATTTCTTTTCAAGTAAATCTTAGATCAATAAAGCTTTAGCATAACAATACCTACACAGATGACAGAAGGGAAGAGGAGAAGCCACCCTAAGTACATCACTCCTTTACAGTGCTTGCTACAGTCAGGCACTGGTTGACAGCGATAGGTGATCAGTTGGAATAATAAGCTGCTCTTCTCTCACGAGTCACGTTCAAGCATGATTTATGTCCTATGACAGTTTTGGGAAGACATGTAATCTTGGAATCAGCACCATCTTATTCTCCTTCCATGGAGAAGGAGTATCTCCTAAATTTCCAGGTTCTGACACTGTAAATACAGTTTCACGAGTCTTCAGATGAAGCCTTTCAGTTACTGCCTTCAATATCTCATAACCACTCCCATCTTGTTCTAATAGATTGGTTCCTGAAATTTATTACTAGTGAACCTTCCACTTTTTATTTCAGCCTAACCGCTTCACTTAGACCTTCAGACTTAAAAATAATGCATAAAAGGATGCCCCTATCAGTCAATCTTTTCTCTTCTTATGAAGAAGAATAAATGCATGAAAGTTACCATGATGGAAGCATTTTTTACTTCTGTTTGTAAAGAGCTTAAAACCTTTCTATAAACAATAAGTGCTGTACACAAGAAAGCGACGGTTTAGCTTCTCATTCTCTACCATTTACATCCCTTCCTTGCCTCTCAGACTATTTTACATCTAAACTTATATTCAAATCACTTGGGACCTGATTACTTCAAGTAACTGTGTCACTATGAAAATGAATACATTTTACTATTTTTCAGGGCCAAGTAAGAACTGGCAGGGCACTCCGTAAGTGCAGGTGATTAATGGGAAGGAATGAGGAAAAACTGACGACATTTTTACTTTTCAAATTACTTACATAACTTGTGAAGTCTTTAACTCCCTGATGGTGTCAAGAGTTTAATGGACCACCACGTGTCCAAAATGTAAAAAAGCCCTACAGATACCACTTTCACCAAAGTAGTCCACATTTTTTTGGTTTGGTAATTCTTGTATTTAATAGAAATATCCATGTAAGTAAATAGATGGTATGACATAGTTGTCTTGACTTAGCAAAACAGGTAGTGGTAAAGGCGATCACTGGTATACTCAAATGTTGAACGCACTGGTGAATTTCTTGGATATTTTATTATAGCAAATTAGACTTAATATATGCATGAATGCATTATATTGCCTTATTTAAACATCATCTTAATTAGAAATGTTGTGTATTTTAAAGAAATAAATGTCCCTTTTTATTGTGATACACATAAAATTGTCACTGATTTATTAGTAATTTGACATAACAAAATGAACACGGGAAGCTCCATAACGACAGCATGAAAATATACGTGCTATTTGGTATTGAGGAAATTCATTTATGTGATATTCATCATTTCTCTATTTGCACATAGTATAGCTCTGTAGTTCAGGCATTAGTTACACAAAGATTCTCAAAAAAGTTTTGGTGTAAATTCTGTTGGTTTAAGAAAATGTTCTAGGATTATTTCTGAATGAGTAGAGGAAAATATGTCAACACTGTCTGTTTTCCTGGACTTCTTGTGCATCCTATTAGCTTCCTCTAACAGTTCAGTCTCCATGCTTAGATGTGTAAACTGCTCCAACTATGAGTTTATTTCTCCCTATTTTATTCTCTTTGTAATTTATTTATTTTTTTTTCCCCCTTTCTCAGTTTAGTAAGTAACCAGGAGGCTGCAGCATACATAATGTGTACCGGCTCCTGTCAACTACTTTTCCAGTCATATTTGATCCTTTTGGAGAAGTTCCAGACTTTGCCAGCCTGGAAGTTCTCTTTTGATGCAAGTTAAATCACCTTTACCATCACGCAGCTCCCCACATTCAACTGGCCGTGAGGAGAGCGACAGTCCTTTAATTCTAATTTTCCCTGCGACTTTTCTTCTGCCGTTGTTCAAAAACACGTTGGGAAAATTCACACAGTAAGGAAGATATGTTAACCACTCCAAAATCCTTCCCGTAGCACTGACTGCATTGCCAAGGAGTTACTAGATGAGAACAAATAAGTGAGAACACCAGGAAGAGAGAACATGCTCACCTCAGTATGTTCTGTATGCCACCAAATACTCTCCTGGGTTCTAGGAGTGTAAACATTTGTAGAGCATTTGAACTCCTGATTTAAGAAAGTCATTTGAACATAACAGATGTATTGTGCTAAATGAACATCCCTTGGTATTGACAGATTCTTCACTGTTCAGTTTTTTTGTTTGGTTTTTTTCCCCCCAAATCTGGGGTATAGTATATTTGGAATAATTTTTCTTTATTTGTGGGGATGGAAGAATAGAGGCTTACTTTTCCTGTGAGAATAAGGAATTTTCTTTAGAATCTTTCTCTAGAACAGCTGAAGGAATGACAGAGATTGTAAAATCAGTTTTCTCCTGCATGTGAAACACCAAATAGATGAAACGTTTGAAGACAGCATTTTTGTTAGTGACGAATGAGTAACTTTCTATGAATAATTTATTGAGCAAATTGAGCCAATTTTTTTACTTTCACAATACAAACAAGCAGATCACGATTTTCTCTCAGTTACTCATTAGCTGAAACCGTTTGCCAAATTCTTGTGTGTGATACTTGTAACTCAGTGTTGACTGTAGGGATCCCTTCAAGCCCTTCACATAGGAGATGCCTTTTTTTTTGTGAGCCAGCTCACAGGGTAAAGCTTCTTCACCAAACGGATGAGTGCTTAAGCATTTCTAGCAAAAATATGTACGTGGATTTCAATTTTGTTTTGTACATATTTTTATGGAAATAACATTGTAGTTCACCTTCTGTGAACTTTATGTTTTGGAAAAATCAATGGTTCACTTTATGCTGAGGATAAGAGCAAAACACCAGTAAAAGCATCAAATGCAACTCCAAAAACAGCTGAATTGTATTTCCTTTCTTTAAAGTTATGATGATTTTTTAAAACCAACACAGACAAAAACAAAATAAAAAGCAGACAAACTGCACCCAGTCTCATGTTCCTCCAAGATGCACTTCATAAATGGTACCTGCATTATACAAAGTCCTGACACTGCTCGCATAAGCCTTTCTATAGATAATCCCTAATTAGATAATTACATTAGAAGCTGATTTCAAGTTTGTTTTTTTTAATAAAATTACAGAACTTTTTGATGAAGCCAACTATTTATATGCAATAGTTTTTGTCAGGATAGAGCTTGATTATATTAATCATGAAAACAAACCAACACTGAGCAATATAAGCATGGATTGAATTCAGAACTGACAGACGTCAAATCAGAGTTGTCATCCTCAAAAGCAACATCTTTAGCACAGTTTTGTGGGATTAATCATAACTAAATCACCAGATCTAGGCTATGCTATATGCCTTTTTCATCAACAATTTGTTACAAACCACAATGATTGAAACGGACAATTAGAGAAATAATGAACGATGAAAATGAGTGAGGAAAAATAACCAGTTAACAAAGAATGTAAAGAATGCATTTTAAGTATAAGCGCCCATGCCCTGGGAAGCAGTGATTTTTTTGATTCAGGCTAAGGCAAACCAGTATACACAGAACTGCAACAAAAAGGTGTATTTTTAAAAAATACATAAAAGTATATAAAAAGGGGATGTGCTTAGACTCAATCAGTGCATAAGCAGTTTGTGAAGCTAACACAGCAATACTGTATGCATATCTAATATTAGAATTTTAAATCTAGATAACCTGAAAAAAACTCACAAAAGCCATCGAAGGATGGAAAAACCACTTTAGAATGAGAGAAAGGAAACATTAAAGGACTAACTTATTCAGCTTATTAAGGAACACAGAGGTGTTTTTCCTTCATAAACAAACAAATACTGCCTTTATGCCAAAGAGCATTTTAACCCAATTAAGGTAAAATTGTGGTTTTGAAAACATAAGCCCTGGTAATGCAGAGTCTCAGTCACGCAGAGCACCCCGCACAGAAAGCACAGATAGAGCTCGCCAGAACAGCAGCGGGATCAGAACCAAAATAGTTCCCGCAAGAGACAGTGCCAGTGGTATACTTCCACTGCCTGTTGGGGGAAGAATTTTTAGGTTGGGATCTGAGCGCTGTCCTGTCCTGACCTCACTGGGAGAGGAGGAAGAGGCGCAGAGGTGATGTCTTCTGGGGACACCAGCTTGGAGCCTTCCTGTCAGACAGGAGCCCCCAGGATTCCCCCAGGAACTCCTGCTGTGTTGATGTACAGTGCTGGCCACTGATTCCAGTTCTTTGAATGAAATTCAAAGATATTGAATGAAATTCAAAGATACCAGTTGGCTTAAGAAGCAAGACAACTGTGATTATCTGGCTCTGAGCCTATAATCATAAAGCTTTCCAGGCTTGAGCAGAAATAATTCTAACCAAGGTATCTGGCCACGGAGAGCTGAAAGCTGAATGCAAAACATGAACTTCAAAGGAAGAATATTTGACCATTGGATCAAATTACCGAAAAATCGGATTCTCTGCCTCTTCATGGGCTCAAAGCAAGACTGCATACCCCCTTGGAAAATATATTTCGTCAAACACATTATGCTTTAGTGAAAAATAAGCTATTATGCTCAGTTCAGCTTTTGGCATTAAACTGAAACCTAGGAAAGCAGTTATCCCACCTGGACATTTAACACTAGAGATTAAATAAAAGTAATCTATTAACTTCTTTTCATAGCCACCAACCCCATCCATTCCTATGGCATAGGCTATGGTCACAACTGTGGTACCTCCCCTGTGAGATGAGCGCTGTGCACTGGCGTGAATCTGACCTCTGACTGCAAACTAATCCCATGGAAAATAACCGAGTCATCAGCGGAGCTGAGACTAACTTCCTTACTGTGCTTTCCAACCTTCTAACCCACTTAGATCCCACAGAAAGGGCAGTATGAACAGAACACAGTGGGTTTTTTTGTCTGTATTTCTTTCTACACAATACTTTTGCTAGTGCTTGGTCAGATCTGACTGCAACATATACAGATCTGCTTATATATATATTTATATAAGTGGACTGCAGACCGGTTCGGACAAGCAAATAAAATGCTTATTCCATTGAATGCTGCTGTGGTTTGATCATTTCTGCCAAAATTGTGATTTCTGCTTTTGCAACATCCTCATCTGTTAAGCCATCTTTAACAGAGCATTAGAACAGGGTTCTAAAAGTAATGAGACCCTATCATGTCACATAAATCACCTGCATCGTCACCTTTTCTGCATACGTATAGTCTTCTAGCGTGATAATTTTGCATCTAAGGACCTAAGAAATGTACACCTTAAAATTGTGTAAGGGTTTAGGGTCAGTTATAAGAAAGGGCAAGAAGGAAAAGCATCCATATTCACCAATAAAATACCTCTGAAAGCAAATCATTGTGCTTCCACCATTAGCAAAAATAATTAATAAGCAACAATGTCTTTGCATTAAAAAGGGATAATTAAATGTTGAGAAGAACATAGAGAAGGCATCTGCCAATAGCAGTAAGGCAACCTGAAAGAATCATGCGGAATTTTCTAGCTGCGGCAATCTGATGCTGCAAGAAAAAAAGTAGTCAATATTTAATAATGGATGTTGTCCATAATTTAACTAATAAATAACTTTCTGTGTTCAAAAACGTAATTTGAAAGACTACCACATAATGGAAATAGATACCTTATCCTTCCATTTGCCAATCCAGCTTGTTATCACAATGTCAAAGGGTAGGTTTGCCTGGATCCCAGACAGCATATAAATACTGCTGAGATTCGTCTAACTCTCTTGTCGCCACTCTACTCTGCTCTTGGACAAGGCAATAATGATACTAAAGGTGTCACCGTAAGAAGATCAGAGTGACAACAAGGCGTAGAAAACATAAATGCAACGCTACTGAGAGCAACTGTTATCATCCAGTTGTGGGTGAAACACACGGTCATAAAACAGAGGTGATACTGGAGGAGTAGAACACTGGAACGCAGCATGAAAACATAATACAGATACACAGATAGTGTTAAAACTGTTTTGGCTTATTTGACCAAGAAAAAAAAAATCAATGACAAATGGAAAAAAAAATCAAGAACAACATCTTAGGGGGTTACTGCTCAGGTTTGTGACACTAGCTTTAAATTAGCTCTCCTGACAGCAAAGCAAGCTTTAAAAACAGCCTCCCTGAAAGCCAGATTCTAAGGGTAGATAAGAAAGTTCAACACAATCACAGAAGAGAGAAACTTTAGAAGAGCAATATAGGAGTTCATAGCTGACAAGCTAAAATAAAGACTCCGAGAGATGTTCATAGACAGCAAAGTGGCTTAAAACATAAGTATTCCCAGTTTTACTTTTCAGAAGAGCAGATGTATCTTCAGGAAGGCTGACATATGAAGGTACCTTTTTTTTTAACCTATAAAATGAAATTACAAATTTAGTCCTAGAAAACTGCGAAGACCGCAGCAGAAACAAGATTTTATTTATTTTTTTTTTAATTAAAAAAGAAAAAAAAGAAAGAAAGAAAAAAGATGTGGAAGGGTTTTGAAGTTGTTACAGGTTTCAGAGCAGCATGACCAACCGAAAACAAGTCACACGGAGTGGCTTGCAGGAGTTGAGTGCAAACCACACGTCCAGGCTTGGGCTCCTGGTGCACAAGCACCACCACCACCAGGCCAGTTCGATTGTCTGGCCGTCTGCAATACTCGCAGCTACTTAAGCAATAACATACATGCCTTGTGTCAAACACTCGTTTATCAGCCAGGAAGTAGGTGATGAAGGAGGTGACACAGCAGATGATAAAGAGTCGGCTGCCTGACAAAGCGAGGCCAGCTAACAAGAAAAAACTTGTATTAAACCTGACGTAGCTACCTGGAAAGTCTTAACATGTGAGTGAAGGTTCTCGAGGGAGTTCACTACAGACAAACTAAAAACCACTTCCCAGAAAAAAAAAAAAAACACTGTACAACTGCTACTGTTCAAAAATCAGTTATTATTTCCCTGGTTATTTCTCTTGTAAGATTTTTCTTTCCTCCATCAAAAACATGTTTGTTAAGCCCTTCAGTAAGTGTTTGCAAGAAGGTCCAACCAGCTCGTTACTTACTGGATTCCTGATGTGTGTTCGAGTTGTTGCTTTGATAGCGATTCCATTAAAAGTGAATTACTGAATTCAGATCTCGTAGCTCACCTGTTGCTTCTGCGCACGGCGTACGCAGGGCTACATGCTGCCCGTGAGAACGCGTTGTTGCTGCTATTCTGTATTAGCAAGGATAGCCTTGTAGGGCATCTGCAAAAGGACTTAAGATGGAGAGGAATGCCTTCTCTTTCTGCTTACTGTTATTTTTCAATTTTCCTTCCTTTATTTGGTTTAATTTTACTTAAAGCCTCCCGGGTAATGGTGTTCTTATTTCTATCCAGTGTGTAGCACAATCATTGACCGCTCAAGTGGAAGAGACTCTTTGTCAAGGAAGGATTGTGAAAAATGGGGAAAGAGTCTAGGCTTTTTTTCCTTCAGTAAGGAAGGGTAGAATTTACTTCAAATGCTTCACACTACAGGATATGAAACCCCCCAAAGGCAGGCATCTTAACCCCCTCTTCAAGAGAAGAGGACAGTACTACGCAAGGGTAAATTAACATAACTTTTCTAAACAGAAGAATAGAAAATACTTATTTTGTTCAAAGCAGTTCAAAAGACATAGCTCAGGGATCGTAACAGCAGCTTCATTTGCAACAACTTACTTGCTCACCTTTAATTTTGTGCCATTACATTTTGCTCATAGGAAACTACCAAAGTGCACCAAAACCCAACATTAATTTTCCAAGTATTATACGGACTTCCATAAGAACTGACCTGAAATTAAATTTCCTTCTTGTGACACGGCAGTAAATGTTAAATATATATGATATCTGAAAAAAATCCCAAACGCTTAGAAATGAAAGCAATAAAAATTCCAAGAGTACTTTGAGTGCTATAAAGCAATCTTGGGATGAATTAAATTATTCTTGTTCTACATGACAGAGAATTTAGCATACGCATTGAAAGTGATAATGATCAGAAATGTGATTCCAGAAAATCGCCATTTAAGGGTGCCTGGTTTCTGAGCGATAAGAGGAAACTTTGTATTTGCTGAACAAAGAAAGATTTGAACTTGGGTTTTAAAGCTGTATAAGGCATAATGATGTAAAACAAAATAATAATAATGTTGAGGAATGTATGCAGCTCCTACTTTAAGCAACTCAAGAAATGTACAAAGATTAAGGTCATTATCTGGCATTATGGATGGAACAGTTGAGATGAAGAAGTCCTGCAAAATTCATTAGGCAAAGTCCATTGGCAGAGCTGCAGACGGAACCAGGCTTTGGTGAATTATTTAACTGCAATTATTATTACTATGGGGTTGTTTGCAAAACCAGTGCTAATAAAGTCCAGCTCTCTATGCTTTTGGTGTTCTGCAATTTATGTTAATATATCAGTTTTCTCTATTTCCTTCTGATTTCCCACAGATCTGGTAGGACAAAAAGGTGAAGAGCTGAATAGACATACACTATGCATAGATACTGAATTAAGGATGACAGGTTTCTTGTATATGGGAGAGGAAGTTAGCGTCTCCTCTGTTGTCTCCATTCCACCTATCTCTGTCCACCCATAGCAAAAAAATTGTGATTTTATTCATCTGGGAATAAAACCACTATTTATTATGGAAAGTTACTATGAGATTGTCTATCTTAGAAAGTGGGTAGTTAGAAAAAAATGTCATTTATCTGTCCTATAACAGTAAAAAGTGCTAACTAAATTTAAAACTAACAAATAAAGCCATTGTGCTTATACATCACAGGCTGAATGTGGCTGGAAGTGTCCACAGAATAATAAAGGAAAACAACATTATGGTGCAAGAAAACGTCTTGGGCAAGAATAACTACCCCATTATTTGATAAAGTGTACAACAGTTAATCATATCCTCACTAAGAATTATCTATGATGTAACACTAATGTTCCAACTCCTTAGTGCTGGGCATAGGGTGAAAACAAGTAGAAACGAGAAACAAACATAGCAGACAACTAGTTTGATCCCTGGTTCAGCTACAAAATAAATAATTAGTTGCATGCTTTTGCTATGTACTGTTAAGAATTACTTTATTTCTGCAGATAAACACGCATATATAGAGAGAGTAGCAAAGATGTACTTTAAGGCAGGTATTTTAGCTACTGCTGACTGGACAGAACAAAGAATTTGGAGAGCAAATTGTCTTCTGAAAGGGACATTTCAAGAGATTTTGAAATGCTGATAACAGAAAATTTTGGAGAAGAACAAAGAGGTTTTTAAAAATATTGCTGAAAACAAGAATATGTTTTAAAAGTAGATTCCAAACCCTCAAAAGGACTTTTTGTGTAAGGAATTACGAACCTTGACAAACACATAAGCAAACATGTAATACTGGATATGGTTACTTGATTTTTCACACTCGTAAAGTGTATTTTTGGAAACAGAACTTAAATAGTATTTCATTAATGCTATTGAGTATTAATACAATTTTTGAAACATCATTTTTTCCTTTTAATAACATTTTCTATAATGAAGCATCCTTTCTAATGACGGTGCTTCAGGTCACATCCTTATTTTTGCTTCTTCCTGAGCGTCAGTTTCTGTGTTGTTCCCCCAGCACAACATTTACGGTCATATGATAAACTGCAAGCAAGAGACAGCAAAAGCAGAACATCTATCAGAGCACTGAAGTAATGGCACTGTCCATAAAGTACTGCAAATTTCTCAAATTAACTATTCACACATTATACTAGATTTTAATTATTCAAATACATGACAAATTGCAGTAAGTGCCTTATGCATAAGATACTAAATGAAATAGAGTGACATTTGTCAGTAGTGTTTTTATTTTTATAGGCACACCAATAATAATTAAAAACTGAGTAAAGCAATACTTCCCTGATACTGGTGAAACTAAAACGCAAGATCAAATTTACTTGAGAAATAAGAGTGCAGCCACTTATCACAATCTGCATTGGAATGATTACTGGAAGCCTGACATAAGTTTTGTTCAGGAGATTGCTTTACGCAAAGGGCGTTATAAAGATCCTTATTTACTCTATAATCACCACTGATGGTTATCAACCTTTAAGATAAGTACAACACTATCAGCTGTTTAGGTCTGACATACTATGGAGGCTGAGACTCTTCTCATTCACTTGGTTGAAACAACTATCATTTTTGAGGGAATATATTAATTCCTTGGACAACATTCTGCCATAAATTACAGAATGCCAATCTGATTAAAAGCGCTGAATGAAAAATCCATTGCTAAAAATAGTCATAGAAACATCATTCACTAAAAAAACAGAAACTTAATTCCAAAAATATGCCCTATCTCATCATATCCTTTTCTTTTCTTCTTTCCTTTCCTTTCCTTTTCTTTCCTTTCCTTTTCTTTTCTTTTCTTTTCTTTTCTTTTCTTTTCTTTTCTTTTCTTTTCTTTTCTTTTCTTTTCTTTTCTTTTCTTTTCTTTTTTCTCTTCTCTTCTCTTCTTTTCTCTTCTTTTCTCTTTTCTTCTTTTCCCTCAGTTTTATTTAAGTGAGCAGTATAGTCCAGAATTTTTGAGAATTTGGATCGTTCAACAAAAACTGTATTCAGGTCAGGAAAGCAATGAGGGAAATGGCCATGAGATCTTCAAGTATGTATTCAGGATCCTTTTAGCTTGGGAATCAGAAGCAGTTATAGTCTGTAGGCCTGTCTTTGAAACTTGATATGGAATCAGAGAAAGTTATCCTTTTAGCTTGAAATACATATTCCTACTGAGAAACGCAAAGGATGGAGGACAAAAAGAAGAGCAGTTTGGTACATCTGAGAACAGTCTTCCCTCCAGAAAACAGAGGGTTGGCCATCACTAGGCTCGACTCAAACAACTTTGTCATGACTAACACTATGTGAGAAATTACTCGCTTAAGAACACCTTTAATGTAAATCTCTCATGGAAACTATTGCACAGTTTGTTTGAAAATGTGGGGGGTTTTAGTGAAAATGTGTAAAGGTATAGTCGTTTATACTTTCTTCGTGTTTCATTGGCAATTCACCTTATGATCCTAGAATATATATAAGTGTGTATCTAGAATATATACATGTGTATATATGTACGTGTGTGTGTGTGCATACATTTGAAATTTATTTGGTTTCACCCTGCTCCAGGACAGACACAATACTGTAATAAACCCAAGGACAAAAAAGATGGGGCAAATCAAGTCCATCAAAAGTTTTTCTTGTCTCAGACTACAAAGTGTGTAGCAGGCTTAAAATAAAGAACTGGGAATAAAATGAGTTCTATAGATTATGTTTGCAAAAGGCAGCTTAAATTTTTATTTTTTTGGACCTTTTGTCTGGCCTACATGCAATAGTTTTCTACTATAACTTTTTGTATGTTTGTAATAAGGTACCAGATTAAAATAACTTTTCTGCACAGAAATAATCTTGGAGGAAACATTTTTGTACATTGTTATTTCTAGGCTGTTACTGTCAGAATAAGGCTGCTATTACAACACATCCATTAGTGCAGCCAAAAATTCAATTACAATTACAAATATGGGTAATGAAAAAGCAACAAAAAAAGAAAAAGAACAGCATGGACGGGAATGAACACTTCACTGAAAACCAGTCTTGAAGACAAAAGGCAAAGATATCAGAGAAGCATACAGAGTTCAAGAGCAGCACGCACTTTCCTGATTATGCCAAGGCTACAAAAATCACTTCATCACTATTCTTTTTATGCCCCGCTCAGTATTGCAAGCAGTAATGAAAAGATAAAGAGGATCATGATATTAGGAAATCTGTAATTCTGATCTGTGAAGGTCAAACTTTTAAAAATTATTATTGAAAAGACTGTCTTAAATGTTGTTGCTAAAACCTATTTTAATAGATAGGAATATAAATATTGCACATAATTTTCAGTGCTTACTTACTGTGGATTGCTAGCTAATTTTGTTTTCAATAAATTTTCAAGAAAACTTTGATTTTACACAGAATTCCATCAAATAAACAGCCTGCTTCATAACAAAAATCTTGATTACAGAACTTAATATACCATCCAAAACTAATGCAGAAAGATTTTTCCATATTTTACATTTTGCCCTATTTTTTATGGTATTGTAAATTTAAAATACCCTACCTTTAAAGATAATTAAATCTAAGTTGTAAAGTCTCTAATAAAATAGTGAACATAAAAGGGGCCAACATCCATTGGTTTTCAGCTCTGTTGCATTGTTTCTGGAAACACATTACTTTTTGAAAGACACACACTTTATTGCACGCTGTTCCTCATCGTGTCACTGCTCTTAAACCAGAGGTTCTCACCCATTTTGCTAGGTCAGATCATCTGTGCGTATGTTCAAAGGTTGCAGCCCCTCTCTATGAAACGCTGTCACTGGATGCAGGGCTGTTAAGATGACTGACATCATGGTGCTCTCATTAATAAAGAGATGACAGAACTATGTTTACACCCAGGTCAGGACATCAGACGTAACTGTGAATGGGAAAATTCTTATGATATAGAGATAATACGGAATAGCGTGATACCTATCTGGAATACTGCTTTGTGGCAAGAAAAGGTTAATCATCTCTTCCCCATTCCTGCTATCACTCCTTTTTAGCCACCTGTTATCAGCAAGACTGAAAAGTTTCTGAAGTAAGAGGACTTAAATTTGTGTTTGTCTCAACATATCTGGAATTTTTTTTTTTCATTACCATGCCATTTGGCCAAACTTAAAATATTTCAGGGGAATATTTAGCTGAACTTTCTTACAAAGATCCCATAGTGGAGATTCTAAACCGTTCCAGGCCTTATTAGTCCTCAAAAGCAAAAGGTTTCCTTATTACCTAGACAAAATCATATTTCAGTTCTAGATCATGATTTCTCATCTCACCCCCAATATAAACAAAAAATTATTACCTTTCTTACAGGAACTCTATGTATCTGAAAACTATTTTTTCTGCCACCCTTTCATCTTCTCTTATCTAAAGCAAGATTTTCTCTCATGTCTTTTCTCATAAGACATACTTTCTGACCTCTAATCTTTAATTGTGAACAGAGGAAGTGCTACATAAATGCTAAGTACTCCTGCTCATCAGATAAAACAACTTTTTTTTTACTTATATCGAATATTGAGTAACTGGCGGATGAAACTATGTCAAGGGAATGGCATGCTGGGGAATGGCTTTACTGAAATAAGTCAAAACATTCACATCGTTGCCACCATTGACATCATAACACCACATGCAATCAAACACCCATTTTACCCCTTGAATACAGAAGGTCCTTTTCTTATCTCATTTTCCTTTTATTGTTTCAGATAGATTTACTTACTAAAAATATGTCTCAATTTTCAACTGTGGTAGTTGACATAATCATTTGATGATTCATTAAAAAAAAAGGACAAGAAAAGAAAAAGCATAGTATGATCCCACAGCTTCTTAATTATGGTTGTGCTATTTTAGAAGAAGGAAAGACATCAAATTGTTTTGAAATTATACTTTGTTAAAAATATATATATATATTTATTGTTAATTTGAAAGTAGAACCTGGGCTGACAGGCTTCAATTAAGTCTCTACAGGAATTAAGAGACAAAATAATACAGAAAACACTACTTTCTTTATGTCCATGATCACATAAATTCCATATGCAGGCAAAATGCCTGTGCTCACGCAGCGCATCTTGCAGAACCAAGGACTAAATTGATGACTGAGAGTCAGAGTTCAAAACAAGGAGAAATTGTTTGTATTGTACTTTCAGTGTTATAAATGGGAGGAGAAAAACACTTAAAGAATGAAAATGACTTTTTAACCAATGTAGTGTTGTGAAATACAATAGATCAGAGTAACAAGTCAGCTCTGGAAAGAACTGCAGGAAGATAGGAGCCCACTGAGCTTTCCACGTTACTATCAAAAAGAAAACCTCGGAATCCTGTTGAGGGGAAGGTGAACGTAGAGGGAATGTTTCCTGTGAACGCAGATTCACAAGGAACTCCAGACTTCACACAAGCCTTGATAAAATACTCTTTATACACCACTCTGCAAACAAAACCAGCTACTAACATACTTCAGAATCAAGCTGCTGCTCTCAGCAGTTTAAAACTTTTTTCATGAGTTTTTACCAGATCTGCCATGGTTCCTATTATACAGCATAGTAAGAATAAATCCTAACCTAAAATTGTTAACACTGGTGAATATTAGGTAGATATGCCTGAGCTGTAAATTTCAAGGGCAAATAAAAACTTCCTTATGCCGTGATCTCTTGTTTAGAGCTCATTGAAGCAGCAGGTGATTGCATTAAGGTTACCGATATGAGCACAATGCCTTTTCTGCCACTTATGATGCCCCGAACATTACTGCTTCTTTTGAATTTCACTGCCATGATTTCCATTCTATTACTCCACTGGATTCCAACTATTTGCTTTTCATATCCCCTGTACAGTTTCTTATCTCCTATCTATATTATCTTCTAGACCTTTGGAAGCTTTTCTCGCACGTTTTTCTCAAGTTTTTCTTAAAGTACACCTGCGTGGAAGGATGCATGAAAGCTCAAATGCTCCGTTTACTAGCAATAGTTTTTCTGTTCTCTTACTCTTGATAAAATTCCTATAAAATTGTCCACCAAACGAGCCGTACATTCACTCATGCTCTAATAATTCTAAAACTAACATGTACTTGCCTGTCCTAAGGTTTGTATGGCCAAGTAGGTACTTAACAAATCACAACAGAATATAGTTATTCTTCATGAGTAGTGGTAGAAAAGTAGTAACAAACACTTATATTTTAAAGGTACAGAATGTTCTACTCTTTTTCCTTGAAATTAAATATTTATATATATTTATACTGAAAAAGTGGTGCAAAAAGACTAGGTAAATATTTCTGCGTATAGGAGAACATGTTTTTCTTCCTGCTTTATATTCCACACCGTACCATTCCTCCCAAATCTCCTTACTCAGGCAGTTGGTTGTTCTGCAACCCATTAGTATAACGACAGTCTTTATGCTACAGTAGCTAAAATTATGTCAGCATTCCTTTCATAAACCATTGTCTTTAAATTTTTATAATTTTTCCCAAGATAAAAACAAAACAAAACCCCAAACCCAACCAAACAAGCAAAGTTCCAAGTTGAAACTAGCTACACAGAGTCTAAGAATTTAGTCTGGAAGAGTTAATTTATTCTTAGAACATTTAAAAAGAAAAAAAAATCATCATTTTTGAAGTGATTTATCCTGGCAACATTTCTTAGCAGTCTTCTGTTTATAATGTCTTTTCCTTTTTGTTTTGATAAACTACCCACTTCAACTGTGCCTCAATTTCAGTTTTTTCCAATCAGGTTTCTGTTAACAGTCAGTCTTCTGCTGACAATTTTCCCATTAGGAAAATTCAGTAAAATTCAAGGGAAATTCAGTAAAATTTCAAGGGAAATTCAGTGAGGCAAAAGTTCAGTGATACACTGAGTTTTCACAGGTTTCTACCTAGTCTCCCTAGAGCTAATTATCCAATGTTGTTCCTCTACAGTACAAGAAAATAATGTTTTCCTGTATTTGTACTGTCATCACCTGAGAACATTCCTTTGTGAGTAGGATGCCGGCTTTTCACAGTCTTCCCCAGAATTATTTTCCTAATAGCCTTTTTCCGAGACAGGTAGCATAAACTACTCCCCCACACAACATCATTTTCATTCATTGAAGAGTTGTTAAGATTTTTTCAGTGCTATTCTTCCATTTCAGTCGCTATACCAGCAAATGTTTTCTTTCCATATTCTTTTCTTCCTTGCTCTGTTTAAAAGCTCCGAACAACACAAGTAGATGTCCTGAATCTTCTAAGCAAGAAGTCTTAGAATCAGACTGTAACAAGTGAAAAATCATATATCCTCTCTGAAAAGTTAATTTAATTCATATCAGAGGTACTGGAGAGAAAATTAAGGCTAACTACCACGGGTAATGCTACAAGTAAACGCACCACTCCATTAATAGTTCATGAAACTCTACCAAAGTAGTTACCTGAAAATATTTACTTTTGTAACAGTCACGAAAGCTAGCACATTGAATGACCTCAAACAGATCTACACCTGCTGAAGAAAGAACACACATATTCTGCAAGTGAATAAACGCAGAAGAGTCACATACAAATTCTGCTTTGCACTTTGCTAGCAGCAGGTTTATTCGTACAGATAACGACCCCAGTAATTTAGAACTATTTGCAGTGGAGAGCTGGGAGGACACGGGCTGCTATACACTTAATGCACTCATTGACTCTCATCAAAAAGAATATATGACATTTTGTGCTGGACAGCAAACAGCAAATCTATTGTCAGTTGTACTTTGGCAGCTGTAACCAGATTATAAGATTAGAAGGCTAATTTGCAGCTTGATTTGTTGTCTGACAACCTTGTTTGTGAGTTTAGTATCTCGGTCATTTCAAAATGCACTGGGCTGTAACAGGCTGTAACTTCATATACAAGCTGTTGGCATAGATACATTTTTCCTTAGCAAAAACGATTTCAATCCATTAAGTTACTTTATTTTTAGGTCTATAGCTTCAAAACACTAATTTGCAAATGTAATTTGGCTGAATGCTCGCTACAGTTGTAAACAGCCTTGTTCTGCCTTTGACTGATACTCATTCAGATAAATATTTCAGGTATTTTGGGGCATTTAGTTTCTGCACAGCAGTTGTCGGCGCTCTTCCAAATGCGGTTCACTAACCATGTTCACTCCTGAAACCTGGTCCTCAAATGTACCTTGAACCCAACCACTGACACCGGGGTTCTAGCATTCTCTCCATGGAAAAGAGCAGGCGGCAGCGGGCTGGCTTTGAAGGGAAGGCTCAGCTGCTGCGCTTTGCAACAACTTCAGGCATTGTTTCTGCTTTATTACAAATAGGGAAAGAAGGGGTGGAATCTTCCAAACTTATTTGACTCAGGCTGCCACAGTTATCATTCAAAGTCAATTGTTAAACACCCCTCACAGTATACTGCTCCTTTTTTTTTTTTCCCCTAATTTCTGTATACTTTAGGGAAACTAATGAATAATATGTATTCATACATAAAATAGTTGTCATTAATGATAGCTTTTAGACTTTAAAAATGAAAGGTAGAAGGCTATAAAAGACTCAAAAGAGTGGTGAACAAGAAGACGATTGTCAGAAGATTATCATCAACACACATCTAATGACTCTGAGTGTTCTCATGAACCAACTATTTAGTTTTAACGCTCACTACACCAAAAAGGATGAATAGTTAAGTATTTCATTCCACCCCATCTGTTCAACAGTATGAATGTTAACACCATTCTATTACCACATACTTGAAAAATATTAATTATATTGGATTTACCATTAATCTCCAAACCACCTCCCACTGAAGTAAGCGGTTCTTGATCCATTTTTGTTACGGACACAGTTTCACAGTTGTGAAATCAAAAAACAAGATACCGTCAATAGACATGAGGACCAAGAAGAATATCTTCAGATGAATGAA
Source organism: Ibidorhyncha struthersii (assembly GCA_013398815.1). Lineage (NCBI taxonomy): Eukaryota > Metazoa > Chordata > Aves > Charadriiformes > Charadriidae > Ibidorhyncha > Ibidorhyncha struthersii. The sequence continues at coordinate 37,686 of VZSZ01005632.1, forward strand.
TTCAGGAGCTTAACTATTCTTCAGTGTGGACAAGGTACAATGGAAAATTTAGGGAATAACCGGTTTACATAAACTGGGGATTTCTCTGCTTCAGATGCAAAATCTGTCTCCCTTTTGAAACCACTTCCTCCTAGGCACAGCAATAAAACTCTCCTCATGAGTTACCTGAATATTCTACAGCTGAGATTTCCATGTTATTTTCAAGATATTTTTTTTTTTTTTTTTATAGGCTAAGAGCCTTTCTGAAGTTTGAGGGTAAGGATCTTCCTGCATTTGAAGGTGGGCTATGCTACTGTGGACTTCACTTTTTTTCTGTTATTGAAATATGAAAAATACTACTGAAACTATTGGGAAAATAATCAAGTTCTTAATAAACTAAAACTCCCATCCAAAATTATTAACTTTTGATGACCAGTTTTAAAACTTGAAAAATTAAAACTTTGAAATTTATAATGACTTTTCACCTTCACGTGTTGGAACTCTCCCTAATGTAAAGCCGTTCTCACCCTCGGATGAAAGTCCCCACTTCCAAACATGAAGAAGAGTAGGTGGGACTGAAAAGTATAATCACCATGTTGAACAGGGTGTAAAAGAACTTATCAACACCGCTTTTCATCCCCACCTTACTATTTTTCAGCCTTCAGTTAGCAACAGTATTGTGCAGTCTGCTTCGGAGCTGTGAATGAGAAACCGTCATACCTCTTTAAAAGAGGTATTTTATTCTGCAGTATATATGTGCAGTAGTTCAGTGCCAGTGTCGATCGCTTCTAATGCCATAATTCAATTCGCAAAATGAAGCTGTTTACACTCCAGCTGCAGAATGAACTGTGAAACTTATTTAAGAAGAAGAAATACCCATGTTCAGGATGCTTTATCTGTTTTTCAGCTGGAATTGGAAATTCCCAGTCGAGCAGTAGCCGGCATGATGAGATTTCATGGAGGTAGATGTGGTGCTGAAAAAAAGATTGGGCCAAGGTGACACTCAGATGAACTCAAATCACAAAAATTAGTTACTAGAATCTCAGGGATATGTTAAATTATTTAATTTGTTTTGCTACAGTTAATAAAGCTGTGGCCAGTTTCTACTGCACTTCATTAAAGTATGTGTGGTTTTTTCATTCGTGAGTGACCTTCATATAATCTTGGTCATATTATGGTGAGGATATATTTCCCTCATGTCTCACTACCCATTACTGCTTCATAACTAAATTCTTCTATGACAAGCTAAACAAAAAATACAATTTGAGTGTCATTCTGAAATAAACTCATTTAATTTGCTTATTTACCTTTTATTTACGTACTACCAAAAATGCTCCCTTACATTATTTTGCAGCAATAATCTTTCCCAATTGCACATATATCACAGATGGGGCTGATCTGAACTACATCATCTGGATCCTGGTCCGTTTCCAAATTTTGCAACTGAAATGCTGAAATGATGTTTAGTTCCAGATCATTATCAAAACATGTCAAATCTACAAAGCTCTGGTGTTAGAAATAATGAATCAAAGTTAATTCTCTGTTGTGTCTGTTTCTGGTCTTCAAAATGTCCCCTTGTGTCTTTTAAAAAAAAAACTTTTTTAAAAAAAGCCTTGATGTCTGAGTACTGAACAAAGGTTAAAGCTGACGTGCCAGTTTAGGACTACCTCTACCATGGACCTAAAATGTCCACGTATTTTCTTCTGGTAACCAGGAGAGGAAATGTTGGAGGTTTACAGAGATCTATGTGGTCGAAGGGAAAAAGCATGACACATGGAAACAGCTGACATTCTTTTATCTTGGGGAGAACGAAACTATAGACTAATCAGCGAAATAAATCGCCAGTGCTTTAATGACATCCTTCAAACATCAAGTATATAAAGCAACTTTGCAGTTGGGACTGTACTGGTTACATGTACGCGATACAGAAAGGGATTAGATTTAGAAACTGCAAGAGCAGAAATACATAAGGGCAACCTTGATAAAGATGAAGAGGAATCCTAATCCAAAGCCCCAAGAAACCAATACAAATCTTTCAGTTTACTTCTGTGGATTTTTGGAACCTTCTTGCTTTTATTACATTCATCCATTCATATGGCCTTCCCAAGCTTCACTTCTTACTTTCACCTGATCTCACAGTAGTTTCTAAAGCTTAACTATGATTTCTAAAAGTTATATAAGTTTATAGCAGATTTAGAAATCCGGGCTAGAAGGTGACAAATCACATTTCATGTTTCTATGCAATTATTGAAACTAAAAAGAATAGTAACTGGAGCCTGAAGGAAGTGGTAATACCATTAACTTGTAGTATCACTATGAATGTGATAAAAAAGTTTACAGATGTTAAAAGCAGCAGAATACCAGGTGCTTAATACCAAACCACGCGCCTTAAAGTCTACATTGCTTTTTTAGGATATACAAAGCCCTAGAAGATGCTTGGTTCAGGTATTGTACAAATAGTAGTTTATGAACCTGAATGCACATGAAAGCATCTTTTGAATCTTTATATAAGCAAGTTGTTTAAAACTATGTGAATCAAGACTTTATTTTGTGTCCGGAAGGAGCATGGCTGCATTATCCACTCTTTTACATGTCCATGCGCTGCTTGTCAAATTTAAACTTGGCATAATAGAAGACACTAATTTTACAGTACCACTACTTTTAACCTGTACTGGCCTGAAGCCAGAAAATGTTACAGCAACAATACCAAACCTTAGCAGATGCTTGCATGTGCCCATAGAAGGCATACAGTTTGTAGCAGGAAATGTAAGGGATTCATGATTCCGCCTCTTACTTACAAAGAAGTATAATGCCAAAAGAATGCAATTTAAAAAATGTGTCGCTAGCAGTACCCATAGGGCAATATAATATTTTCCAGGTTCCACTACGGCATGACAATGTTTAGCAGCAGAAGGTTCAGATTAGGTACGTGTCATTTCTTTGAGCACAACGGAGTGTCCTTCATCCTTGGAAGTAAGATACGGGATGAGGATCTCAAATGCGGAGCAGGAGAAAAGAGACACTGCCAGTCCAAGGCAAACATGCAACCTTTTTCCCTTTTAAATAATATGTGAGAAAATAATGTAATAGGTATGTGTGAAAAATGCTGCTCTTTATAAAGAGTAATGAAATACAGTAATTTGGTGGGTAGTTATGAATTCGGGACGCAGCTACAGATTTCCCATTTATCTAGAATAATTACTGCATGTCTAGAATAAACCCACATGTCAAGAATACACATACATATTTACACAGACTGACATAATAACTATTTTAAAATATGAATGAGACAGAATTATTGCAGCCCGTGAAACATATTAAACCCAGTATCTTATTATAGTACCTTAAAGTGAAAACTCACATTATGTTATCTTTTTGTATATGCTATTAGGTACAATGGCTTTTAAAAGCCATAAAAAAAATCCTCCCCCAAAACGTAATGGCACTGCAAGGAAAACTAAAAAAAGTCATATATGAGAAATATCTATACATATATGTTAAGTTTTAGCTCTTAGACCTTTAGCAATGTTTAATGTCAGCCCACTGTCCATTTTCTTTTATTTTTTCTAAAAGAAAAATAAAGACAACACTGAAACCAACTGTATCAATCTACTTTCAGAGGTAGCTCCTTCACAATTTTCAATTAAATGAAATAAAGAAAAGCTGTATTTCAGCTATTTTTAGCATTTTGCAAGTAATACATTCTAAATGATAAGCCTTGCATAGTATAACTTGTATAAATCAATTTCCGATTCCATCTATAAATGTAATTTTGAACTGTAAACATAGCACCATGTTTCTGAACAAAAGTTAAAAAGCATTAATCTTAGGAATTGTTCTCATGTCTGTTCCATTTATTCAGAGATTGGTCATCCCCATCTGCGGTGGTGGAGACAGTTGCAGTTCCTGGGGACAGGCACAGGACTACAGTTGTCTACTGTCCTACTCAGCACTGGTGAGACCACAACTGGAGTACTGTGTCTGGTTCTGGACCCCTCAGTACAAGACAGACCTCGACATACTGGAGAGAGTCCAGTGAAGGGCCATGAAGATGACAAAGGGACTGGAGCATCTCTCTGTGAGGACAGGCTGAGAGGGCTGGGACTGTTCAACCTGAAAAGGAGAAGGCTCTGGGGACCTCATCAATGTGTGTAAATATCTGAAGGGAGGGAGTAAAGAAGATGGAGCCAGGCTCTTTTCAGCGGTGCCCAGTGACCAGACAAGAGGCAGTGGGCACAGACAAACACAGGAGGTTTTGGCTGAACATCAGGAAACGCTTTTTACTGTGAAGGTGAGCGAGCGCTGGCACAGGCTGCCCAGGGAGGCTGTGTAGTCTCCTTCCTTGGAGATATTCCGAAACTGTCTGGACATGGTCCTGGGCAACCGGCTCTAGGTGGCCCTACCTGAGTAGGGGACTTGGACCAAAAGACCTACAGAGGTCCTGTCCAACCTCAACCAGTCTGTGATTCTGTGAATCCGTGATTCTGTCTGTAACCATAGTTTGGCAGCTGCAATCTAGTGCAGGCATTAGGAATCAGAGATGTGATTATCTTTTTTGACGAAATTAACCTTTTTTTTTTTCTGTTAAATATTATTTGATGTAATAGTAATGTACTAAAGAATTAATAATATGCTGTAATACCAGTCTGTAAACACAGTCCACTGGCTTTCATTTGAAAAACAGAAGGCAATGCCAAATCTAACTTTTCAAAATTTCAGTCCGTGGTATGACAATAAACTTTTTTTTGCATATAAATTCCTAGTTATGGAAGTTTTCACGTAAGATAAAGTGTTTTGTTCTACAAATAACAGATATTTTAAAAATAACCCACAGTCACTAGGACTTTACTTTCAGTTGACCAACATCAGAAAAATAATACATGGGACAGTTCTCTGTTGTTCCTAGAAACTGCTAGTGATCAGTCTCAACTGTGCTTTTGACATTTTTACCCTCAGCTTACTAACATACACTTCAAGGCTGCAATAACCAGATTAAAGTAATAACCCACCAAGTGTTGCTTCAGGCTACAGTTTTAGCTGACACAAATCATCTTTCACTGGACACGCTTTATGGTTTCTAACATAAAATGACTTAGCTGCAAAGCCAGTGCTTTCATATTACAAACTATCGTTAATCTGCAGTACTGGTCTACAAGTTTTTGAGCATTTATGATAAGATCGAGCTTGTCTAGTTAAAACGCTTTAGTTAAAATTGTGAAATCGCATCAGAATTCCTACAACTCTAAGCATAACAGTTCAGCAAATCTTATTCGCTACTTTGCACCTGGTACACCGCATTTAGAGAGTAGTTTAAAATACATTATTGATTTAAAAAATCATATTTCTCCTTAATACAATCAAATTTAGAAAGTCAGAAATATACAGGACTTTTCAGATTGAGTGATGAAATGGATAGCTGTTGGCTGTATAAAAATGCAATGATAACAAATTCTTTTCTCTATATACTTAGCAGAAAATAAGTCTAACAGGTTACGGTGATCATTACATATGCCGTCTTGAAAAAAGAGTTGAGAAAATTATTTCTGTATTAAACCCAGTTAATTTTAAAATAGCCTTAAAATTAAAAAAAAAAAAACAAAAAACAAATACTACATCCAGAACACGGCAAAATCTTCTAAACAGAAAAATCTGAAAAATTCACTTCTTAGAATCAATGGACAAAAATCTTTGTGTAAATAATACTGGAAAACTGAATAAATGTATTGTGCCAATTGAAAGTCTGTACCAGGGAAAATAATCTCATACCAGAAAGTCCTAAATTATATCCCACAATGTTATATCTAATATCTTATATATCATTGTACCTCCTTCTACGATAAAAGACAATTCAGAAGAGTACTAATATCAACTCAGAATGTCGTAACTTTATTAAATCTTTAATAATTTAAAGAATTTTAAAAAGCAAACTAGGTAACATTTCTGAAAACATACTGGAGTACAGTAGACTTGATATGTCCAGCCTTTCAGCAAAATAGATTAAGTTACTTTTTTGATGACATATTATCGACCAAGTAAACTCCAGTAGCTTCAAGGGAACCATTAAGGACACATCATGTTCATTCCATAATGACCTGCGTTTCTTTTACAATTAGTCTCAGACAACCTGACAGCGTTACCATGAATGATGCAAGATAATCATTCACATTGTCAATGTTTTTAGGCAGACTTCCAGTGCCCATGCCATTCAAGCCCTCAGTCAATCATGGAAATTAGCTGGAGACAGTTGGTGAAAGGAGGTGTTGATATTCATAGCAGCAGTCACTAGTAAACACTGAGAAATTGTCACAGGAAGCTAATCAAAACAAGTGCAGCACGTTCGTCCGTGCTGTTAATAAGTGTTCATAAATTTATTTTATATATTTCAAATTTGCTAAAATGTATGTTTCTTTGGGAGGAAAAAGGTCAGTAATATCAAACCCAGACACAATTAACAATGAACCACTCTGGTATTATGAAGAGGTGTACAAAAATGTTAGAATTGTCTGACAACTCCCACTGAATTTCATCCTAAATTGACTGTTTCCAGAAACCGTGATTAAAAAGTCACTTCCGGTTTCCCAATTTCAAAATGTTGCGGGGCTGTGAGACAAGATTATTCTGTACATCAGTTACTTATTTATAAGAATAAGCTTGACGTACCATACTTTATATCAGCAGCACCCGGGATTCCACATAGATCTCAAAAACTTATTTTCAGTGGGTACCGGTTAGGATGGAGTCAGATTAAGTTAAGAATTTAAATATTGCAGGTTTAGTAATACTGATAAGGGAGTAAGCTAATTAATGCATGCTATTCAATTTGTTAAAGTGCCTTTACTTTGGAAGCAATGTTTTTAGTTACATTTTTAAACAAAAATAAAATGAAATAACTCTTACTGGTTCAAATTCAGACATACCAACATAATGAACCAAAGAAATAACATTGTTTCAAAACTGGAAATGTTAAGAAGTCCAAGAGACTACCAAGAAACACTTAATTCTGATTTGGGCAGCATGGCTGCTTTTCACCAGAAATCCTATTGCCTCAGTCTACTTGCACAGTAGAACAAAATACATGTTGTCATTTTTTTCCCCCTAAAAGTCACCGTAAAAAAAGAGAAAGGAGAATGAGAGAAAAAATGTGAGCCACTGAAGAGGGTGCTACCCTGTAAATCTGGAAGTCCTGTTTCTGCTCCCAGTGTTACCACTGACGTTGCTGGTGACTTTGAGGCAAAATCAATTCGGTCTATTAGCTAAATAGCTTTGCCATCCATAAAAAACAGAGGTAATCTTTCCCCTTCTTTCTACAGTGTTTTAATATATTACACTGCATATTACTATGCATATCCATATTTTCATTTGTAATTAGAACAATTTGGCAGGCAGGAAATGTTATTATATGTGTATGTTTCCCAAAAAGCAACTCCTCAAAGAATATGAAAAATAAAAATAGTGTAAGTGAATCATAAAGGACGTGACTCAAACAACAGTTTGATGTAGATTTACAATCTTTCCCCCTCCACACAATAATTTTTTAGTGTTTTACTTTATGGGAGAGATTTATCCTTTAAAACTTCATCTTAACGGATTCTCACTTTCAATCCTAGCGTAAAAGAAAAACACTGTGTGTGGTAATGCTCTGGTAACACCACACAGTACCCCCAGAGATTAATACTAAATACTGAATAATCAGTGTTACAAAGACCACTTAATTATTTTTGAAATGTTTTGGAATTATATTTTACAGTCTTGCTTTGCTGTGTTAGGAATTCAAAGCTCTACTTTCTAAATTAGAGTATTTTAAAAGTACTAACAGATTTTAAGAGCTAACTTACAAAATTCCATGTTAATTTTACATACCCGTGTGCAGTTGTGAGACCTTTCTACTAAAGCTAAATCCCTTCTCTTTAAAAGTTGCTTGAATATTTATATGTGCAGAGACTTTCATAATTTATATTTTTGACACTAAGTCATTATACGACCCACTGAAGAGACTTAATTAATTGGATAAGAATGTGTCTGTGTAGATCTGCAAATTATTCTAAACATGCTTTAAATATTTTAAATTAGAGCTTCCAATTAAAATTGTACATGTCACATTGTCTTATGTAATTCTACTGTTCGTTTCAGAAGACACAGCCTCAGCTGAAAAAACTGCATTGATGTGAGCTGAGCTCAATTAGTTTCTGATGTTCTGCCAAATTGCCTCATTACCTGTCATACTAACACACTACTGACACTTTCAAAGCTAAATTCTCCACATACACATTATTCTCTTTCTTCAAGAAAGTTTGGTGACTAAAAATACAAAAAATAGGAATGTGATTTCCTCAAAATATTGGCTACCTGGTGAATAATCTAGATTAAAACAGATAAGTAAGAGGAATTTGTACCCCATTTTCTTATATTTAGAACTGTTCCAAGCAAAGCATTTTCAAAACCCCGCGTGCCAGTTGCAGACGAATTAGTTGCTCAGCAAATTCGCGAGTATTTAAACACAAAGGGAAACTCACGGGTGCAGAATGCCCACGATCCCTATCGAGTGAACAGAACTCACTCCAGTGTCCTATTTGAAAGACCACAGATGTGAGACGCATCCTCGGCTACGGCATTAAGCTCCCCCAAAACGACCGCTGAAAGGCTGACAAGCCTGCAGATCCATTTAAATTTCAAAGTCAAAAAGACTAGGTCTCTCTCTTAGATATTTACTGTATTTTGCTGTTCAGGATGTAGAAGAGCGCAATGTTAAATGGGCAGTTTGGCAGACTTACCTTCAGTTCATTTGGTTGTGGCTGAATCAATATAATAAGGGCATTCCATTAGGAAAACAGGCTGATAAAAGGTCTTGGCAATATGCTGTTCTGGGGAACACATTGTGGATCTGTTGAACACGACCACTTAAAAGATCAGCTTTCTCGCACTCGACCGTAATATTCAATGTGCACTCCACTTCGTTCCCAGAAATATTCCTTAGTTTCTGAGGATATGGGCAAACGGAGAAGATAGTGTGGGGAATATGTCTTTTGGTATTTGTTTGGAGCTTGAATCAATTCCAACTTCTTTTGATCATCTGCATTTCACAGGAAGAAATATATATATAATATATACATAATATATTTTATATATATAAAATATATATAATAGACCTGTTTTAGGGTAGGTCTTGCAAAAAATTGAAGAACTCAGCTCTGTCTTATGGAGCAAGGACAGATAGGGAGCGATGACCATTGGTCTCCTAATCTGGATGACCAGGGAACAATAATTGTGGTGTGCACCTTTGAAGATATAAATTACATATTTTGCACATTGCACATCAGATGATTTTGAATTCCCTCTCTGATCTTTTTATTCTGATCATGCCCATGATGGTTTTATATCTGTAAATAGATCTGTAAAATAATCAGGAACTGTTTTGTGAATTAACAAAAAAGCCGAGGTATTTTGTGTCCAGATTGACATTTAAATAAATACCTCACAAGAATAAGGTTTGAGGAATCTTGCTCTTAAGAGCTGTTGTCCAAGTATTAGAGTTTAAAACAAAACCAAAACCAACCAGCGAACCAATGAACCAAACTTTCTCAGGGAAACTGAAAATATTCCCAAATCCTACATATGAAGTTCTGAAATTACACACAGACACAAATACCACTGCTTCTTCCTGCATTTCTTATTACTCTAAATTGTAAGTTCTGCATAGAAAATAGAGATCTATAACTTACTAGTATAGACCCAAAGAATGGAATATGAACTGGGGATTCAGAAACAGCTTGAATAAACTGGCTTTTTAGGCCATTTCCATGTTCATAATTTTTGGTTACAGTTGTGGATTCTGCTAATGGAAGAGACTTGTTGCAACAGCTTCCCATAATATTATGTGCAAATAGCAAAGTTAAACTGAGGGGTAATACCCTTATCAGTGTTCTTTGCTGTTACTGTAAAAGATGATGGCAAAATTTCTAAAACCTCTAAGTACCTTTTGACTTCAAGACATCACAATTCAGATATAAAGGACTAACCTATTTCACTGAAATCTTTCTGGTTTAGTTTACCTTGAATATTGGTCAAAAAGTTCTACCCTGAAAACTGATAGCACTTATTGTGTACCAATCAACGATCCGACCATCTAATTTCTGAGGATTACAGCATGATTAAATTGTCAATTTGGAAACAGAGGAAATACATGGATATATTTTTCTTCCATTCCCAGCTAATATTCTCTCACACCAGTGGATATTTAGGCTTCTATTGGGGAAGAGGGAGGAGTAGATCTGGTTTACTTAGTATAGCTGGAGTATAAAATAGCTTTACAATTTTTTCCAAGAGAAATCCATATCAATTTGGGGCATTAGTGTATTTCGACACAGATTTCTCACTAGCTCTCCTGTTTATTTATTTTCAAACCTCTATTGATTGTAGTATCTAACTTGAAGCTCGAAAATAATAATTTTCCCGATACCCTTTTTGTCTTTTTCTACTTAGCAAATATTAGACTCTCCCCAACCCTTGTGTTTTGAGTAAGCTGACATTGGAATTGATGTTTTTGATTAAAAAAAAAAAAATCAAGCTAGGTATAGCACCTATCTTGTCAAATATCTTAGCACATGGAGATCAAACATAGCAGACTAGCTATGGGAATAGCATTTGTTAATTAACTGCTGCTGCAAAGCCAACATGAGGAGCGCCAAGCATTGTGTATTTTATTAGTGTCTGAAAAACTTATGGCTTTGTTTGTCTGTTATTTTGAGGAAAATTATTGGAGATGGAGTGACAGATTAAAAAATGTATTAGGAATTTGGCAGACTTTCACCATAAGAAAAGAACAAGTTTAATTTATAATACCATCCATCATCTTAAAACATGATATACTTGTAAGGCAATGCAAAAAAAAAGGTTTTGGCTTATTCCAAAATCACCACATTTGCTTTTATCGCAGAATCCCAAAATGGTCAGCGTTGGAAGGGACCTTTGGAGATCACCCAGTCCAACCCCCCTGCCAGAGCAGGGGCACCTCCAGCAGTTGCACAGGACGGCGGCCAGGGAGGGTTGGAATGTCCCCAGGGGGGGAGCCCCCCCCGCCTCTCTGGGCAGCCTGTGCCAGTGCTCTGCCACCCTCACAGGAAAGAAGTCCCTCCTCATGTTTAGATGGACCTTCCTATGTTCAAGTTTGTGCCCGTTACCTCTTGTCCTGTCACTGGGCACCACTGAAAAAAGACTGATCCCATCCTCCTGGTACCCTCCCTTTAAGGATTTATAAGTATTGATAAGATCCCCCCTCAGCCTTCTCCAGACTAAAAAGACTCAAGACCCTCAGCCTTTCCTCATAGGGGAGATGCTCCAATCCCCTCATCATCTTTGTACTCCTTTGCTGGACCCTCCCCAGCAGGTCCCTGTCCTTCTTGAACTGGGGAGCCCAGACCTGGACACAGCACTCCAGATGTGGCCTCCCCAGGGCAGAGTAGAGGGGGAGGATGACCTCCATCGGCCAGCTGGCCACACTCTTCTTGATGCACCCCAGGATGCCATTGGCCTTCTTGGCCACCAGGGCACATTGCTAGCCTGTTAATCGGCTTTTAAGTTAGGAATATAGTTTCAGACGTTCAGTTTTGCCCAAAATAATAAAGAAAAAAAATTACCAATCAAACACAGAGATGAATTAAGATATCCTGAAAAATTAATATCCCAAAGTTACACTATTTCCCTCAGTATTTGCCTCCTTATACTGAATTTTTTACTTAATTGAAAAAAATAGGGAAAAGATTGTTTAAAATAAATATTTTACTTAACATGAATCCATTTTCAGTTTGGTTTTCATGTTGCCAAGAAAATTAAACATTGTTCGCTTCTTCTGAGCCTGAAATAATTTACCTATTTTTTTACTTCAGTCAGCAATCAAAAAACAATTACTCACTGTGATCTCACCGAAGCCTATACAGAATATTTGTGATCATCAAGAGGCCTGGAATGGTCTCACTTGCTGCCCTATGTTAGAAGTTGTCACTGGGCATAAACAGGGTGAATCAGGTCACTGAGAATCTGTAATTGCGTTTGCAACCTCTGCAGGAAGTAGAGATTGTGAATATCAACCTTGTGCCCCAAGCCAACAGCAGAATGAGGAGCGTTACGGTAATGAGGTATAAATTCAGGCTTCTTTCTAGCAACTTCTGGTCCCTGTACTGTGGTAATTCAGCAAGTTTTTAAGTTCGATATTCTGCAGTTTCTTGTTTTTTCTTTTTTTTTTCTTTTCAGTTTCTTTAAATTATTAAACTAACCTCATCGCTTTAGATAACAAATTTTTATTCATTTCATGTCTTCAGTCATTCAAAAATACTTTTGAGAAGCACTAGGTGATAAAACCCATCGAATTTTATGGTGTAATGATGCTACCTAACATAATATTATTTTACCTCTAAGGGAAAGAAATCTTTTCCATTCAGTATCAGGAAGGATGTGATTTCAAATATAGTTTACCATAATTTCTCATTTTACTATAAAAAAGGCAGCGTAAAGAATTAGAAGTCATTGTGATATACTAGTGACTATAGAAAACAATAAACATGGAAGTTACAAGGACAGTTGTTGAATTTGTTACTAGCCATGGCTGACGCCTTCACAGAACCCCAGAATTTTCTACTTTTTTCCTACCCACAGGGGACTATCATAATACATTATGTGGAATAGTTAGAGTGGAATTATTATAATATTTATATATCATATATTTTAAAAGTAAAGTGAAAACATAGAATGCAGACAATGCAATTATATATTTTGCTTAGTTTTGTCTATAAATTAAGTCAATTTTTCTGCTTCCAAATTGTCTATAGCAACTTGAAAATATTAGACTATTGAAAAACTTTCATTTATGACCACTGAAAATGTTTAAGTTAAACATATGTTGGTTAAGAAGAACATTTCAACAGTCCACTATTAAAAACCTGAAACTAAAATATCAAAAAGGGCATTCTTTTTATTTTTAACTCTTTATCTTGTTAATTTTATTGCTATAGTAAAGTCACCTTAACATTTTCTATCAATTCTTTGAGAAAATTCAAACAAAAAGAAGCGAGGATAAAGTTCTCCGGTATTTTAGAATAACATAGAAAGTATGTTTATGTCAGGCTTTCCATTCCCTCCCATTGCACTGGATAGGTAAAATACTGATTATTTTTTTTCCCTACCTATATCATCAGCTACATTCTAGCAACTTTCCTGAACTAAAAAAAACAGTCATCAGATGGGGGAAGTCATCCCCATCTGTAGGTAGTTTCTTTATACCCCACACAGTGATGTAATAATTTTAAAACTTCATATTAACTCAGTATGATCCTTGAAAGGGCAGAAAAAAAAGCATGGCAGGTCTGGAATTTAAAAGCTACAGCAGGAGGATATTTCCTTCATACATGTACTCAAGCTTTTTACAAATGCATGTTTGCAGAAAAAGCAAAACCATTAGCAAATCAATTTTATGTCTTCGAATACATTTTTTTTTTAATTTTGCTCAAATGCTTCCTACTAGAATAAAACAATCGGGATGAAGATTGTAAAGAGAAGGAAGTAAACGCCAAAGCCAAAAAAGAATCCTGCAGAGCTTTAACAATATTTGGCGGTAAGTGTGCCTTGAAAAATGACAATTCAGTTTTCAATCGACCCCAAAGTGCACCCCTCTTTAATGTTATGATTCCTCAAACACATCATGACACAGCAATGCTGAATTTTCTAAGACACTGAGGCGGCTGGGGTTTAAGACAAGTAGGTTTGTAGTGAAAGTCTAGAAAACAATTGTCTCCCTCCTGAATCAGTATGGGGCACTTTTAAGGCTTATCTCACATAACTGTACTTCTGAAGTCGTGTCATTGTTCAATTTATGGTGGTCCAGAAAGAGAAGAGAAGAAAGAGCATGATTCTTTAACCTGATTTTGAGGGCACTCAACTAGCCAGAGCAAGTTCTTGGCCCTTGTTGCATCTTCAGGACTTTCAGCATCTAGTGTAATGGATTCCAACTCCTATTGCAAAACTTACAAAATGCTACACTTCAGAGCTGGTTATGAATCATTTTGTATGATGCTTTATATTGAAAAATAAGTTACACCCTGAAATATTTTTTCAAAGAGTGCATAGCAGAAAAGCTGTCAGAAAACTCTGGCAAAAGCAAGAGAGTGGAGATACAGGCTTAAAAGGAAAATCTGCGCTGCAGATGAAGGTGGTAAATGATGCTGATAAAGACTCACAAATTATAGTATTTTTATAACTGTCAGAGAATCAACATTCTACACTGAATTTTAAGACACAAACTGAATTTTGTTAAAAATTCAAACAAACCAAAGTGATTTATCTCTATCAGCATCACTTTCATTATGTACATATCAGACTTCTTCAAAAACACTTTATAAACAGTATTCAGCTGTAGGTGTTCTTTCTACAGCTGAACAGTCAAAGTGTTAAAGCTCCTGTAAAGCAGAGTGAAAAAAACATCCCTTCATCATAATTAGCTGAACTTCCGGTGTAATGGAACTGTGGTCCATTAAAGGGATATTATAGACATGAGTGGAGAGGAGGAAGGAAGAGAAAGGAAGGAATAAAATGAAACAAAACCCAACTAACCTCATCAGAAGTAAAACTTAATTAAAATTTGAGAAAAATAGAATTGATTCCTTATTGAGTCCTGAAGCCAAAAATGCAGTTTATGTTCCTGTGTTAAAATGCAATTCTTTTTTTCAAATATATGTTTTTTTTTTCTCCAGACTTTCTGTGTAAAGCTGTGAGTAGGAAATACTGCTTCTATTTTAAAAATAGGATATTGGTAAAAACCAGTTATTTATTTAAGGCTCAGAAGCAATTGCTTATCTGAATAACAATTAAAGTCCAGGCCACTATGCTATGTTACTCTTCCATATCACAACAGTGCTGCTATTATAAGTAGAATACAGTCAGCAACTTTCACTGATTTCAGCGGGTGATGCTAAGTGCTTAACACTTCTAAATGCAAGCGCAGTTATTCTGGCACACAAATATAAATGTAGGAATTTAGTTTTATGCATCCATTTTTTTTCCAATGAATCCTGCACAATCCAAATCTCACTGTGCAATTACCCCAGTGCAAAAAATAGCATATGTTCCCCTCCCAGCAGTGCTTCCATAATAAACCGCCATGTACTTTTAACTGGAAAGATTATCCCTTTGTTATCATGGAACTTAAACATCTTCTGATGGCGTGAATTTTCCAAACAAGCATGACCAGATTTTATTTAATTGCATTTCTCAGGAGCATGTTTCAAAGAAGTGATAATCCAGAAGTGTGTAAAAAAAAAAGTCAATGAAAGCCAGAAGCACATAACTAAAGGGTCAGTGGAGATGCCAGTTTTACGAAGCAGTTTAGTCTATTAAATTTAGCTGCTGCAGAACTGCATGAACCTGCAATAGGGAAACGATATTATTATGCTTTGAAAACGTTTTTAAACCCTGAATACAAAGCCAGATTATAACATGCAATAAAATCACACACTCATACAGACAAAAAAATAAAAAAAAAACAAACCCAAAACCCAAATCAACCCAGACTGTGGTCAATATATTAAATACTCATCAACCAAAGCATGAAATAAGAAAGTTAGTCTTGTCGTCCCACTAACACAGCGCTCCGGAGCAGGCGGCTTTGCAACCCGCTGCCCACACGGGCCTTGTCGGGCCTTGCCTGGCCTTGTCCCGGCCTGCCTAAAACCCTCGTTTCAGCTTGTTCAGCCGTAACCAAAATTATCGATGACCAAATGGCCGTTACCTACACTGATTTAACTTTTGCTTCGCTTTGCAGAGTTGTGATGTGTGTGATGCCTAGTGTTATAAATGTTTTGTAACTAAGAGATAGCAATGTCAAGCCCTTGTCCTGTCTAGAGCTGTCTATGGCGCTTGGTTAAAATGCCGACTTGGGGAGTACACACGCAGGACGACAGCAGAAGCCTTCAAGTAGAGGCACAGATTGATACCAGACAACTCAACCACAGTGAATTAGTGGTTATTATGGAAATAAAACCTTGGGAGAGCAGCAAAAACAGTTCCAAGGGTAACAAGGATAACAAAGAGCAAGAACCAGGCCAGGTTCAAGGTTGAAGGGGTGGTGGAATGAGATGGTCTTTAATGGTCCCTTCCGGCTCCAACCATTCTATGACTCTACGATTCTGTGAACCCAAGTATATAAAACACACCGCATACATCCAGTGAATATTGCAAACTAATGCTGACAGAGCAAGATGCAGAGCATGCTAACAAAAGCACAATGTCCTCAAGGTGGCCGTGAAGAGCAGAAGAAACCGTAATCATCAACAATATAACTCCTTGAGGGAAGGAACCTCCCCACTACAAACATCAGCCTTCTCCTGCTGGAGGACTTGGGATGGTGGCAGCTCATCATAACCCCTTCCCTCAGACTGAAGCCACTGGCCTCAGGAGCCATGGTGGCCCTGGAAGGGGGAATATAGCTCCAGAGAAAGAGGTAGATACTAGAAAGGTTTTGTTTATTAGTCTTAAGCAAATCTAATTCAAACTAAAAGCATTACTATAACTATAAATGGACTAATGATAAGTCTTTGAATGGATTTTTATGACTTGGAGAGACAATAAATTCTCTGTTTTGCACAGAGGGTGTGCTCCTTTGGCCTCACAGAAACTGCAGCGTGTTTAGTGCAGAAGTCTGATGGAGAACTCTAACAACCTAGTCTAGGCAGACAACCCATTGGTTGTGATGTTGCCAGAGACAAATTTTATAAGGAGAGAAGTATCAGCTTATGGAGGAAGCCTGGGTATCGAAGTCAGGGAAGAACTGCCAATCTAACTGAGATGTGTCAGCTGCGAGAGGCTCATGCTTTTAACTCTAAAAAGGAAGAACCTAATAGGAACATAAATGATGGAAAATCTGAAGGAAACCAATCACAAGAAAAAAAGGGTAAACTATGCTTTTACTACTTACAGGATGCTGAAAGGAAGTGATCTTTAGGCTATGCATGTCATGCATGTGATATAATGGGATTATATCAATGAAAGCAGAATTTTATAAAAACTAACAGAAAACTAGCAAAGCCTGAAGATTGTAGGATGAAAATATGCTCACTAAAACCTCAAGACCACAAAAGCTGTGATGTTACATACAACATTTTCCATTAGTTCCTAGAAGAAAACACCACGCAATGCATCAACAGAAAGCAGTTCTTGGCAGAAGTAAATTATAATGAAATGGGAAATTTTATAGACACTTTGATCACGAAATCTCAAACCCAATATTGATTCAAAGCTCTATGTCTGGGATACCAGGAGGTATGAAAGACTACTTCAGAAGTTAGAATGATTGATATCACCATTTTGTGTGTGTGTGTTACAGAATTAGAATCTGGCGGGGGAGGGGGGAGGGAAGGGGGAACAAAAGGAGGCTGGACAAAGCCTCATATTTAGGCAGTATGTTGAGGACTTCCATCCCCCCACTATCTTTGGAACAAGTAAGTCCCTTCAGAGGGAAAGACTTAAGCTTTGCTTTGCCTTTTTTTTTTTCCTGTTTAGAGGTACACTACGGCTCCATTTCTTCCTGACAGACACTCCTCACGGCTTGCACAGCGTGTATGCAAACCCTCGAGTAGTTCTTACTACCATCAGTGAACCAGAGATGCACAATTTCTGAAACTTTGGTGCACAACTCTGAAAAGAGGACCTCCAGGTACTAACAACAAGAGAGAGAAAAGCAAACTTGTTTTCAGCTTTAATTTGTTTTGCTCAACTGAAATACATGGTAGAATGAATAAGGAAAGATAACAAAAGAATGAAACGTCAAAACTCTATAACAAAAATCTCAGGCATGCATATTAACCCTCCCTTGGCTGGTTTACCAATTCAAAACTGGGGCTGCAAGGAAGAATTCACCTCTGCAGAAAGAAGTTGAAGAAATAAACTGGAAAATGTAGAGGTTTTGGAATGCAGATAAGTAAGTTTCAGATGCTTCATTAGCTGTGTTATTAAGCAGTATCTAGTTACATAAAGTGCTGTTTTGGCAACAGCAATTCTGATCTCTGGTTTTGAGAATGCCAGAAGTAATCATTGTCAGTTGGGTATATTACTCTATCTCCTTAAATCACTTCGACTGGATCACATCATTTGGCAATAATAATATAAACACTTTTCTTTTTTCCAGGTAGAATAATGCAATACCTTTAAATGACTCCACAGTTGAACTCTTAAATTATGTGCCATAAAATAAGCATAGCTTGTCATTTATTCCTGATATATTGTTGAGTGTATTCTTAGGTTACTGACAGCTACAGTCCACAAATCGTGTAACACTTTGAAACAGATGACAATCGTTTTCTCAGGCCTTTTGTGCTAGCAATTATTATATGGCATCTTAAAATTGTGTACCAGGAGGTTGAACTGTGAAATAATAGAAAGCGCCGAGACACAACAGTAACTGAGGACAGCAGAGCATTTCAAAGAACTCTCACTATACAAGATAAAGAATAGCCAAGGGGGGATTCTGTACCAAAAAATAAATTTGAAATCTTGTACCTCCAAGTGGGGAGGAAAGAAGAGGTGGGAAGGGGGCAGAAAGGAGAGCGGTCAGGGTACAGTTCCTCTGGGAGAGGCTAGAGGTTTCTGTCTCCCTCTGAATTTCCTGCTTCAGTGGGACTCAATAGCAATCACAGAATCATTTAGGTTGGAAAAGGCCCTTAAGATCATCCAGTCCACCCTCTAACCTAACACTGCCAAGTCTACTACTAAACCGTGTCTCCACACACCACATCTACATGACTTTTAAATCCCTCCAGGGATGGTAACTCCACCACTCCCCTGGGCAGCCTGTTCCAATGCTTGACAACCCTTCTGGTGAAGAAAGGACTGAAGGGTCAGTAGATGTATGCAGCAGAGGATTTGGGACTGTTTCCTATTTTATAAGATTTCAAAAGAAGAAGTAATTTTCAAACTTAGAAGCCTTATTTTATAGATACTGAATGAGACAATTTACAAATTTTTATACAGTACTCAGTGTTAGCATGATGCTACACTGTGTGAAGTTCAGAAAACTGAAGCAAACAAAACCTGAAC
This sequence comes from Ibidorhyncha struthersii, assembly GCA_013398815.1. Taxonomy (NCBI): domain Eukaryota; kingdom Metazoa; phylum Chordata; class Aves; order Charadriiformes; family Charadriidae; genus Ibidorhyncha; species Ibidorhyncha struthersii. Next base: position 56,739 of record VZSZ01005632.1, read on the forward strand.
TCTTCTCTGCACGAGTCAAGATAAAACAATTTAACTGTAAATATTTTGTACTGATAACACTGAATCAAGTACTGTCTGCATGAAAGGACACCACAAATAGAAAGTGATTGATTTTTTGTAACTCTAGTTTACTTAAATAGGATTGAATGTCCAAAGACAGGTCAAGGAAAGCCCCGTATCACTCCTCTAACCAGTGAATATTTATGTAATTTAGTACGTATTTCATGTAAACTGCATATTGAATCCATACGCATGGTAGTAGACATGAACTCTATTCTCCAAATGTAATCACTGAGCCCAAACCAATTCTTTTTCTTTGGTTTACTGAGTCTGGAATTCCATTCAACAGGACAGGAAGAAATTACTGTTGCCCAGTATAACTCACTGCTAATGATTATGGCGCTTACTAGATGGAAGGTAAGAATTTAAATTTTCTGGGACACAGAAAGGGAATTAAAATTGAGTCCTCCAACATTCTTCGTTATATGTCATATTCTGCTCACGAAGGAATATATAGAAGGCGATCTTCGCTTGTAATATTTTAAAAACATATGAGAGTTACAAATACAACTTGGAAGGGTACTGATACAGTCAGTTATATGATTCTGGAGTACAGTAAGTAGAACGCACATTAATTGTGCCCTTCAGAGCAAAATTGCCCATTACATTTTGAAAAAGGTAACCTCAGTTCTATTTCCTAGAGAAAGAAACAAGAACAAGGTTTAGTCACCCAAATCACTTAGCAGCATTAAGCCTAAACCCAGAGAGGATTACAAACCCCGTCGCTTCACCATAGCCTAGGATTTCCTAATGAGTAACTGTAGGTAAACCTCTGCTCCATACTTACTTGACTGTGGATCTCATTCTCAGGCGCTTAACTCTTTTTGTGCACTATATAAGGAATGTAGGTGCTTACAGTTGGTTTTGAGTATTAGGTATTGCAATGCCTAAGTGTGTTTATAGATCTTGCCCAAAGTCATTTTGTCTGCTAAATGACATCACCTCCTAAGTCACATTGATTTTTCTTGAAACTAGGCTCCCAAGTCACTTCAGTCCTTTGAAAACCACTACACAAGTCTGTCAAGAGATTCTTATTTTCGAAACCACAGACGCTTTACCTCTTTCACACCACAACAGCTATTTCCATCTTAAAGAAAGAGAATTAGTCACATAACCGAAAATGGCAGTGGTGGGAACTGTATTTTTTTCCTAATACAAACATACCTGCTTGGAGGATGAGGTTTTAAATAAAATGGATGGCACATGCATGAATTCGTAATTCTTCCTAATGCATAAGCAGTAAATAGCAAGTAACTGAAATGCTCTAGTCCTTAATATATGTGCCTTTAGGGAGAAAAAACTTAGGCAATAAGCCATATCACAAATAAATATTTAGCATATTTGCCCTCAAGGCACTTCCATCACATTTTAGCAGGAAGAGCACTATTTGAAGTGTTCAGTGTAGAGAGGTTTGGCCCAAAACAGAATCCACTTCATTGCTCAGTTGTGCTACAGACAACAGGATTAAAATTAGTACCTATTTTGATTTTTCAATTTTTTACTGAAATTCAGAAAAAATCTCCACAACATTTTTTTTTTTTTGAGAGGTAAAATAAACTTTGCCAAACTGTTTTAGATATTGAAATGGCTATGAACTGCCTCACTATGCTAATGGAATTCAGAAGGATAGAGAGCTATCTTCTTTGGGAGTAATTGCTCTCAGGATTAAAATAGCATCACTGAAGTAATTCACTGCAAGGAAATTTGTTCACTTTGCTTTAAAATTTCTGTAAAAATTTGCATGCCCCAGAATTACAGAAGAAAGGGGATAAAACAGGTGTCTATAACCACTTTTACAAGATATAGTGTGCCCAACCTTGAATTCCACGCACTCATGAGATAATATGAAAGACAGAATAAAGTGATACTTGCCCTTTCCTGTCCCTGTCTTTAGTTTATTGCACCGCTGTCAATACTAGTCTTGCTCAAGGAAGGGTGTAAGATCGTGTTTAACTCTCTTTTAAGCAGCTCGTGTCAGGCTTGAAAAGCTCCATTCCTTTTACCTCTCATCCTGGTTTCCTATCACATACATGTTGTATATGTGTGTTCATTGTATTTGTGCGGGGAAATATATCCACATGTCAAAACTTAGCAGGACGGACTTCACAGAAACAGTATTAATTTAAAGTATATCCTAAAATAAACCTGATACTTGGGAATTAATATTATGTATAAATTATAGTCAGGCCTTAGATATACAGGGTAGCAAGAATAATTCTAACCGAATTAGAATAATTTATAATATACAATATATCCTGTCAGGTACAATGTGCTGACATCTTTACATGAAAGGACAGAAAGAGTAATACATAACAATAAAGTCCCAGGACAGCATCAATTAACACTGCCAGACTAAGCAGTTCTTCTTACTTATCTTACTAGAGTGGCTTATTTAATAAACAAAACAAGACTTCTCAAGAGGACTGTAATGTCATTAGTTTTATTCTTTCCTTCACCTCCTATGCTGAATAGGGCTTTTTTTTTTTTTTTTAATTTTTTATAGTTAGCTGTACCTGTCAGCAATGTGGCATGTATTTTCTCATCCTGATACCTTATGTCCTTTCGTGATGTTTCTCCTGGGCAGCCTCAGTGGCATTCAAATAGTACCCTGGAGAATGGCACCCTCTCTTTTCCCTCCTTCACTCATCTCTTTCTTTTTATTTTAACTATGTTTTTTGTAACTGTCCCATATTTTTCACTTCTAAGGTTCTTTTTTTCTACTTTCACTGAAATATCTTCACTTAGCCAACACTATGTAAATCTTGGCATGATCAAAGTCTATGTAAGGTACTTGGGAAAGTAACAAATTACCTCATCAATTATATTTCTATATAAAGACAAGACCTGAAAAGAAAAAGCGAAAAATAGAACAAACTTGGCAACACATCTGCATGCACAAAAAAGTCAGCCTTTTTTGTAATATTATGATTTCCTTCATAATTTCCAAAGTATAATAGACTGCTGAAGATAGGGAGTTTTCTGATGAATCTGTGCATTGCGGGTACCTTGGAAGAATACAAAGAGAGGGTTTTGGTAGCACATTGAGGTATAATAAGAATGGCTTCCCGTGTCTCACAAGACTCTGGGATTTCAATCAAGATGAAAAAAATGGATTTCTAAAAGATTTTTTGAAAGAAAGTCTAAAAAAATCATAAAAAATTAATAAGAGTACCGGAGCCAGAATAGCGAAAGGCTGTTCAGGCATTCATCTGGGACATGAGTCCAGGCTTGAAGTCCTTGGTCTATCAGAGCCCTTTCTGGGAACACAGCATGTTCTGAGATGAGCCTCTGACTTTTTCACTCAGAATAGATACTCCACCCTGGCCATCACCATTTTCTCTCGAGAAAAGCTCCATCTACATGTTTTTGTTCCATAAAAAGTCCAGCACTCAGATCACATCTGGCACAATCCCCAGAAGCTCGTGGAACTTTGTCAGAACTTCTCTCTCTCCTCCATGAACACACAGGAAAAAAGCTGCACCCCATAATGTCTGTAATTCAGAAGCTGTGTTTTAGGGGACTCAGGTAATTATTGAACTTTATTTTTTTTAAAAAAAGGCAATGTTGAAATGTATGGCTAAGTATTAATTAATACAGGATCTCCTGTCCCTGCCAGTGTATGAATTAAAGCATATGCATAAATGACATATGGTAGGCTCTTAAAGTCCCCGGTGTTTTAAAAGAAAGCAGGCACATGTATGATGACTAGAACAATAACTTATTGCTCTTGCTTTCTCTCTGATTACCAAATCCAAGTTTAGGGCAGATCACAATGTCCATATTATCCCCTCTAACTTGACAACTTACAAAAAACAATCACAGTGAAACCTTGTATCCTATTACCTTGAGAGACGAGAATATTCTGTGTAAGGGTGGACAGTACAGGACAGGTTAAAAGTTAATCAACTATTGCTACAGGAGAGGTAGCTACAGAACAATAGAGTAACACAAAGAGCCTGGGTACCATATGACACTGAGTTATTCTCCTCAACTGAAAGTAATAAAAAATGTATTCTAAAACTACAGAGCTCTCAAAATTAATTAAATGTTTGGAACTAAAGTCAAACTTCTATTTCTTAGAAGAATGAAAGAAAGTTGTATCAGTACCAAATAAAAAAGTGAAGTTGGCAAGCTGTCACATTAACAAAAGAAGTATCCTATCCTAACCATGTGAAATTTTCTAGTAGTTTAATGGTATTCCTTTAATCTTGCACAAAGAAAAATACGATAAAAATGTAACAAGCTTTTAGTATTTTATTCCCACACAGAAAGCCTTTTTTCTGCAGTTATCAAATTAATTAAATTTATCCTTTCTAAGAAAAAAGTGAAAATTTGCCTTTCATATGTAAACACAGCTTCACAAACAGGAAGTCAAATTCTACGTCGATTAATGCCATCTGTAATTCTCTGCAATCAGCCAGATAGTCGGAAAGAATTAACATTCTCCGTTTTCTTTTCTCATTGATAAACCAGAAGGAACCATAACTTGAAGTACTATTTTTAAGGAGGTCCTTACCTTTGAAGTACTTTGCAGTTCCTTTCGGCAATCTGTTGGAATGGAATATTTACCTGTTATAAAGAAGATAAGGTATTATTAGTGATATATCAGAATGCACAGCTAAAGTAAGTCACCTGCATTAGTCAGTTAAATACATATAGATTAACGTTAATTAAATTCGCATCAGTGTATTTCAATGATTGTCATCAAGGAAACTGCAGGGTTTGGGAAATGTGATATGCTCTTAGAATTGCAAAAAAATTAAAAGGATACATGCTCAATGTGACTCGGGTCGTTCCAAAGTGCTGACCTCCTACTTATTTTTGCAATTATGGGCAAAACACCTTTATTACTCTAAGCATATTTCAGCACTTGTTTTATGTGGTACCTAGAGAATTTTCTACAATAGCTGGAATCCAAGTGAGTATGCCTCCAAAGAATTTTGTTGTCTAGCATTTTCTTGTCTCTTGTTCCTTTCCTATTCTTTCGTGGTCTCCTCTTTAGCACTTATGTTTTAAGTTCCAGTGGGTAAGGGCCACTTTTTATTTCTCCAACTGAACAATGTCTTGCATAACAGAATTCTGACTCACACAATAAATAAACACATAAAAATAAATACCGTACACAACTTAGCATATGGTAGTATGGTATGGTGCTTACAAAGAAAGCCTTATAACAAACATTTACTCGTCATTCACTTTTGCTATTTAGAGTTCTATTTTTAAAAGCTCATTAGATTTTCGGCAGCAAATAAAGTTAACTTACAAACTCAGGAAACAAAAAAAAATCTATTTCCAGACCTCTAGGACTAAAATCAACTTATTTCTCATTCTTTTCGTGACTCTAATAATCACAGAATACATATTTCTTTGAAATCTCGCCTTATTTCCTGTTAGGTTGCAGCATTTGGAGGTATATCCCGATAGAGTGGAAGTCTCATAAATGCAGCTTTTTGATAAAAGCACATCAAATTTACTGTCTCACTTCAGTGCTTCTATTGTTTTTCATTTATTTTCATCACTGCAAAACTACAGAATGAGAACTGAAACTTTCCTTTTGTCTTCGATGGGAAAACGTGAAATAATACCCCCAAGATGGCATATGCGTATGATAGCAATGTTTCACTCTGTCCTGAAAGCATAATTTTCAGGAGCAGCCTGTTGGTAAAAAGCATGCCGGTTTCATTGCTGCCACTAACGAAGCTTTTACTGACAGTGCTCCCAGATTTTCATTGTGGAAAATAATGAAGTATTTGAGAGGGAAAGTACAAGACGGAATGGGAAAAAAAAAATAATCTCATTTGTAAAGATAAGGGAAGGACAAAGTTTTTTACTCTTTCCTACACTATTTAAAACTACTTGAAAAAGCAATGATGCCTTCTGAAATACGCTATAAACCAAATGAAATTGCAATTAAATATATTTTATGTTTAAAACTTCTTTTAAAAAAATAAGTTAGTAACCTTTTAATAAAGGAATTATGCTGTAGTAAAAACGGAGCAGATTTACAAAACCACTCTGTGTCAGTATGTCAGACATGATAATGTGAAATACTGAGAAATACAGGAAGAAGATGAAAAAAAACATTTAGTTTCACATAAAACACTACTTGGAATGTCATGAAAAGATGTGTTCCTGATTTCCACCTCTGTTCAGAAAGCTCAAGAATCGTATTTTGGCATAAGGACATCCAGCGTTACCACCTCTTTGTTACTTTAAATAGCTTTTGTTCCTTATTTTTTGAGTATTCCTGATTGATGCAATTTCCACCATTTTTCACTTTAATAACATACTTACGTCTACTTAATACTCCAAAATAACAAGAAAATATTGAGCTGAATCTTCCAATACGCACAAACACCAAAGCCAAGTGAGTACCAGAATTTTTGTTTGGTGTAGGATCATCAAGATTTTCATAGTTATCCCAAGCCCATCAAGTAACAAATAGCCAACCACGCAAGTACTTCTAAATCAACAACTATCTCGCTGCCCGCAAACCTTCAAAAATAAATGTTTACAGAAACACAAATGTGGAAATTTACAGACCATGCATATTTCATGAAGTTTAAAATTTTACTATTAAAAATACCACGCCCTTCTTTATTGATTAAAATCAGTCAGCCTCTAGCCTTACAAATTCTTCTTGGGAGGTAATGATCACCTGAAATGGCTTCTCAGTAGATAATTGCTGATTTCTGGGATTGCAGAATATACAGCTACATGTATTCTTAATTGGAAACAAAGATATTCTGTCCAAAAAGTGAGTGCTAAAATAATACATTGTAATCTGAAGGATAATAAAGAGAAAATCATGTAAGCATATGTTAAAAAACAGCCAGCCTGGGAAATCCACACTTTTGTGAGTCATTTTCTTATTAAAAAAGAAAGAAATTTTAATAAAAGCTACTTTCTCTTTTTGCTGAATGGCATACTGAAAGCATTGTAAATTCCATTTCTTTTTTTAACTTTTTGCCTGCTGAGTCTTTTACTGACTACTTGTTACCACCATTGATGATCTTCCATTTTAGGGTATTTGGGTTTATTTTATAGAAAACTGAAAGGATATTTTTATTGCAAATATTGACTAATCTTTTGTCATTCTCACTGTAAGGAAATAGAACTGTTCCAAACTTGAGCACATGTATTATACAAGCGTGTGTGCTAGGCAAATAGAGAGTAACTTGACACATCCTTGTATTATCTAAAGTGATTAATAGCTATAATTATGGGCGGCAAACATCCTATTCTAACATTGCTCTGTTGAAAAAGATGTTCACAGAATTGAGGGCCAGTGTAGAGCCGAAGATTGCTAAATTAAATATGTTACCATGGTAGCCGCTCACTGTAAACTGTGTCAGAGCAGAGTGGACAAAAAGACATTTCCAAAACATTACCAAGTTTTTCTGTCTTTAGATATTTTGATGAGTTTTTGAAGTGTTATTTCAGACTCTGTTAATCTATGTTCCTCCTCTCAAATACGTTCATTCTACGTACTGTGAAATGCAAAGTCTACTAATGTATTTTAGAATGTAGATTTTCTATCATGCCTCACTAAGCAGCCAGGAACTCGGGCATGTCTACAGATGAAAGCTAATCTGTTTTGTTTAACGGCAGGTTTTGAACTACAGCTCCATTGAATATGTAGTTTGGTGGGTTTTTTTAAATTGTTACTCTTCAGAGTGCATCACGGGGTCTATATGGGTAGGTGATTGTGAGACAGTAGAAGCTGAATGCTGGCGGTGTCTGTAATTCAACGTGTACTTGACTGTATGGGCCTTCTCACTGTATATACCACAATTCTAATAGTTTCTCAGTGATTCCTAGAGCTTGTATCAACTTGTATTCATTTTAGTGCATTTTAGATTTTCTTTAACTTTGAATTTATCAGGATCATTTAAGCAAGTGGCACTGTTATCTTGATTTCCACACCTATCCTGAATCCCTAAAACATCCCTCTACTTGCATTTAATTTTACTTGTAGTCAAAGTAAGAAAAACATAACTATTATCTTCAATTTTATCCTTAGCTTCCCAAAGAAATTTTTATCATTTTGATCAATGCTAATTCTTTTTTACCTTTGGTGAGATTAATTAGGCAAATCTATGTAACTTAGAATTAATCAGAGTCAACCTGTTTCAGCAGCTGCCACCAGAAGGATCCTTTTGTGACAGATCTGATACTAACCACTGGACTGAAAAGTCTGAATATTTATTTAAAGTCTTTTGCCTTAGCTTTGGTTTAGCATAAGCTTTGTAATTTTTACTTTTTCTCAGGTATCAATGAAAAATGGCATATATTTATCTCATAAGATATTATTCTGAGCATGACTATGTTTAGAATATGTTCTGGAAATGAAAAACATAATGAATACGGATAGCTTATATTATTACATTAGTATCTTCAGGCAACAGTTTTAAGGTCAGCAGAAGATAATTAACATTCAACATTCAGTAAGGTATTGATTTTTGCATCCAAGAAAACCCTAAGAATTGGAAGTCTGGAATGACCTTACTATCTCTCTAAAATGAAGAATGGCAAGTAAAAACAATGGTAGTTGCCAAAAGAATTTTACAACCATCAAATAATACTTGCAAATAGAAGTACTATCTCTAAATATTATCCTCCTAAGGAAAAAATAGAATGCATATTTCTCAATCAGGAGGAAACAAGAGGAATCCATTTGGTTAATCTCCAGAACTATCGCCTACCAGCAGATCCTGTTGTTCTGCTCTTACACAGTCTTACTAGAGCAGCTAGTCTACCCAAAGTATTATTTTTATTCTTGGGCTACCTCAGTTCCTCAGTTTCTGCAGAGAAGTTATGTCTTTTAAATCTGACTTTTTTTTTTTTTTTTAAAGTGTATGTCCTAAATTGCAGTGAGCCGAGGAGAAAAGCTTTGTAGTTCTTTTCTTTAACTTTCTAAATAACCAGTCTCATCAGACCTGTTAGGACCAAAGGCACAGAACTCCCTTGCAACCCTCAACAGTTCTACGGTAATTTGCTTTGTTTATACTGAAACTGCAAAAGAATTGCTACTTATAGCTTTTTATACAGTCAATATACGTGTGTGAGTGTACACACACACACTGAGTGACACATTGTGGCACAGTAAGGAAACAAGCAGAGAGAACTTACCTTAAAAATTCATAGTTTACACAATAGCGTACGACACATTTAAAGACGATGAGCGCTAAATAATTGTCAATGATTTAAAAACAAATACAATTTACCATCATAAGACATTTAAAGAAATTAAGATCTTGACAAGCAGCCACTTTTTATTTTTGAGAAGATTAGAAATAAAATTGATAATAATGGTACAAGGACCATAATTTGGATTTACATAAAGTCTTTGATAATGTCTCAAATGATAGCCTTCATCTTAAACTGAAAGCAGGAAAGATTCAGGTTAAACATGGGAACAGATAAAGAACTGATTAAAGTAAAGTGATTAGAAAGTAAAGTGTTGAAAAGGGTCACAGGGGAGTCAGTTCTCAGATCTTTATTGCTTCTAATCTACATAAATTACCAAGACAGAGAAACTAGCTGTAGAATTGCCAAATGCACTGATGACTTACAACTGAAATGAAGTAGTAAGTGGAAAGCCAAAGAATTAAATGATAATTCCCACTGGAATATGGTTTACATATTAAATGGAAAACAAAATTTAAGAATGATAAATACAACATATAACACATTCCTTGTTTTTCCCTACAAAAGTACAAGAAGCCTACTTGCAAACACTATCATGCAAACTTCAGGGAACCTTTCTAAACCTGTCTAGATTACTGAAAATAAAAGAAAATGGGAAGCAATTTCAGTACATGGCAGCTCTAGAATAGAAAGAAAAATACTCTGCAGTTCAGAAAAAAAACTTATGATCATAACACTTGCAGGTGCATCGCTGCTGTACAACAATAACTAATATTCAATCCCATTCAATTAGAAGTCTCGAAACAGAAAACACAACAAAGCAACCCCCCCTCATACTAACACTACCAAAAGATTACCACTAAACTGAAAACATTTCCACCAAAGCTGTTCTTGCCCTTTTCCCCACCTCCTATTTTTTCATCTCAAATGAAACTTAAAATGAACTAGCTCCAATGGAAACAAGGAAAAATAAAATGTTGCACAAGACAATGGACAACAACCCTTCTGGACATTATGCCGGGGTTTTGTGGTTCGTTTTGTGGTTTGTTTTTTTTTTATTTTAATTTACACACAGTAAAGTAGTATATAAACACTGAGGATCAGGCTTGCAGGAGAATATCTATCTACACATTACTGATAGCACTAAAATTATAACCCAGTGATAAATATTACAACCTAGTCAAAATGCATGGAAAACTTAAATTAAGCAGTTAGAAAATGCATGTTAGAGATGGGGAATGAGTGAAAGAGATATCTCATTGATGCTGTTCACCATAACTGTAATTTGACCTGTTTGCTATGCTACAGAATTAGTGTTATAATTATTTTATTTGTATCCTTCTGAGGCGTTTGAAACCGTTACTCAGATGGTAGAAATATAAGGCAATGAAGAAAATTTTTGATTCAAAAATCTAAATATACAGGTAGTTACATTTTATTACTTTTTTTTCTGTAATGGATATTTCAGTCTTGGCGCAGTATCATGTCTTGCCACCATCCACGTCTCCCTCTAAAAGTCATATTATTTGATCTTAGATTGTATAGAGAGCTGTCTCAAAAAAAAAAAATAATGAAGTGACTGCAACACAAATAGCAACAGTCAAAAGAAGAAAACAAAGAAAACAGGAAGAAGAATTGCAACAAGCTCTATTTCTTATGTCTAATGCAGATTTATAATTACATGTATCCTCAAGACAGCTGCATAAAGACAATGGAAGCAGAAGGGTTTGGAGTGTTGATGAAATTGCATTGCTGTGTCCATCTGAATGGTGGCTGAAGTGGTAACTTTAAGTCCAGCACCTACAAAATATTTTCATACACTACACATAAATTATGATCAAGGGATGTTTGCATCAGGGGATACAGCTAACAATAGGGAGAAAGAAATTTGTACACAGAGAGAAATGAAAAGAAAGTAAGAGAAGGAAATTAACATTCATTCTATTTTATTGCCACACAGCTACCTTTTCAATATTTGGTTAATGAATTTCATATATCTCTCTTAGTGCCCACCATTTCAGAAATACTTGCAGTTTGGTAGACAGCTTGATATCAAATACAGAAGGTTTCAGTATTTAACATTCCATTGCTACTACTTGCTTTGGTTTTTAAAGGTCATTAATGTTATCGATTACATTAATTTGAAAGCTACTTGAATAACACAGAAAATGAATGTAAAATGAACAGCTGCATTAGTTTACAACACACAACATTTCTGTGTTCATCAGACATGACTCCTCCTGGGTCTTTTCCCCATCCATCCGTTCAGCACAGCAGGAGCAAAAGAGCCCAAATAAAAACTTCCATAGTATTTTATGTTCTAGTAAATAGGAAAAGTTTGGTCATTTTTCCTTCACGTTTATCAGTGACATCCAGCAACGAGATAACTTACTGGAGAAGGACAGGGACTGCTTAGATTACAGCAGCAGGTCCTTTTAATCTTTTTCTACTTATACTAAGTATAAGAAACAAACAGTATGGTCTGATAACGAATGGCATAATAAGTTTTACCAATCTAGTCTAGCATTTGTTATTCTTTAAGAAGTTAAACTTTCAATAATTGTCTCTTAATTTTGAATTGGGGCCAGTGATAAAAAACTCCACCTACAACGCCTTTCCAGAAAAACCTAGATGATCTTGTAAGATCATCAAAACCAAGATGACCTTGTAAGATCATCTAGTTATATTCCTGCTCTTCAAGACAAGGGTAGAGAACTGCTCTGAAGAACCAAGGTTATATGTCACATTCACTAGCTAGGCGAACAAAGCTTTTAGGGAAAGAATTTATAATGGAATTCCAAGTGGGAAGCCTGGGCATTTCCCTTTACATACATCTTTGGCTATGTGAAAGACCGTAGCCAGGGTATTCCCTAAACTCACATGGCTTCTTAGTTGTGATGGCTTTAGTATGTAGATTTATGAACTTACAAAGTCTAGCTACTTGGAAGTGCCATATGATTTAAGAATCACATAGAACCACAGACTGGTCAGGGTTGGAAGGGACCTCTGGAGATCACCTAGTCCAACCCCCCTGCCAGAGCAGGGGCACCTCCAGCAGTTGCACAGGAATGTCCAGGCGGGTTTGGAATGTCTCCAGAGTGGGAGACTCCCCCACCTCTCTGGGCAGGCCGTGCCGGTGCTCAGCCACCCTCACAGGAAAGAAGTCCCTCCTCAGGTTTAGATGGAACTTCCTATGTTCAAATTTTTGCCCATTACCTCTTGTCCTGTCACTGCGCACCACTGAAAAAAGACTGGTCCCATTGACCTGGCACCCTCCCTTTAAGGATTTATAAGCATTGACAAAATCCCCCCTCAGCCTTCTTTTCTCTAGACTAAAAAGACTCAAGTCCCTCAGCCTTTCCTCATAAGAAAGAAAGAAAGCAAGCAATATAGAGCCACGTTACAGAATTACTGCATATAATTGTGGGGGTAAGCATTATTCTGTGGTAGAGGGGAAAAACTGTGTACATACTACTATAATTAGGATCAGTTAGACTGTCTAGACTGCCAGTCTAGACTGACAACTAGTCTGTGCGTAACTTCATCAGAAATATCCCATCAGCATCTATTTTGTGATTGAAGTAGTGCATTTGTTCTTTGCTTCACCCTTCTTGGGAGTTTTTTTAATTTCCTTATTAATTTTTGTAAGTGAATATGAGCATTTACTAATGAAGACTGGTTGGTCAGCTTTTACAGGCAAGGACTGCCACACTGCTTTGGGGATTTTATACTTAACAGGAGTTGAAGTCCCTTAATAAAAGCAAAATATAGCATCTTGTTTCATCATTTGATAGCTGTTCATAAACCAGGATTATGTTGTTTTTCTTATGCTCCTACGTTCTAATTATTATGATCGTACAATTGCTTCCTTAAAGATGCAGGTCCATTATTCCAGATTTTAATCAATATTAACAATGTAAGAACCAAGAGTTATCTGAGTAAGTACGCTGACACAAAAAAGTGTACGTGAATCTCCTGAAGATGACATAGCAAGTATTTGTATTTGTCATAAACCACTGCTCTTGTATACTTGAAAATAATATAAAATCATTCACTTGTGATAGATGAAATATTAAACACTATTGAGGTGTACAAGAGCATTACTATTTGCATCTTGGTCCTTGGTTTCCCAGCAGTTAATTGTGATGAGCTAGTATCATTTAAAACTTGATACGCAATTGAATAACCCTATTCAAATACAAGAGTGCTGGAAACATCTTTGTCAGCAGCTGTTTCCTGACTCTCGTGCACACCTTGTATATGAAGGATGACAATAAGAATATTAATATCCCACAGAAAATAAACTGTGCTGTGAATTTAGCTATACCAAAATGCAACAATCTTCAAGGGGTTCAAAGAAAGCCCCTGAAGTCTTGGAACCCTTCTGGAAGCCAATCCTCTCAAATAAAACCCAGGAAAACCCATGCCTGGCAACTGCATGCAGAGTGGGTAATAATCGAAACCAAACAGATCATAAATAGGAGCAATAGGCGCCTTCTTTGTTTTAAAAGAACTATGTGAGATGGGAATTACAAGAGAGACACAACAAAGCCACATCAAATGACTTAAGTTGTTATTTCAGTCCTGAAAATAAAGAAAAGCCTCTCATTGCGCTGCAAGGAGACATCCAAAACACGCAACAGTTTAATAAACTGGAGTTTTCTAAGATCTTTCTTCGCAGACAAATTCTTCATTAGAGGTTTAAGACCAGAGCTTTAAGAACGATAAACTTTGCTGTGAGTGATTACTGTTGCCTTTCAAGCTGACAAATAAAAAAGGAATATATAAATTCTTTGTCACCATCAGGAAAACATTTATGTCCACTCATTCTGAATGCTGAACTGAGAAATGTTGCTATTTCTCTCATGGTATTTGCCATTCTATCTGTTTGGTTGAAATTAGTATATAAAGAGAAAGTATTTATAGAAGCATTGAGCATCTGTGCTCATCAGCCTCTCTGTATATTGAACTGTATATTTTTAAATCTGAAATTCTTTTGAGATGAGTTAAACCTAAGAACATCCCACAGTTCTACTTAATCTTCCTCAAACTGCTCCTTAGGAACTGCAATTGAATAGCCCTGTGAGAATCATCATAGAGAAAAAAAGTATCATCTATTATCCGTGTATTGAAATGGATGGTAATCTCCCAGTGCTGAACAATTTGAAGGATTAAGTCTTAAATGTACTATGAGAAAACCACAAGTTTAAGATAGGAAAACACATGAGAGAATTTAAGAGTAGTTTATTTCAATGCGCACTTGGCGATCTGTTACGGATCCAACTGTTCAAAAGGAATTCTTTTGAGCTGCTACCATTAAAATAAAATTAAACTGAAAAAAAAAAAAATTAATGATGGTAATGCATGACCAGGAAAATAAAACAGGTATACAGAAGTAAGTGAAGTGAAACACATTTTAAAAATTCAAATCAGACCAAACCCCCTACATTAGAAACAGACGTTGCCACTGTTCAGAGCTAGCATCAAGGCTGTTTGTTATTTATTTCTCCAGAGCTAGCGTCAAGGCTCTCAATTTCATTGCGTAAACTGATAACTTTCTGGAGTTCTCTCTGAATTTGGAAAGGCGCAGAGCTCACTGACTCAAGAGGCAAATTTCTATTGCCCCGATTCAGAAAATATTTCAAACATTTTTCAGCAAGGGGAAATCTCAGTGTAAACATTTGCGTGAAGCTGCACATTTCCTTAAATACTACCCTGAATAGGGATGTATATTTAATTTCTCCACAAATAAGATGTACCTCTAATTTGAATCCTGTGCAATAAAAACGTTCCAGCACATGTTCTTTGGCGATTCACAGAACTAACAGCAGAGATGTGCTGCGAGCTACGAGCGTTGCCCATCCCCAACTGGTTCGCTCTGCTGCCAAACACGAGTACTGCCTCAGATCACAAAACACCCTCCCTCTGCATTACAGAGAATCATGAATAAAATCCTCTTTTTTGTTGTTGTTTTTTACCCAAACACCAATTTTCATTAATCTTGTAAGAACGTAGTCTTTTTCAGACCTCTACTCAGGAGAACACAGGGATCTGGCGATAACCTGAGAGCACAAATAAGCCCTAGGAAACTACGTTAGAAAAGAATCTAAGAATAACTAGTTGTAAAATATCATTTGGTAAACAGCATTAAATTGTTCCTTCTAGGCCTAGAAAAATGAGTCAAAATCTTGCAATATAGACTGTAATAAATTTACAAAACTGATAAAAGACTTACTTTCGCATAGCAAATAAATTAACTGAACACTAGTAGCTATGGAAACTGAAACAAGGCATAATTTTTCCTCAAAAAATAAGAAATCAAATTTACACTGCCAGCTTAAGTATACCAGTTAAAGGACATCAAAGTATAATGCATGAATGGTTCAGAACCTTATCCACAAGTACTAGACATTGTGGTTTTAATCCTCTGAGATCTGCATTCCTTGCAAACTTGGACTAATTGCAAATTGGCTGATACACCAACGCTATTAGGCTGCGTTAACATTTTGAATTTGTTTGCCCACCTTAACTTCTTTAATGCAAGTCCAGCTACTTTGAAAGAAACAAAGTTTGTCAACGCTACAGTTGTAAGCTATTTTGTAATAAAGGCCATTCTGTGCACATTAATAATACTGACAAGACCAGATGGCAATTATCGCTTTTAACAATTATTTTTTTTTTCTGTTAGTATTAATTACTTAGGCTTAATTTCTGTTGTTATGTCCACTGGGCACTGAGGTAAGATGCTAAAAATCTGCCCAAATACTTTCATCTCACTGACAGCAACAGAATTCTTATTAAAATTGAAACATTACTGTCATTTTAATTAACTCATTAGGGATGCATCCAAATTCTTCATTATTGATAGCTATTTTTAATGCTTTTCTAATACTAAAGTGCTTTATAAAGCGAGCAGCCTTCTTCCTAATTGTATAGTTAAAACATCATCTGCTGTGGTTAAAAAAGAGAACTATCCATAGAGTTAATTAAAATACCAGTCATATGAATCACTGGAAAATTCTCTGCAGCTTTCTAAGCATGCCGAAAATTCTCTGCTGTTTACAAACTTAAATCTTTGGATTTATTTCCTGTTTACCGATTGTCGAGGAGTGGTACTTTTCCTATTCTCTCCCTGGCAGAACGCTTATGTCCACCTTAGGCAGCTAGGTGGTTCTCTCCTGCGGTTCCACGAGCAAAGGAAGAATAAAATTCCTAAACAACGTGGTCTGTAACAGCCAACACTCTTAGCAGGGAGCTGCTTAACCTTTGTCAAAAGATGACACCAAAACCAGTCTTAAACACACACTCTTTGGGGCTTCACAACAGGGGCGTGCCTGCTTTCAGTTGAGTTTCATTGCCACAAGCTGGTTCACTTCACAGTTTTCAAGCGTTCAACCAACGATCTGAAGACACTTTAAGGATATTGTAGAGTTCAGAGCTATCTATCCCCAAACCTGATTACTAACATACAGCTTCAGCAGTGTGAGAGACCTTATTTTGATCTTCCTAAAGACAGAACAAAAGATATGATGCTGATACCATCTCTTCTGAGGTTGAACAGAAAGTGACCCTGGAATCATCGGACAAATCAATTCCACTGGACCAGCAGGTTAAACACAAGGGCAGGACAAAGAGCTCAGGGTATTCCGCTCACAAACAGGCAGATATGGCCTGATTGTCTAGCAAAAAAGGAGACTCCACCTGCCTTGCAATTGGATTTTTAATAGTCCAGGCTGGAGTACAGCCTGAAACTCGCTGAAATCCCAGCTATGTGGAAAAATCAGGAAAAAGAAAGTGAGTTCAGGGCTTTGCATGAACGAAGTAGACACGAATCCGGTTCTCTTTGATTGTTCCAAGCACCACTTTCCGCGTATTTTGGAACAATGTTCCTCCGCTCCTTTTCTGTAGAAGCTTTCCACCTTTGGTGGACCCCTCACTGTGTCGGAGAGGAATTTCAGAGCACAGCTGCAGACCCGTGAATGGTGATCTCCCTGGAGATGGAGTCCTGCCTGCACCAGCTCTGGAGAAGGCTTAATAACCTGATGGAGCCCCCACTGGAACACCACCAGTTAGTGACCTGCCTTGTTGCTTAAATATGGTTCCTGCTTTACAAGGTATACATTTTAGCCATTTGTTCTCTCTTTATTTTATTCTTAAATAATTCATTGATAGATGTTACTAATTTAGTAGGTATTTTTAATCTTACCTTGAGGGCATAAATTTTTTGCATTACAGTTTTCTAGCACACTAATTCTGATGCTAGTTTATTAACAAACTTATATGTGTAAAAATCACAATTCTATTATCAAGACTTGGTGAAAAGTTAAGATAATTGTAAATAACGGAAGAATAACAGTTCGCCTAACAGATAACAGGGGTTTAGGTAAAAATTGTTTAAACAACTTTGGTTAAATAATGAAATGATATTATAATTTGCAGTTTACCAGAACATAGAAAATGTTCAGTGCTTTTTAACGAATAAAACTAAAGCATCCACACTAAAACTTTACGAACCTTAAAATTATTCCTGTCTTCCAAGAAGGGATTTTTTTTTCTTTTTTAAGCACAGGAACTCATTTTTACTCAGTGAGGATTCACCACAGTTGCTACTGTTTATTATAAATGTTTCAGAAACAACTTTAATAACTTGAATAAGCATCTTGGCAATATATCAGCAAGCACTAACTGGGAGCCTCCAAATTTAAAGGCAATCTAAAAAAAAACCAAAACAACTAGCCGAAAATATACTACGTTTATTCCCTCTCTATTGCTCATATTGGTACTCTAAAAGATCACCTGGTTCAACAGCTGCAGATGATCAGTCTGAACAGAAGATGAATCTTTTGAAAGTTGGAACATAGACCTCTGCTCAGAAATTACAGGTATCAGCGAACAGGATACCCAAGACATGAAACAAGTGAGAATAAAATACTAGCTTCAACTGGAAACTGGTGAAAAAGTATTGAGGAGTAAAGTCTGAAATGCATTGTCTTACGCTGAAAGCAAGAAGCGCAGAATAACTTCTATTTCATTATTTGGTACTGAGAATTTTTAAAAGTTATTTCCACAACACCAGTGAAATTAATCCTTTTCACTTGCCGAATATACTGGATTCACTAGTTGTGTCCAAAGCCCAGGACCCAACCTACGAGCCTCAAGAATCCAAGAGTTATCAGTGCTGTGGTTTTCATCGGTTTCACATACCAGAGTTTCCTTCCTATGCAAAACAGGGCCCAAGGCCCGGAATTACGGATTGGAATGTGCTCAGAAGAAGGAAAATTCCTGAGTTTCACAGAGTTTGGAAGCCAATGCTGGGAAGAATCTCGGGCAATTCACAGATCTATTTACCATCATAGTTTTGAGATCACCTCACTTCTCCCCAATTATTCAGACAAAGACCTGAATATATCAGCTTTACTAGCAGTAAAATAGTTTTAGGTTGGGATTGGCATTCTAAATATTATCTTTTTCTACAGGATTTTAAGAGTGGAAATTTCCAGACATGTCTTGATATGGATACCTGAGCTTAGGCTTTTCTTCTGACCATTTAAAAATAATACACACCATACTGCACACTTATTACTCTCATAAAGCAGTAGAATATGGCTTTTCACCATTTGCAAGGCTGCATGAACTAGTGTTTCAGCAAAAACAAACAAGCCAGAATGAAATGGGTTCTTTTTTACTGCATTTGTCAATAGAAACTTCATTCTTAAAATAAAATTTGAAATTATTCAAGCAAAAGGACTTCTATCATTGCAAACTATTAAAACCTAAACAACTGTTCTGCATCTAGACACATATCACTTCTTTTTTTTTAAATACTGTTCTTGATCTTGGAAAAAATCAGAAAATCCGTTTCCACTTTTATGTTAATTAGTTTATACAGATGCTGAGGACAGTAAATGATTCTTAGGCTGGATTTTGAGGCAAGATAACAAAGACAGAGTGTTTGCCGTGGCTGTGAGACCTTTGCTATGCCCACTGAGTTATTACCAAATGACTGGCTTCCACCTGCTTAAACTGGTTTTCAACTTGTTGTGTAGGATTCTAAATAAATATAAGAGCGGCTTGAACTGGCTGGTGAAGTAGCTTTGGAGCTATCTTTTAGAATGCTTTCAACCTTAAGACGACAATCTAGCATCCCTAAAATTTTGAGCTACTGAGATAACTTCATTCAAGGCTCTTCTTTACACGCCTGGATTCAGGAGGTTTAAGAGGCAGGACGGTGTGGTATTTGAGCAGGAAATTTTGTCGTACAGTGCAATTCTTCACTGGAAAGATTTAGTGTGATAGCACAAATCAGCTTTAACATGATTCTCAAAATATAGTTAGGGTACAAAGCTAATTATTCTCACCCTATTAGTGCTTCGACTAATTTGAGTCAATCTGATTTCACACTCTTCTTACGGCTCCATGTAATCTTCACAGTGTTCTCTGACATTGTTTGAACAGCTGTAGAAGGCAAAGTAGACTAAGTGGAAAAGCATCTAACCTCTATTTCGTATCTATTTCACATCAGTCACTACATGTTAAAATAAAAGGGTGATAGACAGAGCAGCACAGACAATTCAGTAAACGTTCTGTAGATACTCATTAATTCACTTGTGCAGATTGTGAGATTTTCTCATGCGAAAAAAAAAGTTAAAATGAATATGTAGAAATAAATCTGTAAAATCACAGTCTCCTGATTTAAAAAATGAGAAAATATTGTATTTAAGTCAGCTATTGTACCTTTTTTTTTTCAGAAACTGAAAGAATTTTAAGGTTTTTCAGTTAACAGATATGATCATATCGGCAGCCATTTGCTTTCAGCTTACACTGGAGCTGAAATGAAAAAAATGGCCTAAAACACTGAAGGAAATTTACTGGTACCTTAAACATTAAATTCACTAAGCAGCAACATATGTAAGGGAGAGTACAAAGGCAGTGTGGGAGTCTATGCTACATCTAGGATAGACTAGATATTCAGAAGTGATTGGCCTGAGTACATCAGCCAGAAGCAACAAGACCATCACAAACATTTTGTAGTTCATTGGAGTTGGGAATAGGTGTTAAAATGCAACGAGAAAGTTGGCACTGAGATTTTATTTCAAAAGAGCAATTCCTGAAACATGCCATGTTGATTAACACAATGTTACACTCTTTGCAGAGGATACAGAAATGGGCCGGTCAGAAGTGGTGAGCAATTGCCTTTGTAACACTTTTTTGCCCTTCCAATTCTCTCCCCCAGCTTGCTGGAGTGAATGAGCAGCTGGTGGGTGCTGAGTTGCAGGCCAGGGTCAAGGCATCACAACTTCACAATAGTAAAGCTTCACTTTCAGCATAAATTGCTCATTAGCAGAAAAATGTTAAGAAATTAACATATTATTTGAATAAACAACAACAGTGAAAAAATGCAGAGATCCATTGGTTTGGTTGATTTGAGTGCTTCTTTCTGAAAGGACAAGAGGAAACGGCCTCAGGTTGCATCAGGGGGGGTTTAGATTGGACACTAGGAAAAATTTCTTCACGGAAGGGGTTGTCAAGCACTGGAACAGGCTGCCCGGGGAAGCGGTGGAGTCACCATCCCTGGAGGTATTTAGAAGACGGGTAAATGTGGTGCTGAGGGACATGGTTTAGTGGTGGTTTTGGCAGTGTTAAGTTGATGGTTGGACTCGATGATCATAAAGGTCCCTTTCAACATAGACAATTCTATGATTCTATGATTCTATGAAAGGATATTTTCAGAACGATCAGCTTGTACTGTCACTGGAGTGCCCATACATATTCTTCCTCACCCAGGGAGTTATGAAAGAATATTGCCACTGCCATAATGAGCAGCATGAGCTTCCCTAATCATAAGGGTTGGCTTGAGGGATGCTATGCAGGTGGATGGTGCAAACAACGACGGTCTCAATATTTCATTCATACATGATAACGAGAACAGTCTATTCTTCTAAGAACCCCAGTTGTAGCCATAATCTCATTGCTGTTAAACTGTGGTTTTCCACACTGTGCAGGTATTCTATGCATAAACCTTATGAAACTGATAAAAACTACCCCAAAAGCAATTATGTGGGAAAATATCTATGGATACTCTAGAGTGTAAACTTTTCTGTGTATCTTCAAATATCATAAAAAGTACACAAAAATAGGCAATATTGCACCTGAGGCTTTCTAGCATTAAGCAGATGATCCAGAATCACAGCTTCTACCACATGAATGTTCTGTGTCTCCTGATAATACGGGTGCATTCCCATTCTCATAGTGTTGATCTGGTTGAATTAGTGGAATCAGGTGGTGCCTGATAAAGAAAGTTCAAAAAGAATAAGCCTGACAAGATATATTAGTTCTACTAACTGCCTGAAAAATGAAGTTTGTATTTTTCTCCAGGTGGAGAGGTTTTCTAAAAAGCTTAAATCTAGCAGCTAGTTTTTACAAAGGCAGAGCTTTTGAAAAGTAATCTATGGGAAACGTAGCCTCTAATTTCAGGGATGGGACCCCTGAAAGACAGCGGCAGGGAAGCATTTCCCACAGAAACACAGCGACACCTACAATCCATAAGGATCACCCGTCGGAGCTCCTCTCCAGCTTCACTGGGTTACCAACTAACTGGGGTGTTGAAAGAATGGAGAAGAAACCGAGACAAAGCACGGGTAGATGATAAGATTTATAAGGCACACAGGGAAGGTAGTGAGGTCAGAGATGCAGATGTCTGGAGCTAGCTGCTCTTCTTGTGTGTACACTGTCGGAGTAAAGTCATGACACAGCAACAGATGCCTTAAGCACAACCAATTTCTTCTATCACTTCTGTAGTTCCCCTATGTCCTTATAGCGTTATTTGGAAATAACTTCATAGAAACAAGGCATGAAAAATACGCATATAATCTCAGCACCTCAGGATTTCATCTGTTTTTTAAAGGTTTTATAAATTATTACAAAAAAAACTCATTATTTGTTAGGAGTGTAATGTTCTACACAGCAGAATGACCTTCCCCTAACTTCATTTTTCGTGAAATTTATGTGAAATATGTAAAATTTACACCAGTGCTGCAGCAGATAATGGTGACCTGATATATTTCTGAATGACAGAAATATTATTAGAAATATTAATATAAAGTTATCCTAATGTTACGTCTTGAACTTAAATCTTCAGTACTGCAGCTGAATGATTCTAACCTAAATTAAGAATTGGCACTCATGAAAAAGCTGTTGTAATCAGAAAAGGTATAATGTGGTGAATGAAATATGGAAAAAAGATCCAATGGAATTGTTCGAATAAACTGTAAAGACTAAAACTGGACAGAGAAAATGCCTAAATATTTTATTTCAAAGCCATGTATTGAAAAACAAGGGGTTTGTTAATAACGGGCAGGTAGTGGGGGTGTTCATTTTTTAAGTTAATGCCATCCTACAGAAGACTGGAGTAATTTCTGTAATGTAATTTCATTCATCATTTTCTGATACAGCATGTCCTTAGCAGTTCAAGATAAACAGATCCATTTAAGATAATATATGACATGCTAAGGTGAACGTGGTATTCCTGGTGATTTATTACGTGTTGCTGTAGGACTGTTTTCTGTCCTTTGTATATATAATTGCAACACTGTCTTCCTGTAAGCTAATGAATTCAGAATGCTGTATTTTCTCGTGGACAGTGTTCTGAGGTTATAATTGCAGTAATAAAAGGAAAAATTTTACTCAGGAAAATAAATTACAGAACAGGCACATATATTTAAGAGATCATGATAGAACTCAGGATGTTATAATTATGTTAAAAAGGTTCACAGCTTTTTCCTTACAAATATGGGCATTAGTTATGTAAAAAAATGATAACCTGTATTCAAAAATTAACTTTAGTGTGTCTGGCCTCACATCACCATTTGACTATCAAAATCAGTATGAGTGAAAGAGTTTTGAGGTGTTTTCTGTATTTTTTATGAATTGTACCACCTACCCTTCTTTTCTGAATGTAGTTATCCAACATGGATCAGCTGTACAGAGTGGACTACTGGACAAAATACATCATTTGCATTCACAATTCTGCATTTTGTTCCACACATCCTTGCCCATCTAAATTACATACATATGCATTACATTAGCAGCACAGCACAAAGTTTTCCTTTCCTGGATTTCCTTATTCAAAATCCTTTTATGTAAACAACTTTAAAAAATCATCAGTCCAACGGGAAAACACCTACTCATGCCAATCAAACCAAGATATTTCTCCTACTAAGTTTCAGTCTGGTACAACTACATGTTATTTGTCTAATAAGAAATTTAGAAAATCAGGAGTATACAACAGATTCAGGACTGAACTAATTTACAAGCAGAGCTCTCCTGAACTGAACTGAAGGATTATTGAAGTACCTTTATGCTCATTACAGGTATGTTATGGAATTATTTTTTACAGTACAATCTGCTTTAACATAGCTTATTGCAGCAACATGATTTTCAGAATACCACAAAACTAAGGTCTTAGAAGCTGTTAGTGAAAAAGGAAATAAATCATTATATATGTTACATACAGGTAATATGCCAAAAGCAAGGAAAAGTAAAAGGTTCATCCAAAGTACAAGCAGAATCAATTCCTTCCTTTCCTTCAATACAGGAGAAAAAAAAAAAAAAATCTGTAAATGTCATGTTGCGTTACTTTTTGTACTATATCAGCCTGTTTTGATATATTTTCAGTTTTGTTTTGAATTAATGCTGCCCTATGTATATGTTTATCTAATAATACATTAAGGAAGTTTACATTCTTTTAATATTTTTCATCAAAACACTGTTGTTCTCATTGTGATAGATATGAACATAACAGTTTCTTCTCTGGTAAAGATGTATTAAATATTGCATTTGTGGAATCACGTTTTGGGATTTTCTACTTAGTTTTCTGTTGACTGAGGACAATCCCTAGTACAGGAAAATTGCAAAGAAAATCAAATTCCCACAAGGAAGATAGTACATTTTGATATTGAAAATGTTTTCATTTCACCAAGTGATAGTGATGCACTACATACTCTAATGAGATCAGTTCACTATAGACATGAAGAAAGGAATCCACAGTATTCTGACAAATTAGACTATGCCCACTGTTCAATTTTTAGTATGGTCCTGGGAAACCATGGCCTGGGTTCCTCAAAATCTTGAAGTTGAAATTTAAAACATTTATTTCGTTCCATTTGTATATTTCAGGAGTTTAGTTTAACTCGATTCATCTCGACAGAAACTGAAATATATAGATGGTGTATATTTTATAACACAGGTGATATTTTGGACTGGTCATGACAAAGCTATCTTTATGATGGTTATTCTGCCACTGACTTCACTAAAGCTTATCAAAGGTTAAAAATGCTTTTTTGAAGAAATGTTTTAGACCAGTCTTTCATACTCGTATGGTATTTCTGAAATCAGTTTACTGTGAGGGTGGTGAGGCGCTGGCGCAGGTCGCCCCGAGAAGCTGTGGCTGCCCCATCCCTGGAGGTGTTCCAGGCCAGGCTGGAGGGGGCTTGGAGCAACCTGGGCTGGGGGGAGGTGTCCCTGCCCAGGGCAGGGGGGTTGGAACTAGATGAACTTTAAGGTCCCTTCCAACCCAAACTACTCTATGATTCTATGAGTACACTGATGATAAAATGCATTTTCAAGCTTCTACTGTGGACAAAAGTTGGACCACTCATAGAAAGAAATCAAATGTACAACTCAGTCGTTTTAGCTTTTTGGCTACGATTACACATTAAAAACTGAAGCAAGCATCAGTAACATGACATTTTTATTCCTCTTTCTAGTCCTAGTTTATGCAATGACAACGTTTACTGGAAATTTCTTCTAATGACCACAGAGGAGGGGGGAAAAAGGGATGTCGCATAAAGGAAATGCCCCACAGAATGTGTTTTAGATGCGTTTGTGCCTCTTATTCAATTAAATCTGAAATATCCATGTCTTTGACACAGGACCTGTTCTCAAGACTGTTACAAGAATGATTAGAATCAGTGCTGCCTCCAAAGCATTTGCTATTTGAAGAAATATGAATTAAAAAAAAAAATAAAAATTGAAATGCATAGCTTAGAAATTACTTCGATTTTGGTGAATTTAATGGAAACAACCATGAACTGTGAGCATAAACTCACGTATTATTACTATTTGCTTTATGTTATCTTAAATGGTGTTACATGTGTGGTATTTTTTTGAACAAACTAAAAAAACACCTTGCTTGGTTTTTCAAGTATTCAAGTAAAACAAAACCACTGATTTGAGAATATGGTCCTGTAACTGTACACCTCAGGTAACAGTCATTCCCACACAGTTTTCCTTCCATTCAAGGACGTGTGCTGTTTGTTATGCATTTCCTTCTATTGAGCCATCACCATACAACTCTGCGAAAAGGACTCATTTCTACTGCAGCTATTATGGTCGGTTGCTAGAGTAAAAAGACATACCGGTAACTTAAAAATGTTTAAGAGTACCCATAAGGCAGCTCAGGATATCTCAACTATTATCTTGCTAACCCTCAAACACATGCTATACAGTAAAAGGAAATTTTTATTTAGTTGAACATTTCTTATTTCAAGACAGCTTTGCTTTTTCCAGTAGATATCCTAAATTTTAATATAAAAGACATCAGATTAAAAGAATCAAGTACTGCTGGTAGAAGAAAATGTGTCCACCGCAGCCTGATAAGGTCAGAACGATATGGCTCCTCTTATTTATGACTATCAGTCTGTAGCCTGCAGATATTTCCTAATGAAACTCCAAGATACCGGCAAAAATTTTCAAGCTGTCAAAAAGTACGAGCGAAACAGAAACAAAATATAAACGTGGTTAATGTACACAATGAATGATGCACAAAGCACTGCCTTAGAAAAGCCAGCAAATATTACTTTAAGACAAAGCCTGGGTAATAACAGCTCTGTACACTAGACAAACATATTCTTTTATGTTTCTGAACATTAGAAATTCTTATTTAAAAGTTCCTTTGTCCACAAGGATGCCAAACATAAATTTTTCAAAATTTCAGCTTAGAAGCAATTAAAATTGTTAGAATGTTTCCTTGCTTTCTTTACCAATTGTCTGTGAAATGTCCGATATCCCCAAATGTGTTCACTATTCAAAATGATTTGGCAAACAATTCATTTAAACCCAGCTCACCTGTGTCCTACTTAGAAACTCTTTGATGCAACGATCAATTTGAGTACTTACTATTCAAAAATCGCTGTTTCCACATTTATATCATTCTGCAATTTATTGCTGTATTCTAAACAGAGGATTCACAAGTTGATTAAGGGTAAAATCAAATGAAGTGCCTTAGAGCACTGTCAACTGGAAATCAATTCGAGTTCCACCCAGGTAACCTTTGTAAAAACAAGCTGCTTTTCTAAAACAGACAGTGCTGAAAACTAGTATGTCCCAGTCATGGAGTATTTAGGGGGTTTAGCCCACTGTGTTATTTTCTATGTCAAAGAGACATGCTGACCACGGATGCAAATACTGCTAACATCCATTCTTCAATACACATCTGGCAAAGGAAAAAACAACTGTATACCACATCGGTCCAAGAAAGTCCAATCTAATCTCAAGTGCAAGTTAGATTAAAGGCAATTGCTTTAAGAGTGCATTTAATATTCTTAAAGTTTATAGTTTTCACTTTTTGCTCTTAAAGCATTCATTTCAAATGCACTGTAATTGAAATTATTTAGTGGTTTACAAGAAAACCCACATTAATGACAAAATGTAAAGTGTTTATCTAGTTTAAAATAACAATCACCTCTTCTTTGCAGGAAAAAAACCCATCTCTATGCAGCGTTTCCCAACAATTTTTTCTGATACTAAAATAAGCCTTCTGTCAATACTGAATTACTTATTTTCATAGCAAGAAGTACTGAAAGCAGTAATTTATCTTGCCAAAAACACGGCTAAAACCAGATTTAAGATGTTCAGTGAATTCCCGTTGAAATATTTAGATCTTTGGCTGAGCTCCCACAGGGCAAAGGGAAAACATTTCGTTTGAAACCACTCCCCTTCATGTGAAATATGTCTCATGAACTACCAGGCCAAGAGCACAGAGGGACATGTTTTGACGTGTGCTCTCAGCCTTCAGCAGAGTTCAAAAACTAATTACATAACAGACTGCTTTTATAAGGGGAAATAACACCTTTAATGACAGCTTTTCATTTCTCGGCTTTTGTTTCTCAGCACCTTTCTCCATTATAAAAAAAAAACAAAAACAACAGTATTAGAACAAATCTTTGGAATTACTGGAACAGTTCACGCAGGCATTTTCAAACTAGTAGTGGAAGAAACAACTTCCATTTCGGCTTTGTTCCCAACCTGACATTCAAGTACTATTTCCTAGATGAGTTCTTACTAATCATTAATTAATTGCAATAAAAATAGAACCAAACCTCAGCTGTGTAAACCGGTAATAAATCTGTTTGCTTCAGTGAAGTCGTGCCGATATAAACATCAGTACAGTTGCTCAGTTTAGCACTGGTTTGGAGTTGACACCTGCAGATTACACTAGCATAGTAAAAACCATTGTCAGGAGGCAGATAAGTGTTAAGATCAGAAGAGGTAAATAAAACCTGGTGTGTTTACAAGGAATCACATGTAGCTCGAACCACAGATGAAAAACATGAGCATCGGAAGCTGCAAAAAGACTAATGGCCATCACAAGGTGTAGCAGTTCCTTCGGGCACGAGCTATTCAGAACGAATCACATTTGCCTATGGTTCTCACAGAATATCTGGGACGGGATGCAAAATTATGAACGATGCTATATTAACGGCAAAGAAACTTCATGTTAAAAATTTATACATCTGGCTGCAAAAAGAATGCTGAGGCTGTGTTCCGAACACTACGAGGCCACATAGCAATCCGGCTCCTGGGAAAAATGTCCGGGGTCCCTAAGGATGCTCGGTTCCAAGTTATGTATTGCTCTCTTCTGCCGAGCAGAATTGAGTACTCAAATGAGATTTACAACAGGGTACTTTCTGGCTGCAGTTTCTGCTTTCCATAGATAAAGAAAGAGGTCAGACCACTTAGATAAAGTAGCTCTCAACAAGGTTGAGTATAAAAAAGTGTACACGTACACATACAATTTTAACACACATTTTTACACATATATACACACATATACATAGATATTTGTATATGTGTGTATATATGTATACACACATAGGAAATAATCGGTGGAGTATTCCTGTGAAAGGCAGGGTTAAGGAATGCCATTCCTGAAATACTGGCCTAAGGGTGACAACGTGAGTCACTTCGCAGTCTGATTTTGAAACGGGTGAAGGTAAAGGTTTGGAAAAACACTGGGGATTACAACTAGCACAATATTTTTTAAACCAGTATTAGAAGGGCAAGTTTTCCCAGCAGTCGGAAACTGTAAAGGTGGTACCTAACAATGAGCTAATTCTCAGTGATGTGGGGCAGTGAGGAAGGAAGGGAAAAGCAGAAACTGAGATCTGAACTGCAATACCTGAAAATACAAGTCATTCTTCTCTCCTTACTTTCAACCGGTTTTAGGGCTGTTATCAGCAAGCCAAGGTTTTCAGTAAATTCCTCTACCCCCTTTTGAGGAAAAGAACTAAACGGCTCTGTCTAAAGCTTCTTCACTAAAGCTGGGTGAGGTTCAACAGTTTGGGACCTCTATTTTTGCAGTACAGGCATACCCCTGGTTGTTTGGGAGCAACAACCAGATGGTTGGAAAGAGAGATTTATTAAGTGTCTACGATCTAAATTAATTTTCGGTTGAGATTAGAGTCTAACAAGGTAATTTGGGATTGTCCTTTTGGCAGGTGTTCATTGCTAGTACTTTTCCCACAGAAACCGGTTCCTTAATAACCTAGAGTTACAAATGGAGTAAAGGGAAGGCTCTGAAGAAAACTGGGAATAATTTGTCGGTTTTCCGCCAGCTGATAGTGAAAAAGACTCCCTTTGCTAATATCTGCTTAAGCTTTACATGAGAGGGGGAATGTTTACAAGTTACGTTGCAATTTTTTGTTTTACACGTCTTCCACGAGCAAGATGTAGGACTCTGGAGCACTATTAATAAGCTGGGGCAGGATGGGAGGCAACGATGGGAGAAAAAGTGGGTGACTTGCCTTGTTTTAATAACCCAATACAGATCCAAAATGAATTGAAGTTTCCAGATAGCTAAATCTACATGATCCTCTTTTGTTTTAATTTCCTGCTATGATAAAGAAATGCCTTGCCACAGAGCAACATCGGTTTCACAGGAAACATCACAAAAAGGGTCCAGTTTGACGGCTTTATGTCCTGGGCGGTGAGAAATGAAAGCAGATTGCAATTTTTTCCCAAAGCTGTTAATTATTAGAAGTTTCTCCTCTCAGCAAACCTGAAGCTTTAAAAAGGAAGATTGCTGAAAAATATACTTATGGGATTATGGTTCTGTGTAAAACACACACAGGCATACTTTCTTAGACATATTTTAGTGTAGGTAATTAATTCATTCCTATAATTAAACCCATCATCTTCTTTCTCTCATACAGGTATGGCTATGGTTAGGACAGTTTAAAATTAATACGGCTGGAAAAAAGAACGGGTTGCGGGAGTTTGGGAATTCAATCTTCTAATCAAACTGATAAACTGTATCGGGAGAAAGCAAGCAAACAAAAAATAAGTCCACAACTTTCACGACTTTGGTATTTACTTTGTTAGAAGAGAGAAAAGGCGTTCTTGCTGTGCAGACCTCAACTTGTACACCTAAATGAGATCTCCAAAGGGAACAAGCACTTTTCTAGTATTTTCAGCATCTGAGGCTCAGTTTAAAATCAAAATTGATGTGACATGACAAAAATAAGTACACAAGGAGAAAAGGCAAATGGTTGGGTTAAAGTAAATTCAAAAGCTGGTGTCTTGTTGCATTATTCATTTCAGGCAGAAAGAGTAAGTGGCAGGACTATGAAAAAAAGACTAAGCTTAACATACCGCATGCACGGTCTAGTTTCTCCTTTTATTCACCACTGGCGCATTCACAGGTTTTGAGTGAGAGTAAGATTCTGTTACCAATTAACACACGTGTTATACATAGCTTTATTATTGATAGCAGAGGATGTCAAAGACATCTCTTCTGCTACACACATTGGAGCTGAGGAATCCTTGGCAGTGAACACATCAGAAACCACGTACAGGATAAGAACTTTCTCCTCTCCTCAGGTCTTCTATTCCTAACTTGGATTAGGGAGCAAGAAAGTTAATCAACTGACTCTTCTCAGGCACTAAGATCACTTGGGGCTTCTCACAGTAGTGGAACTTTACCGGAGAACTGAATTTGAGCAGCAGCACAAGGCAACAATTTCTTGAATTGGTTTGGTAATACGGTGAGAATCCTGTAACGAACTTTGCTATCATCCCCAAAGCAGATGAATGAGGAAGCACACCAGTGCTACCAAAGATGTCACTAATTAAACTGATCCCATGTCTCTGCTCCTTTTACACTTCTCCTACTTAATAAAACAATAAAAGGCGGGGGGGAATCCTTGTATCTTATGCACAATTCAAAGAAATAATACTTTAAAGGGACAGACCCGCTACTGATTTAAAGTGCCGCAGAAAATTTCCAAGCAGTGGAAATGATGGAGCTAATTCCCAAGGCAATTTGAAAATTCTTGGATGAATTGTAAAAGATTGACGAACACCTTTGCATAAAACCATGAGACTTTTGGCTTTCTGTCATGCATAAAAACCTAAACATGTTTGTCATTTAGGCTTCTGCAATACTTTTTTCATCTTCATTTTAATTTCATTTGGCAATTTCACTGCTGTCACTTTTATTAACAATAGCTGTGGCTCTTCCTTGAAAGTATTAATTTCTATTCATCTTGTAATGTCACCTGAAAAGCTGCGCCGCTTTTCTGGAGAGGGCAGGACTTCATGTTTATACTTCAGCTTTATACTCTAAATGGAGAAACATGAAACCACTCGCCTTAAAAGTAGGTGTTTCATGCACTCTTAATTGTTCCCAGGGACGTATGTCATAACCTTCTCTCTAAGGACACCGAAGGGCACAAGGTGAAGTGCTACAAACATATTTACAATCCAAGGGTCTCGTCAATTCCGTAACAGAAAGAGCAAATGATTCTTTCAAAAGGAAGAGACTACTGTTATGTTTGGGGTATGATACCTTTTAAAAATGGTACCCATGCATTTTGAATAATTCGAGGAAGCTTAATTGAGTACATGAAAATAAAAAGTAAAACTATTTTCAGATAAATATTATGCATTTGGTAAAAACAGTTGTTTACATCTTTTGTGTTGTTGTGGACACACTATTGTCTAATACAAGTATTTAGTACTGATTTACCAAGGCTTAAGCATTATCTTTGTACTTAGACACAGAGATATCAACAACAATAAAACACAGGGATAAGATGCTGTTTTAATGTTACAGCTAAACTACATGTGAGCAATATGTGGGTCAGTCATCAACAAAATTTAATTGCTGTGCTATTGGGAACATTAGCTATTAAAGTTAGCACTAAATTTTATTTTAAAAAGGGTATTTTAAAATATACATTTACCCCATAAATAAGTTTTGCAGCATATCAGTTTCTCTCTGCGGTTTAAATTGTGATGCTTCTTTTAAATACTATATATTTTAAAATTATAATAATCCTGCAATGCTTTGATATAACATGAATTACTTCAGGAAAGGTTTGTTTTTGACAGCATGCAAAATGCACAATCCTATATGTTCCTGTTTTCAGTTTTTTTAGTGGCCATGATTTTTACATTATCTAGATAGGGGACTGACTCTACAGGATTGGACAGGGAGTACATTTTAAAAGGAAGATGAGAAATTGGATAGATTTAGGTGGTAGAGGAGACTGAGAGGGAAGAGAGGGTTGGAGCGGTGAAGGTTAGAGGGGCAACAGCAGACTATGGAGGGTGGTTAAGACAAAATTCTCTTCTCCCAGTTCGCTCCCACTTTGACTCCTCAATTATCCTTACTTCAGCTCTATTCCAGATCCAGGTGAAAGGGTACTGAATACACAATCAATTGCATATGTCACACTTCAAAGCTGAAGAACCATCAAGACTCAAGAGAAAATCTTATAAAACCTTCCCAGCATAGTAGGTTTAGTGGATTTCTTACAGAGGATAGAAAAACTATTTGCTTCAAAAGTCCTTCCAAAGAACCTGATTTAGAAGAGGGATATCAAACAATGGCAAGGACACTGATAGCTCAGAGGAAAATATTTTGCTTTTTTCCACCACCTGAGATGAGGGTAGAAAATGGAGAAATCTAACACGGCTGAAGGAATATTACTCTTCTGAGTGCTTAGAAAAGGGGAATAGAGTAGAAACTAGGAACGGTATCCTAAAAGTTCAGGTACACTTCCTGCTGAGTTTTTTCGATTTGCATGGAAATAATTACTGAAGGCTATTTTAAATACACTGATCTATTAAATATAAGTGAAGAAAACAGTGTTGTGATATGTATTATTTAAAGTTAATTGAAGTAGTAGGGTTTTTAGATAATGTGTCTAGCTTTATAAAATATAGGGAAAAATCACAATAGTAAAAATCTGAAAAAAAGCAAATGTTTTTTTGCGAGGAGACAAGCTGTTCATTTTCACAAAAGTTTCAACAAACAGTCATTGAGATTGTATGGTAGAGGACTGTAAGTAAGTTGTATTAGGAGGAAAGGAATATGGTTTCTGAACTTAGGTATCACTCCTTAAGCGTAAAAGTAGTTGCATCCTCAAAAGAAAAGTATGTGACGGTAACATGTTTATTTATAGCAGTTTACAAGTTCTAAGGTCATGATCCTGATTTACGTTCTGGGAGTGACAGGATAATAGAAATTCTTGATGCAGTAAATGTATACTGAAACATTGTGCATGTACATTATTATGTTCTTCTACAGACAAAATTAATTATTCTTACTTAAAATAGATTTCTTATTAAGAAAATAATTTATCATTTCTCAACAAAAATGCAAATGGAAAGATACTTCGATACTTCTTATCTACGTATCTCAAAGTACTTTATAAGTGTCTTATTTGGCTTCCCAGCACTTCTAAGAGGTAGGCAGACATTCTAGCTATAATGTTAGTCTGCAATAAGTTGTGACAGAGGGAACTATGACTTGTTCTTGGCATGCTGTGGACCAAGGAAAAGCCAGGAGTAAGATTCAAAGCTTCATATTTCTTACCTTCCACTTTTAAATGGTCATCTGTTTTTTTTCTGTTATCCCTACCCATAAAGCTGGTGTTCATGTGTCTCTTACAATTGGCATAAAAGCAAGAGAAAAAGAACAAAAGAAGGAAAGAAAAATAGATAAACAAGCCTACATAGGTTATTTTAACTATTATTTCATATTTCTTCTCACTTGAATGATTCTATTTGTAGCCCAAAGAGATATTCAGGAGTATTCAAGAGTTACTTTTTATATTCTGAGGGCAATAAAACTATATACAACAGCAGGTTTTGGTGGCATGATGGCTAACTGGAGATAATTGTAACGTCTACTCCAATATCGCTGATTAGTTATAGTAAAATGGATGACTGGTACATGCAGTAACAGTAGCATGACATACCACTGCTTTTAATCAACCAACCATATTTAATGAGACAAAATCTGCATCGTTTTTAAGAAACAGGGCTTGGGAAGAAGAGACTTGCAAACCAGCAGAAGAACACCTTCTATTTCAGACGGGGTGGAATTTTCCTGCAAGCCCTTTCCCTGCCATGGAACCCTGCTGTCACGGAGATGTTCACGACAGTCTGTCAGCAGATTGTTACAGCTCCCAGGACAGCCATGCTGCCATGAAAAGAAAGAACGACAGTAAGATGCAGAAATTCCCCGTGTATTCAGGGAAGTTTCCGTATTCCACGAAGTGTAAGTGTTCCCTCAGGTTCTTGGTTTCAGATATGCTCCAGTGCTACTTTCCAGACAGTTTTGCTCCTAACTCTGGCCTTTGGGAAACGAATGCCCATTTATCTTGGTGTTGTTTCTAACATAAGCCAAATAAAAGTAAAATGCAAATTCAGGTGTTTGTTTACAACATGCGAAACGGGTAACAGCAAATGAGCAAATGTTTACATACAGTGATGAAAGAAGATCACACTTTACAACACTTATTTTAGGATCAGGTATCTCTTGCTGCGGTATTTGTCCAACCTGCTGAGTTCCTGACTCGCACTCTCAAAGTTCCAGTACGTTTCCCATTTCTGGTTACATTTCTTGGAAGAGATTAGCTGAAGTAGCCAGCTCTTCCATAGACTCTTCCTTTTTGTTTTCCTTCAAACCTGAGGCAGGTTCATGTCGTCTCCTCAAATCTTATTCCTTCCAGGCATCCAGAGGTAGTTCTGGCACTCTCCCCACCTAACTGTTGATAACCATCTCTCTGGAGGTGTAAGTGTGGAAGACTACGTGCCATTTCCCGAACTCAGCTATTAATGATCCCTTGCTATTAATCATTCCTCGACTATTAATAATTCCTTGACTCTCTGAACAGCAACATTTCCTTCCGTATGCATTTCAGTATGAAGTATCTCTGTTCACTGAGCCATAGTTCACATAAGCTTGTAAACTAAGTGGATACAAAATACAGACTATAAGTATATAAACAGAATGAATTTTATGAATGAAGCTTGTCAAAGACTAACGACAAGACAACTTTGGGCTGAAAATCCAACTGAGCTGAAAAATATCCAAAACCTACTTTTAAGATATACTTCAACAGTCACTGTAAATACGCAGATCTTTTTATAAGCTTCTGTCATTTGGGTAGATTTTAATATTAGGGACAGAATTTTGCCCTTATTTTGAATTTCACCTATAGTACCATCCACGTTCTCTAAAATACATTCTAAAATATTAACTTATTTCACTATTGATTTGCCCATAGTAAGTGAAAATGAGGAAAAAGAAAAGAGCAACACAATAGGATTTGCACAGATCAATACAGGTCAGATTACATTACAAACTGTCCTGAGAAATTTCTCAAACACATTGAAAGGCTTGTTATCAAGTACTATAGAAGATCTAGTGAACGGAAACCTGACCGTAAGATAGCTGATAAGGAACTGAAAAACAAGAGGGCTGGTGCATGCCTCTTAAAAGTTCTGTAATAATTCTTCAATTTTTATTTTTTTCCCTTCAAATTCTATACGACCCTCTATCAGAATGCTCTACATTCTAGACCCATAAACATCTTTTCTCTAGTATTCGCTGGCACAAATCCAGAAATATCGTTTCTTTTAAATTACTTCATTGCTGCTATACAAAATATGGCGCACACAGAAATATTTTACCTATATGTAAGTAGTCAGAATCTACTGAAGAGACTTCTGATCTACAGAATCAACGAAGAGACGTTGAACACCTTACCATAATGCTACATACTGTATACTATGAAAATACAAATTCATGTGAGAATGATAACATCAATCTAATTGTGCTAAGTAATAAAAATGATGAAAAGTTTGGTTTAGACACAAATAAATGTGCGTATTTCACCTAATATAAATAATTGAAAAGCTAAACTGGATAGGCATAAAAACCACAGAAAATGATCTGGCTATTTTACTTTTTATGCTATAGTACTGCATTTCAAGCATTAAATACAATTAAATACATCAAATACAATTCCAGAGTCATTCTCCACAGTGTATCTTAAACAAAATAACTTTTTTATTTAGTATCACTTCAGTCTAACAGACTGAATAAATATGTTTCTACAAAGTACTTTGCAAGTGAAGGACTCTTTGGTGTTCCAAGACAGTACAGAAACGCATATAACTAAGCTAGTGATGAAGAAGTGAGAAGCCAGAAGGAAACGACCCGTTCTCTAATGCTTTTTACCTGCTGCAGATGTCAATGTTCTCATCAGCAGGCTCAGATGCCTGACTAGAGGCAAGCGATGGGCCCTGAATCGATACGGTGCCATATACTTTACAAAGAGATTGCAATTACTGACTTGGAAAGCACTCTCGCAAAATTTCAATATTAGGTCAATATACTAAATGCCTCTATTTTGATCCATGTTGTGTTAGCTCAAATGAAGAAATATGTTTTACGCTTCTTCTTCAGACAAGTTATAAATATATACGGAGATTATTATAATAAAAACATGTACAAATGCAAGAATTAAAACAGTGCACACCAAACCCAGTCTTTTCTAACAAATTTTTAAAAACCTTTTAAGTGAAGCAAATGCTATTTTTAAGTCATATTTTCACACATCTTTGTTATGTCTAGGTGAACTTTTTTACAATTTCATTTATTTTTTACTAGCAAGGGCAGGTTGCACGTATACACTGAGACTCTTCAAAATTACACTATACATATTCGCTGGAGGTGTTCCAGGCCAGGTTGGACGCGGCTTGGAGCAACCTGGGCTGGGGGGAGGTGTCCCTGCCCAGGGCAGGGGGGTTGGAACTCGAGGATCTGTAAAGTCCCTTCCAACCCAAACCATTCCATGATTCAATGATATTACATATATAAAAGGATCTATATATAGACATGCATATAGTATGTAGACATATAAAAATATGGTATACACTTAAATTGACATACACTTAAATATTCTGTACATTATTAAGAGCAATTTCTCTCTCCTTTTAAAATGCTTTTTTTCTCCTTATCACTAACAGAGAAGACTGTGTCAGTATGAGAGGAATATAGGATTCAGTATGGAATTCAGCCAGTTTCTAAACTTAAATACCAAGCAGACCCTCAGCCAGTTTGCCTTGTGTCACAGCCCTCGTCCGTGGCGCTCTGCCAGCTTCACCAGCTGAGAATACGCACTGAACTGCAATACGTGTTTTCTCTGAATGAAAGCAAGGTTCAGAACTGCTATTTCCTCCTAAACTATCCCGAATGAATAGTGCCACCTGCTGAAGCTCCAACCCAACAAATACTTCACCGTAAACGTAAGTTTTGAACGCAGTTACACCAAGCGCTTTACTGATTTAAGGCCAGAACTGTGATTATCATTCCCAGAAGCACTTTCATGTTCAAAAGAAGCTTCCCTTCCAAGTGACAGTTGTGCTGTTCCCTCTTAGCTTCATAGCACAATAGCTGCCTCACCGACTAGTAGAGAAAAAAGAAAACCCAACCTATTTCCTATTATGTGATTCCTTCTTGGAACAAAGCCAGTGTCGATATCTGCAATTCATATATGGCTACGTTGCTGATATGCAACTTCAGCTCTCATGAAACATTCAGATATCAGATACGTAAGAAGAAAAAATATAAGGTGCCATTACAGCAAGGTGGTCTGAGTAACAATTAACAGACATTTGCATACAGTGTCAGTCTCTAACGCACTTTTAAAATGCCTTCTGTGTCTATTAATCTGATTTTTAAATAAATCAGGAAGAAGCTGATTTGGGGCAAGAATAGGTCTGTTTCCCAGTTTAATCAAATTCTGTGGCCATTCACACACACCTGTATTAATCTGTGATTGGTTTTGGTAGTTTTGAAGGAATAGATGGACAGTTATGAAGATGAAGAAGCAACGCCCTTCACCTCCTTTCAGCATGCTGCCAAGTGAAGCCTGTACTTGCTGAAAATGAGACTTCTGTCACCACTTCCCTTCTGATGCACATTGAATCAGCTATTTATGCAGCAAAAATTGTTCCGTGGAAAT
The DNA here is from genome assembly GCA_013398815.1 of Ibidorhyncha struthersii. Taxonomy (NCBI): domain Eukaryota; kingdom Metazoa; phylum Chordata; class Aves; order Charadriiformes; family Charadriidae; genus Ibidorhyncha; species Ibidorhyncha struthersii. Next base: position 94,550 of record VZSZ01005632.1, read on the forward strand.
TACTCAAGAGGAAGGTTTGGGTTTGATGGCCATACGATGGATAAATGTACAAAAGACAGCTTCCCTTGTTTGTAGCCACAAAACTGAGCGCAAATTGAAATCTATTTGCATCTCTGAATAGTCATTAAGAAAACATCGGATACCCAACATCTTCCTGCATACCTATTTCAATTCTTCACAGAAAGCTAAGAAGTATGTTTAAAAAAACTCTAGAAAGAGCGTTCAGGAAGAATAAATATAGACTAAACATTTGAAATGTCTTGCTAAATTGATTTCTCTCACTCAATCTTTAGAACTCATAACAAATACAAAACATCATCGTCAAGTCTATTCATGTTATTGAGTTCGGAAAATTCATAGATAAAACACCGGGTTTTGACAGGGCAACAACCATTGCTCTAGTGAAATTTCATATACAGAAATTAATTTAGCTTGTTTGCTGTGTGAGTATATATGGACCCACCAGGACAATGTTGGTGTCAAAGAGCAGAAAACTACAAGTGTCAATCAAAGAAATAAAGCAGAAAAGATTTTGAAATGAAAAGGTCTTAACTGCAGGAATTATTGTGAAATTTCTCAGCACAAGTAAGACCAAATCCACAAAAAGGCTCATGGGTACAACTATTGCGTTGAGCTTCTGAAGAATTGCTGAATCCGGAATTCAGTGTTCGCTTGTTATTTGTGCCCTGAAATTCTCTTGAAAAAATGTTTTGTGCACTGCAGAATTAAAAAGTTGATTAACAAAAATGCAGTAGGTAAACTGCAGAAAAGCTGTAATCTTCAAGAATGCAATACCCATGAAACAAAAAGAAAAAAAAAAAAAGAATTGTCTACGCATGGTTAGGCGAGAGCAGACCTCTGGAATTTTACACACCAGTGTGAATGCAATTAGTTTATAATAGCAAGAAACCTCCTACATCCAGCAGCAGTACTGTGAACTCTATGAACAAAAGGCAGCATTTTAATCAGTGAAGCGGTAACTTACAAGAAGATTGTAGTTCTACTTGTGAGATAGAGAATAAAAGGATAAAAACAATAAACAATGGATGGATGAATGGATGGAGATAGCCATGTAAAAAGATTATCTCAATCATAAATTTTTTCTAAAAAGTTTTGCTGTTGTACATTACTGCCAGAAATTTTACAGTAGTTCTTCTCTAAAAGTATAAGATGAAGATCATAAAAATAACTTCTTTTTTCCCTGAAACTATGCTGGCCCTCTGACTTGTCAAGGAGTTACAGATCCCATTCTCATGCTAGGCAAAATGATGACTTAAAAACAGAAAATGTTTTTTTATAAAAGTGCATGTCACATGTTTGTGTGCGTTCCTCTCCATTTTTGTGCTGTATTTGCACCAACATTCACTGTTTACAGACTCATTTTAAAAAAAATAAATGGTGAGAACTATTATGTTTAAGCAACAGACAATTAATTTCTCCTCCACCCAAAACTCCCCTCGACAAACCCAAAACCTAAAAATGTCTGCAATCGACATATGAGACATTTCAAATAAGCAAATACGAGAAAATCAAATTTCCAACAATAAAAAAGGACAAATAATTTCACAAATGTGTATTCGTAAAAATGATCTCACTGAGAGCGTTCCTGAAACCAAACAAAACGTTATTCACTGAGCAATATTTGCTCAAAGCTAATGAAGTAATTTTTTGCATTTTGACTATGTACTTCTGTGACTCGCTACCGTGTCTGAATTGACTGCGGAGAAAAATCAGCAGCCGGTTTATATTTCCGACTGTTGTGTTGCCTGTGATGTTGCTTTGTACACAGCATTCTGAAAAGCAGAACACAACAGACCTACCTAAAAGGTGTCAAACTCCATGAGAACATCTGCTCTCCTGTACCGTTTTTGTCAGGGCGTGTACCCTCATCGAACATAAGACCATTACTGAAAATCAAAGTACTTTTTTTTTTTTTTTTTTGATCTTGACAATTGTCGACTGTATGTTGAGTCAATGGCCTGGAAATGATACATAATTATGCTGCTCAGCAAGGACTTGCAGAAATGGTTGAATTTAGAATAGAATAGCATGTTAAACACATAAGAATTGGACATGATCCATTTTTGTTGTTCTCACAACTTGTAATGTTAATTTCATACTTTCTTAAATATTTACCGCTCAGTGAGGGATGAAATTACTGGAAAGAAAGCAGTATGTTTAAGAAAATACAAACCGCAAAAACAAAATGAAAAGACAAAGCCCTCAGTGCACATCAATCATCTAAAATTGTACTCAATGAAAGCACCTATATCTCCATACGTCCTCAGCCAAGAAATAAATGTTCTGTTACTTGAAATATTCACATGCTTCTGAGCACGAGCTCTGTAGTATTTGCATTTAGTTTTACAGAGTGCATAGTGTCACAGAAGAACCACACAGATTTTTAAGCATATTGCACTGTACACAAACAATTTTGTAGGCAAAGACCAAAAATGTGTACTGTACTTTTTGACATAAGACAATAAGATATTTTATTGAACCGCTCACACTGAGGGAAAAAAAAAGATTCAAGAGAAATTTAGGAATCTGAGAGATGACTTCGTAAGAGTATTAATAGGTGACATGATGGATATTGGCAAGATATAATTATCAGTCTTGATAATAAAGTTTAACATACTGACAAAACCTGGTGATTTATATTTCAGTTCAAAACTAATAGATCTGATAAAGCATCTGATAATGTCTGTATAGAGTGGAAGGGATATGAGGATAATAGGAATCATCGTGATGTGTTTAATGTATTTGAATATATTATTAACAGAGATACTAAAATAGCTTATACACAATCAAGACAGATTCTAATTCTGCTCACAAACAGAACATTTTTGGACATAGATCATCTAAACACAATTATCAATTTCTTATATCCTGTCAATGTGTACCTGCTTCCTTTTTTTTTTTTTTATAAGAAGTCATTTTTTCAAGCTGTAAAATGCATCCCATTATTCCAGTGATGATTTGAAATCTTTCTTGAACATTTTAGTTGTTGTCTCGTGAGTTTTCTTTCCATCACCCCTTTCCAGTTTCAGAAAATCTTCAGTTAACCATTGCAGTATGAATCTCGGCGGGATAATACCGTTGCCATGGTTCCGTGCCAAGGAGGGAGTCTGCCCCTCACTCCACCTTTCAGGCAAAGTGCAGAGGTTTCTGCATCTCTCTTCTACACCCCAAAAAAAGTTATACTAACATCCCATTCTATTATATACAAAAATAGACAAGTAAATACTCTACTGTTAGTAACAGCCAGTTAATGCTGGATGTGGCTGTCTCAGCAACATATTTGAAGACAAAGTGTGCAAGACAAACGGCAACTGAAGCTATAAAACCAGAAAAGGTGATGGCATAGGAAAGGTTTGAAGAAACAGTTTGACACGCATTTTGGAAAAAAGCATTTCAAACACAGGGAGAGTCTGTGCTCTTCGCAAATACTAAACCATTATTCTTCTTCAAAGACTTAATTGTAGTTTCAGAAAAACTTGTGGATTCAGAGAATAAGAGCACAGACATCAGGAGTGGGCTGTATAGCTTCGAAGGTTAAGTATAAGATCAGAAATAAAAGCAAAAAGTGAATTTATGGGCAGAATTTCAAACTAGAAAAAGCATTTTCCAACTCAAATCTGCATTCCAGGTGACAGACTCAAAGTAGAAATGTACTTTCAACCTATAAACTGCATCATTTTAATTCCAGTAACATAAAGACATTTCAACTACTTTAAAAACCAGGTAGATTAAGAATCATAATATGAATTTCAGCAACACAAAAGGTGTTTCTTAGCAAAACGCGCATTTGTTTCCTGCCTTAGTTTTCAGCCTAGCTCTCATCACCTGTATAAACAATATAATTACATAGACAATACAAATGTTTAGATTAATTTGAGCTCTGTAATCACATTTCGCTATATAGTATTATTCTTTTTGATAGCTACGAAAGAAATATATCATATTCTATGCAAAAATGTAGCCAAATTTGTCAGAAATCTGTTCTCCTGCATCATTTTCAATTGCCAGTAGCACTATGACACCAATTATGTATTACTTAGATCATTATTTTTAGAACAGACTTTCGTGCTGACACGTAGCTTTATTTGTCAAGATACAACATTAACACTTAAGCGCCACAAGCTTTTCTGTTGATCCTCCAAGGATTTCGTTGCAACACAAGTGTACTTATTCTGGAATCACGTAATATATTTCTGTAACATTGGTTTTAACATTCTCTTGGACTCTAGATAACAGTCAAAGCAGATTTTTCTGAACCTGGTTGTATTTCTTAACGGACCGCAAAAATAGATTTCTTTCAACAACTTTAAAATCTTCTCTAGCAAGTTAGGAAAACTACCATTTTTAGTGGTACCACTGCTCTCTTTACAAGCTTCCTCAATGAAAGAGAACTTAGTAAAAACCAGTTACACTCCTGTATGTTAAAAATGTTATACTCCTGTGTGTCATCTTTTAGAGATGATGGGAACATTTAATTTATTTATCAAATACTTGCGCTAGAAGCCCTGTGGGAGTTACAAGTTCTTCATTTTATTATGTATAATTTCTCACAGTGTAACATCAAGGCTAAAATAAACTGTTGGGCCTAAACTGGAATGAAATTAATTTTCTTAAAATCATGCATATAGTATCTGAGTTGAAAACAGTCTTCCTTCTTTCCTTCATTCTGAATTTCCAGCTGGTCCCGGGGCAGGCACTTGCACGCCAGTGTCTGAGAGGCTGATCAGGAGGCTGTTCCAGCCAAGAAAATTTCTCTGTTGTTGTTTAAACATAATTTTCAGCCTAATCAGATAATTGACCATACGACCCCATGGATACAAGCTGCCATTTTAATAGAAACAACAAACCAACAGCACAGAAGTGTGAATCCGGGAGGTCACAAAGGCAAGTTAGATCAGTGCTTTAAGAAGCTGTCTTTTTTTTGAGACTGCACTTAGAAGACAGCCAGATCCAGAAATGCCTCCAAGCTGATCTCTGTGGTCATGCCCCATGCAGACAAAAAAATCAATATATTATGATACGCTAGGATACCTAATAGGAGTAACAGAAGGAAGAGAAAGGCAGCTGAAAGCGGTGACGCATACAGATCTTGAGAAACCTGGCTTGACAGTAGCCTCAAGAGATGCTGAGGACCTGGGGATAAATCAGGTCGTTACAAGATGTAGAAAGGGAAGGAAGGGCACTGCGGAAGTGGAGAGAGGACTCCAGAACAACAGGGCTTGAAGGACATCAAGCTGTGTAACCACCGGCAATGGTAACTGTGATGGGGGATGTGGGAAGTTTTGGGGGTACTCCTCTTTTCCCGTCCAGCTCCTACTTTTGTTCCATCATAACTAGTCTACTCCCTCCCAGTTCTCACAAACCTGCACTGCTTCAGCTTCCCGCTCTCTTCCCTTCCACACTCCGTATGTCCCTACTGCCAGGCTTCCACTTCAGGCATGTCTGCATACTGGAAAGGGGCAGAGCTTGGCTAGAAAATTGGACTGAATGACCCGGTGGGAAGGACAATCCAATCCTGCCACCAGAGGTGCCTTTCTCAAAGGAAGGCAGAGGACTGCCTTTCTCAAAGGAAGCAGAGATCTGTGTAAGTAGAAGACCAGTCCCTGGACTAGCTAGTTCTTTCTCCCCTCCCTAGGCAGCTGCCTATTTTTTCTGTAATAATGGCTTATTGAGTTTTCTATCTGCCCCTTTGCATGGTAAAAATAAAATTCCATCAAATAAGATACCTATTCCCACCAAATTCAAAGTGCTTGCAATATTATAACTTAACTAGTATTTGAATTCAGGGATACGGCAGATGCTTCATCTTCTTTTTTGTTCTTAAAGGTTCATAACCTACCATTGCAAACAGTAGGTATTACAGAAAGGTCTCATTCTCATTCATTAATTCTTCTCCAAAAATCCTAATAAAATATACACCGGATCTGTATTTAGAGCCACAGGAAAGACCTACAAGCCAAATGGATCTGTAATAACATCAGTAGGTTGCTGTGAGGTATCTATACGATTTGCAATGATTTTAAGGTTATCCAATGATAAACATAATATTTATTTGCGATAAATACTAATAAAACTTCTTATTACTGCTGGGTTGTTTAAATAAAGATGACTTGTCATTTTGCTTATCAGAGCAAAGACCTGCCAGGAGTGTTAAAGCATACATTCAACTAGGAACTAGGATTACACTTTGTTCATAAAACTGTAAAAGGATTAACATGGTGTTAACTATACAATAATAATGGCCAGGTGACAGATTCCATTTACAATGACCTTTTGATCATCTCCCTGATTCTTTGCCTTTTATTACATCTGCACGCTCCTAGCATTCTTCACAACTCTTAAAAAGAGGTATTCATTTCACTTCTGTTAGAAGGGCCACGTTTCAAGTTCGCTATTATCGGGCCATTTTCACACTACAGCAGGCCAGGAGTGGTTTTATGGTATATATCAAATACGATTTTTTTTTTTATCTTTCAACTCTCCGTCATTTAAGAGATTGGTCTGAGTTGTGGGCCCAGTGACTCTGTTTTTTCACACACAAGGATAAAAAGTATGAATCATGTGCACTGGATCCACTAAGACTCAGAAAAAAGAGAAGGTTTTCTGTGGGGACTAGAGACTTTCCCATGACCAAACTACTGGAAATAAACTGAGCCGTCCCTTCACAAGTTAGCAGGGACTTCATCACTGTTCCTTATCACTCTCTCATGATACTCCCTCTCTCTTTTCTTACAAGTAACTTGGCCTTTGTCTTCACTATGACTTGATCATAGGACTTGAAATCAGCCAGCCACAGGACCTCGTAACACGGCTGGAAAGTCAGATTATCCATTTTAATACATTTGTAAGAGACTAAGACTTACAAAAAAGTCATTGGTTAAAACAACTATGATTGTTGCTCTTAATATATTACTGCATTTATACTTCTCACTCTGGGGTTTAAAATGTCTTTAGGCTTCACATTTAATATTTCATATTAGCCAGTTTAGAATCACCTGCGGAAAAACATTCCTTGGTCAAATGTACAGGTTGTCTTTGTTTTGTTCTTAAGACAGACTGTCAATTGTGCACTGGTTCTTATACAGCTTACTATTGATCATTTATTAATTACAATGAAAACTGAACCACATCTTCAGTATTTAAAAGACACGATGATACCAATGACAGTATGACGATTTAATACCGGATAATCGCAAAGCATTTCACACATAACATACCAAAGATAGAAAAGGCAAAAAGTTGGAAAAGTGGTTTGGATGAACAGAGACTTGATGAATCTTGGTGGATCTGAGACATTTTTATGCCATCTACTCTGCTATTGCAATTTGCTACTCTACTCTCAAATACGTATGGGTAAAACAGATGCACCAACACACTAGTTGTCTCAGCCATAATCTACAAGGCTTTTTAAATGAAATTTACGTTCCTAAATATATGAACACCTTCTTCAGCTATATAAGCCTAGCTGTGTACTAGCTAGGGCTTAGGAGCACAAGCTTTTGATAAGGGAACACCAAACCTTGGAGGACAAACAGAGCAGACAATTGCAAAAGACAAATCTGAAACAACTCCAGTAAAATAGTCTCTCAGAGCATACTAAATATGAGTATAAATATGCATGTCTGAGTTCTTGCTTCCCCTTATATCCTTCCGTTATCTTCCATAACTGCTGCCACAGAGGGAGGGTACTAATTCATCTTTTTACCTACTAAATCTGTAAAAATGCGCACCACGCCTACATGCCAGGCAGATCCATCTTTGAAATAGTCTCTTGTTAATTGTTTCTTTGTAGTAGTGGAGGACTTGTCTGTAATAACAGCTGGAATCTTCTGTTAGATCTGCCCTCAGCAATTTCCACCATGAAAACTGACGCTTCAGAGAACATCACTTATGTTCCAGATGTTATTAAAGGTTTGGGATCATAAGATGATTTCTGTCCACCTACAGGCTCTAAGAACGAGCAGCATCTTTGCACAGTGACTTGAATGAAAAAAAGGAAACGACCTAAAGCTTATGCTTTACCTATGTCTGTGAAACAAAATATTGAAGTGTTCTGTGATTATTCCCTTTCTAGACACAAAACTGAGAAGGAAAAGACATTCTATTAAAATAATTCAGCTGAGTGCTGTATTACTATAATTACTATTACACAGAAAATAACTGTGCAACCATATACCTAAAAGAATGATGCAGCTCCCCAGAATTTTGATCATGAAGATTTGTTTAGATGAAATACATTATCTCAACTTTGTTCAGATAAAACTGGAAGATATTTCTATAGCATCCACCAAAGCACTATCTGAGCGAAACTCAAAAAGTACGTAATTTGATACTTATTTTCTTATATCCTCTTTGCCAGCTACATTATCTGAGCCAGAGATACATCTATCTTAAAAAAACAGATGCTTTCAAATGGCTGTTGCTTTTTAAGTACAAAGAACTTGGCTGTTGTAGGCTGTATCCATCTCCAACTCAGCTTGGTCCTGATGAGCCATTTGTACCATCTTCAGCGAGTAGAGCCTTTGCCCACAGTAATGAGACTATCTGAGAAAGCAGATGGTGCTCAAGAAAATACTTTTCAGTAAAAAGAAAAAGGGAAAACACTAACTGTTGACCTAGACAAGTTTCTTACTTGGTTGAGAGCTGAGTTTTATCTCAGAGTATGCAGGCAAATATATTGACAGAAGTAGAGGCTCAAGGAGGAGAGAACCAGAAACTTCTCTGCCTGTCCTCTTTCACAGACAAAAGAATTCTTAAGTTACTAAGTCTGATCTTTCCTTAAGGTTATCCGAACATCTGCTCTCGCTGTAACAAAAGAACAACTTGAGTATCATGTCTTTGTTCTGCAGGTTTCCATTTCCATTTATTCTACTGGTGGTGGGGGGGGGGGGAAGGGTTCTGATTTTTGTGATTTTACTTGATACTGGAGGGCTTGGGTCTATTTTCCTTGAGATAAGTGAACCTGCATGCACCTTCTGTTTCTCTTCCAGCAGCATAAGCTGTACTGATGCTGGAAAACCAGCAAAATTCTTATTCTGGAAAACGAAAGTAAGAATCTTAAGTTTTCATTTCACAACAATAGGCGAAAATCTGCAGTTCTGGAGTGAGTGACTATTATTTGACAAAACTGTATTTTCTAGGACAAGACAGAAGTAACATGGTAAAAATCTGTCCGTAACTTATCAATCCTGGCAGCAGTTCTGCAACATTTATACAGTAACAGCAACATTTAGAGACTGAATATGGCCTCTATTTCTCCCAAATCTGAACTTTCTGATTTTTATTTAAGTATAAATTTATATCTGCAATTATAGCCATTTCCAAATTAATCCATATTATTCATTTTACTATCCTTAAATATATAAACTTTTTTCAAGCTACACTGTCATGCCTAGACAGTGAAGTTTATCTTTGTGATCACTATTGTTTCTAATTCTTTCCTATACTTCAATATAAGAAAGTGAATAATGACATCTGTTGTTTTGAATTTCATATTAAAAACTGGATTACGAACATTTGTTCAGTCTAACTCTCTAATATATTTAAAATACAGAATTAAAAAAAAAAATGCATTCAGTGCAACAGATCTTTAAATTTACTGGAACCATGCCAAAACAGGTATATATTAAAATCCTTTCCTACTCCCAACTAATTACAATCCATGCCATAAAAATGTGATGCACAATTTGAGGCTCAGTTTGTCCTATATCATGTTCTGTATCAGAATTCTGTTAAGCCTTATTTTCTATTTATGATGTGTGAAATTTGTTCTATGCAACCAGCATGTTTAATGCAAATATTACTCTTATAAAGTACATACTTACATGGCTAATTTTAAAGTGAAACATACAGAAATTTAAGCATGTTTGTTACAGTAAAAGATACATTGTAAGCTGCACCAATAGCATTAGTGTAATTGATAAGAAAGTCCGATCACTTATCTTTTGACATATGTAAGCTATATGAAGAAAATCAATAATTCTCCCTTTCCACATTCTTCCTTATTTAGTATCCAGCCTGACCTAATTACCTAATACACCAAGTATTCTAACGTCACCTCAGCAATGGTGTAAACCTGTAAGAATTTCACTTATTTCAGTGGATTCACTGCAAAGATGTCATCATTTATTATGAAAGCAAATTCAAACCATTTTCCCTGTAGCTGTGTTAACAGACTCAGCCCAGCCTGATGTTCACGCTAAAGCTACTCTTTTAATATCTGTTTTTACAGCTCCAAGAAAAGCAAACAAGCAATAAAATCTCAAACCCTCCTCTAACTAAACAAGTAGTCCTAAGTGTAGGACTTTCTGAGCACCCATTAACTGAGGCTTCTGCTTCTTTCAAGTGTTCTCCACTTATGTATTCTCTTCTAACATCCAATAAAAATATGGATGTTGGGAGAAGTTCAGAGAGGAACAAGGAGAACAAATGCAAGTAGGAAACACTGAGATATGACAGAGAATTAATTTCAGTTACAGGAAGAAAAGGAGTATATTTCACTGGTAAAAACAGAATGTTGACAGGAAAAAAAAAATTCATCAAACTGAGCTCTGAGTAATTTTGTGAATCTGAATTTCGAGTCTCCTCAGAGTTGTGGATATGCATACTCCACTGTAGAGTCTACTTCTCTCAAAGAAACTTAAATGGAAAAGAAGTATAACAAGTAAGTAACAACGGGAATAGCTGATGGTCCTAGATGATTCAAAATACTATCTTAAACACCTTGACATTTCCTTGTTTTAGATCAGGGACCATTACTGAGGTATGAGTATCTCCACAAAAATGCAGTAATGGAAACCTAAGCTGACAGTAAATCTGTTTAGCTGAGCACAACTTCATATACAATCAGTTAGGGCTGGATGCAAACTGGTTGCATTAATCTATTATTAGATTATACAAGAAGTATTTCCTTGGCCTCAAGGATTTACTACTGTGGCTGTATCCAGACTTGAGTTACTAACGTTGGTGGTATTATAGCAAGACGTGTAGACAAGATAATTTACGTTTCCACTAGCTCTGAGTAGTTTCCCTCTGTTTGATTTTCTAAGTTTAACTAAGAAATAACAGCGATGATACCTTAGACTCAGAACTTCTACTGCAGCACTAGGTTTCATAACTGCACATGGAAATAAGCGAGTCCTGTTTGATGCGGCAACTCATTTTTTTTTCTCAATACATGCATAATAATTGGATTAGCTGACCTTAAAATAAGTAGCCACAAGACTAACATCATCTTGGATTTCATATATGATTAATATTTCCAAGACATCTACAAAATACATCAACAAAACATCGTAATTTTATCTTTTTGATGGTGTTAAAGTATTTTTTCCTGTACAGAACAAACTTAAGATCCCATCTGCTTCTATGAAAGCCTTCTGGCTTGAATAAAAAGTATTTGTTACGTGTTACCATTCATAATATTGAAGATAGTGGCAACTGTTTCCATCAAACATATACTAGCTTCATACAAAAGAATTGTGTACACTATAGTCTCCTTTTGACAGGTACTCATAAATCCCATTATTATAAAGTAAACTCAAAACATACAGAATAAATTGTATGTCACTAACTTGTAGACGCAGTTTTAAAAGCCCTGTTCTAAGCCCATTTAGGCATTCATACCTGCACGGTTTACAGAGCATTGACTATTTCAGCTTTCCACATTGGGAAACCAAGGCAGAGAGCGATTAAGATTCGTGCTTGCTAAAACTGTCGTATTCCCTTTGATATTTGTACAAAATTGCTTCTCATCTTCACATGTTGTGGCCACTGGCAGAACCGAAAACAGAATTCAGCAGTTTACTCTCAATCTGAGCTTTCTGCGTTCCATAGGTTTGTCCTTCCTTAGTGACAGTGTCGGTCTTTTCTTCCTTCCCAGTAAGAAAATACTGCCACCCTCCCACGTCACCATCGAAGAATCCAGAAGCATTTTTGTAAATACTGGCTGCCACTCAATTGATACAATCCTGTTGAAATTACTGACAGACGACCGAACCAGACCTACACCACAGGACTCTGCAAACTGCCTAGCTCACATTTTCTGAGCGTCCTCAACAGGCAGAGGACTGAAACCTGTAAGGAACCCACTACTGGATTTCCATATCACTTCCATGATATGGAATACATATGATATATGATACATATGACATACGTATGATACGATATGGATACATTCCAAGTCAATGAAGAATTTCAGACCCAAACTGTAGTCATTGCAGAGGCGTGTGGAACATGGTCAGTAGACATATGACTATCTGCTCTTACTCCTGACTGACTCGATTTCACTCTCACTCTCGGTATCTACAATAAAGTACAGCAAAAGACTTATTTCTGCTCTGACAGAAGCTTATGGTAACACTTCATATTGCAAAGACTCTTAGTATTGGCGTTGACACAAAGTGAATCCACAGGACGAAAGTCTCCAACCATCACCTGCTGTTTATTTAAATCTGATCTGACAATCTAGACACGTACAGTTGACAAAACACTTCACCTCAGCAAGTCCCGAATGCCTCAGCAATAAAAATATGGTAGCATTACAGATTTTTAACATATTACAAATATATTATATTGTCAGGTGAAGCCTTTAAAGTATCTTGAGATTTAATTTTGAGGTTCATAGTTCTCAAACTATTTCCTGCGAGTCTCCACCTGTTCAGTGGAAATTCTCTATGTTTTGGTAATAAACAGACAGGCTTTTGTTTAGTATGTGCTACCACACGCTGAAGAAAAATAGTCCCTAATTTGCTTTTCTTACTTAGAATGATTTTTAAAGAAGACTGTATAGTGCCACATGTCTCTGTGTAAATACTAAATTTCCATCGAACAGTGTCCTGCGCAGGACAAGTAGTTCATTGTTATTCACTATAAGTGTTTCTGTGGTCTTTATGTATTTCAGTTATGTTTCCAACTTTCTTTATTTTTAATGAGTGCCTGACTGTAATAGGGAGAAAGCAGTTTGTCACAGAATTATAAAACATCCTTTCATCAATGAAATATAAAGTATGGTAGTTCTCAGATTAATTTACCAGAAAAATGAAGTCGGACTCTTGCATATACCTGTTTCTGTGTATATGACCATATACCTAAAGTTAAAAGTTATGACACACTTTGATGCAGGACTTCCGTCCTCTAGAAAGGCATTACCTAATGAGTTACCACTAACCTCTAGTGCAATATACATGATCTCTTGTGTGTTACACAGCTCACTCATTTGTACTGTTAGTATATAACATTCAAAAGTGCTAAAAAAATAAGCTAACTTTTTTTCTTCAGATTTTACTATTAATCAAGTAACAGTCTGCTGAATCCACATGTGCACAAAATAGGTACTAGAAGACTCTGTCCAAAAGTTTACTTACAGAACTCAACAAAAGTAAAGAAAGATTTAAACCGGTTTTAGCTTCTTTCTAAATGCATTTAACAGAATGAGATATTCCAGATGCATTTGGAAAAGCTCTCCATTTATGCGGAAAAAAATAAAAGAAAAAAAAAGTTTTAAAACCTTCAAACTTTCTTATCTTTCAAAAATAAAAGTTAGTATTTTAAAGAAAAACTCAGACTGTTCTCAGAAAAGTCAACAGCATTAAGTTAATCGCTTTATTCGATAAATTAAAAATTCACCTCAATGGATTCGAATGAAAAAAAAAGAAGTGTGATGAGCACAGAAATTATGACAACTGATGACACAAGTAGTAAGTCTCTGACATTGTTCTAATACACACATACTGTCACATTTTATCTCTGAGCCATACAAGACCAGACTGCAAGCCAGAAAATTAAGACAACATGAGCCTTCTCAGTCCCTAAAGCTTGCAGGATAATTCAATGTACAAGAAGGCACAGGTGCGAATGATTCCTTATTCTTGTTATTCAGTACTGGTATAACTTGCTTTACACCAGCTACAATAATGCCTTACAAATACAAAGTCTGGGCTCAATTAAATTAATTTCTTGTTTAAAATAGAATGCTATTCATAATAGTAAGACATTATAAAACTTGGTATAAATTTCTTTGTGAAGATATTATTTCGGTCACATCAAGCTTTAAAGAGGAACATAAGCAAGAGAGACACTGGTTCCAAAACACTCTAATTAAAAACTAAATTTGTATCACGAGCAAAGCATCAATAATAGACTGTATAAAGTTTAGAAAATGAATCAATGAATAAGGCCCATCCAAAACCACAGACATTCTGGAAGCTGAATCTTATTAAAAACATGAAGAAAAAAAGGCCTCCAAATGGCTCAATTAATAGATTTTTCCAGGCACTATTTTGTTTGTTTGAAAAATCCTTTCTGGAGCAAAGAAGCTGCTTCCGAAATGTGTACATCATGATGAAGAGTGACTGAAACTGGTCAGAAAAAGTAATTATAACAATATTTTTTAATAAATAGTGTTAAAATATCTATGATATATACAATTAACTTCTGGTTTCTGATTTAGGCATAGTATTTTTGTAACTTTCCCGTAAAGCCGTAAGCCTCCCAGCAAAGTTCTGAAAATACTAAACACCGTAATAAATAGGGTATTAACATTGCAAAGGATTAAGTAAAGTTTGCAAGCAGGGACAGAGTCTTAATGTGTCTTCAATGGGAAACAGTGATACAGTGCTATTTACTTTTTATTTATTTATATTTCATATAATTTACAAGCAACTGTCAATAAAATACAAAAAAAACCCAAAACACGGGAAAAATACAGTTATAGATTAAAAAATTAATGGTCAGTCTTATTTCTTTAAATCGGATTTTTGTTTGGTCTCACATAACCACTTTCAATTTTTGAGATTCAAAGTAAAATAAGTATCTTCTAAATAGATTGATCATTTCTGGGAAAGGTACCTTGGCTTTGGTTTATACCACAGCCAGAAATCTAATATCGAAATTGGATAGAGAACAAAATACAAGTTTAAGAAAAGATCTGCAGGGAATAAGTGATAAAATCAGCAGGGAATCACTAGTGCTCCAAACAATAGTCTAAGCAGCCAGTTAGTGATCACCAAAATACAAGCGAAGCGATAAAAAGCAGCAGGGAGATGGGAAACAGCAGTGGGAGCCAATGCAAGTTGCCAGGGGGTCCATTGAGAAGTTAATTGAAGCAACAAGCTGAGAGACACGTAAAGCGGACTGCCTCAACGTGGGAGAGAAAACAAGCACTCACTGAAATAACCAAGGAAAAATGTGATGTCACTGAGGAAAAAACCCAAAAAACAAAACCAGACTCAACCAAGTAAGAGGAGGTTGCCAGCCGTAAGAGCCTACTGCAAAATGACAAAGGGTCAGTACCCTGAAACCAGGTGAAACTCCAGTTTGAAGCCCTCAAGACCACGCTTCATTTGGGACTTACCATAGCTTCTCCTGTGTGGGGTTGATATGGTAGAGCCGAGGACTATGGGAATGTAATTTTTTTAGCATATATGGCTTCGGTTCTTATTTTGTACTTAGGCACTTTATTTTGTTTGGTTTGTTGTAAGACATTTTCAGAAGTCTTATAAATAAGGAGTAAGCAATTCCCATATTTGCCAGCATGAGAGCCAACAGCATGGCCCCAGGAGACCTCTACTCTTCTGGGAACTGGAAGAAAGATGGGATATGGCTCTGTTTTGTCTGGAAAACAGGCAGGCTACAGCATAAGTAACAACTAAGAACCATAAAGATGTACTAATGATAGTGTGGTACTCTGCATCCTTTCTTCTATTTTTTTCTGGCATTTACTTTGAGCTAATTGAAGTAATCACTTTACTACTGTTTCGCCATTGTACTTCAAGGGAAGACAACTGTCTCAAAGGTCTTTACATAAAAACTGAAGATGAAAACATAAGCCTTCTTTTAAGGTAAAAATAAATAAGCTTTCTTTTAAGGTAAATGATAATTTTAAATTACATCTAAGATGTAGGAATATATCTATGTTTTTAGTGAAACTTTTGTAGGATAGCAGATACCTGTTGGGTCCTGGACAAGTCCATATAGACAGTGTATTTTTTTTCTAATCTTACATGTTTCCGCATTCACATAAAGAAATAATTTGCATCACTTATTGATTTTTTTAATCAAGTTTGCATCAAGTTTCACTTGAGCTATGTTTAGCTGTGCTTTTTACTAGAATTCGATCGTTTTAGCAGCTCACAGTAAATCAGATCTATACTTTCAGCAAATGTGCACTTCTGTAGGCAGAATCTTATTTGATTTCAACAAAATACCAAAAAAACAAATCATAAGAGTGGCAACAAGTGGCATAATGCTTCCTCCACCGGAACCATGATATACTCATCTGAAAATGTTCATTAAATGAAGCCATTCAAAGCACCAGCAGTCCTCTGATGGCAGCAATTTTTTACCTATTAGCAAGATGATACCAGTATATCCTTTCCAGCTCATGTTTCAGTACGTTCCCAAAAGAGTTTAGTTTGAACACGGATAACAAGTTGTAAGTACCAGAGGAGAAAGAGAAAATACAGAAATTTTGGTGTAAAAGGAGGGAGAATTCTGGAATGCCTACAACTGAAGACGGAAGCGTGATATGCTGGAAATCTCTAAAGGAGGAAGAATGTACCAAGGCAAGGATCCTCAGGTATCTCAGTCTGGAAAAGCCTGTAATACGCATATGTCTCCACAGGATCCTACATTACAATACACATTATTTTGGTTTGCATTAAAAAGTTGTATCGTCTGAACCAACATTTTTTTCAGCCATGAAGTTCATACACTAAATATGCAATAATAGCAGGATCTTAAAACAACTTCTACAAGAGCTTTCTATTAGTTTCCATGGTCAATGTTTTTAATCCTGACTTCTAACTATATAATTACGCTTTGTCAGCATAAATACAACTCATATTGACCTGCAGAGATATTTGGAAATATGCACTAGAAGTGAAACTGCCAGAAAGTCTTGTAGGAAAGGAAAGAACAAAGAAAGGATAAGGAAAGGAAAGGGTTTTTTAAGGTCCAATGGAATTTGCAATCTTAGTTTGACAGAAAGAATGAATGTTTGTGTATTTGTGTGCATGCAATAATGATATTTTTTCTCTGGTCCTAATAACAAACCAAAAAGAAAAGAGTTCTTATTCCAGAGAAGCCAATAGGTTATATAGATCAGACATAGGACTTTCAGACTCTAACCAAATCCCCACTGTGAATCTGGCACTGGCAGAAGTGTGACATGAGGGTTTCTAGCCTGTGTGAAAGCCTCCTGTAGAGCTCTGTGTTCAGAAAGTCATTTTCTACTTTCAGTAGAAAAGTTCACAGCATGCAAAAGTTTGTATCTTGAATCTAGTAAAGCCATCAGCCATTAATATGATAAAATAAACTGGTAAATTAGACCACATTTTTAATTGAGATTCAAATTACTTTGTCATCTATCACATTCATGAAAAGCTCATATTAATTTGTGTGTCCCTTCAACCTATCATAGACCACAAACACATATTTCTGCATAGCAATTTACACAACAAAAGCCATGTACAATTTGAGACTATCATTAGGTTATGGGGTAAAAGTTCATCTCTGCACCCACAAAGGAGCCCAGGGAGACAAGTTGGGGGAGCCCAAAAATTGCTCTGCCAGGCTTCTCCTGGGCCCATCGTGAGAGCCATCAGTCCATCAAAGGCCCATTCTCCATGTCCAGAGGAGAACAGGAGCACAAGGACCGGGGTGCCAGTGACCAGGCAGACCAAAGTGAGTGGTCAGTTTTGGGCCCCTCACTACAAGAGAGACATTGAGGCGCTGGAGTGTGTCCAGAGAAGGGCAACGGAGCTGGTGAGGGGTCTGGAGCACACGTCTGATGGGGAGCGGCTGAGGGAACTGGGGGTGTTCAGCCTGGAGAAGAGGAGGCTGAGGGGAGACCTTATCGCTCTCTACAACTACTTGAAGGGAGGGTGCATCCAGGTGGGGGTCGGTCTCTGCTCCCAAGGAACAGGCGATAGGACCAGAGGAAACGGCCTCAAGTTGCACCAGGGGAGGTTTAGATTGGATACTAGGAAAAATTTCTTCAACGAAAGGGTTGTCCAGCATTGGAACAGGCTGCCCAGGGAAGCGATGGAGTTGCCATCCCTAAAGGTATTTAAACGATGGGTAGATGTGGTGCTGAGGGACATGGTTTAGTGGTGGGTTTGGCAGTGTTAGGTTAACGGTTGGACTTGATGATCTTAAAGGTCTCTTCCAACCAAAACGATTCAATGATTCTATGATTCTATGTGTGACACCAAGCACCAGCCCTTGGGGTAGGACCCAGAGCCTTATGTCCATGATGCAGCACCTGGAGCACGTGCGAGGGCGCAAGCCAAAAACCACGATCCGAAAACACACCAAAGGCCATCATAGCAATTTGGCACTATACGTCATAAAGTTCCAGTACCCAAGAACGTACCTTGGAATTGTGTAATTCACTACAAAGATGTAATCACACATAGGAAGTTTCAAAGATGAAGCAGTGGTCAGTGGAGCCCTGGAACCAGCTCAGCAAGAGCCTCCCTGTTGTCAGAATTTAGCAGCTATACACGGGCACGTTCTCGCTGCCCATACTTTATGGTCATATTCTGATTTGATAGCACTGTGTACCCAGCCTGTCTTCACAAAATCCCACAGGACGTGTAATATTACTACAGAGACTGTAAGACAATGAAGAATCAGACTCTAAATCCATAATCAGGAAATATTTTAAAAGTACCTTATTTATGGAACACAGTAAATCCTTTAGGCAATTTGAGAGTTATGTAGAATATAAAATAGAAGGAACGGGCTTCAAGGTAATGAATCCGGCAAAAGGACAAAATGTGTTATTTTGAATGATTGCTACTTGATGAGACTATAATAAAATCTCCAGCTCCATCCTGTTAGACTAAGCAGGAAGGTCAAATATGTGACAGAAATTGGATTGCCATGATGCAGTTAACAAAAGGATCAGTAGTACCAATTCTGCCTTTAGTTTTGTGAAGTTTGGATTATATTTAAGCTGTGCAAAAAAGCAGAATCTGTTACAACATATAAAAATGAGATAAAAGTCTTCAGACCTATACACAACAGGTTGGAATAAACATACAATGTGCTCTATTGGAGAGCTGAAGCAATAAATTAACACGGAGCACTTTTATTAAAAAAATCTTAAGGGAAAAGCTTCCGGTTGCATATTTAAATGTCTGGTTTTATTTAAAGGCCATATTCTGAAAGAATATAAAACAGGTCAGGTCTGCATTATACCTCTGGGAACGAGAAGGGTTTAACTCAACAACCACACCTCTCCCTGCACTGTGGGTTAGAATGGATGTGAAATGAGAGACAGTGCAGTTTCAAGGGATTTTTGTATTCCCGATATTCTGGCAAGCCCCCTCAGGGCTTTCTAACTTTGGCTCTGCTTTCCGGGCCCCTCGAGGAGAAGAAACCACAGTATGCTTAAGTGCACACCCATTATGCCCTGAAGGGCCTTCTCTATCTTCCCTCATGCCCCTACTCTGCTAAAATAGTTAAAATAGCCAAAAGAGGGATTTAGTGTAACTGAGAAACAAGGCTAAGAACTGTGTGCACTCAAAGATAAGCAGAAGAGGTAAGTTTGGTTATTGTTAATTAAATAAAAAAATCAGGATCATCTAGACCTGGGTCTAGATGAAAGGAAAAAGTCAGTAACAGGAATAATTAAAAAATGGAAACCAAAACACACAAATGAGACTCATTCTTCTTTTTTCAAGACTAAAGTAATATTGTTCATTTGTTTTATTAATGTGTGTTCTATGAAGACTTGCAATATACGCAAGAACTACCTGCCAAAGAGAATTTAATGATTTTTATTTTTTTTTTTAATTATTGAAGGGTGATTCTGTTGGGACATCTAGTTGGCAGAACGAGATAAAGACTTCAGGGAAATGGACAGGAAAAGGTTTCACTTCAGAAACACACACTTCATTTTCCCTATATGGAAGCAAATTGGAGAGGTTTGAATTAAACAGAATAACAAAATGAGGAGATGATACATTTAAACACTGTTTTACAGTCTTACACAGAAAGGGCAAATCAAAGCAATCAATGCCAACAGATCACAAGGACAGGCACTGTAAGGCAGGATAGCGAGCCCAGAGATAATTCTCCCCAAGTAACTCCAATCGGTTCCATGGGGACCATTTTCACCCTTTTTCCTGCAAAAGTAACCACTCAAAAATGGGATTGGTGCCCAGCGTGCCTGGAGTCTGGGCTGAAGCAAATGAGGCCTGAGATTCCTGGGCTGGTGGACAAATTTGTTTGCACCAACAACCCGAACTGCGCCCTACAACCTTCAGCTTGCCTTCATAACGATGAGGAGCTAAGCCGAGTCCTTGGGAAAACCACTGATAACAGAGCGGATGCTCCATCCAAAATCCAGCCCATGTGGTTGCCCAAGAAACCTGACAGTCACAATCACAGAATCACAGACTGGTCGGGGTTGGAAGGGACCTCTGGAGATCATCCAGTCCAACCCCCCTGCCAGAGCAGGGGCACCTCCAGCAGTTGCACAGGAATGCATTCAGGCAGGTTTGGAATGTCTCCAGAGTGGGAGACTCCCCCACCTCTCTGGGCAGCCCGTGCCAGTGCTTGGCCACCCTCAAAGGAAAGAAGTCCCTCCTCAGGTTTAGATGGAACTTCCTATGTTCAAGTTTTTGCCCATTACCTCTTGTCCTATCACTGGGCACCACTGAAAAAAGACTGTTCCCACCCCCCTGGCACCGTCCCTTTAAGGATTTATAAGTACTGATAAGATCCCCCCTCAGCCTTCTCCAGACTAAAAAGACTCAAGACCCTCAGCCTTTCCTCATAGGGGAGATGCTCCAATCCCCTCATCATCTTTGTAGTCCTTTGCTGGACCCTCTCCAGCAGTTCTCTGTCCTTAAACCAGGGAGCACAGAACTGGACGCAGTGTTCCAGATGCCAAAACACTCCACACAATACTCCAATGCCAAAACAAAGTAAAAATAAACCAAATGGGAAAACTCACCCTGAAACAAGAAGCAACAGTGGTGAATAGGAGATGAGGAAAAACAAAATAATAATAATAGAAGAGCAAGAATGTCATTGTACTTTATCTGAAAACTGCCCTAACCTCCTCATGGACTTCTTGAAACAGATGTGCTGCCTTTGTTCTTTGAGCATGCATTAGCTGGGTGACAACTGCACAGGGGCACTGTATTTATGGAAAGGGAAAACATTAGAGAAAATGTGTCCTATGAGAACTTGCATTACAGTCTATTTTCAAAGGCTAAAACAATTCACCTTCAAAAATCTGATTTTTCCTTGTGCTTTTATCACTTCTTTTTTTTTAATGCAAATATATTCAACACCCACATACTTATGTTGAAGTTTTAGTAGATGTTTGAAAAAAACAGAATGGGGCTACCGAAGTTTGTTTTCAAAGGCACACTGTCAGAAAATACAAGTAGATGGAATAGCATTAGCTTCAAATGGCATGTATGTATCAGCAGGTTTTACAAGGTATGAATGCTTTAGAAGTCTTGAGATAATTACTGAAACAAAGCTTTTTTTAAAATTACGATCATTCGAAAATGAGGTTTCTCTGTCTTTTAAACAGCAGGATTTCTCTAATACTGTACATGCCTTTATAATTACTTTACTTCAATGTAATACTTTAATGAAGACCAGTTTAATTAAATTAAATTTCTCCCTAGTGGTAACTCCATCAAAATGCATTCTACCCTCATTATGTTATCCGTAGGAGTCCAACATTATAAGTGCTATAAGAAAAGCTGGTTTTAATGAGAACGGTCATAATGTATTATACTTGAGAGTCAAGTTACAGAAACTTTAAATGTCATATAATGAAGACCTATATGTTAAGATGAGAGAGTAGACATTTCGGTACTAATTGGTTCTGTTTAATATTGTCCCTTAAATTATGATGTTATTTATTACTTATTTGTGACAGATATCTACTTCAAATGTTACACTGCATGCAAGTTGCAGTGACTGAACTTTCATAGATAATACTTTTCTCTTTCTTAAAGATTAAGACAGCAATCACTGAAGTTTATTTTGAAATGACGTTCACCGCCACTTCCTGCAGAGCTGTTTAAAAATGACACATTATTAACGTATTCACAGGACTCTAATCTTAAAAAGGCTTTTTTAGAAATGTGTGTAGTATACCACAAACTGGTTTCTCCGTACCACTGAGACATCCATAGTAGACTTTATAAACTATTCCTTCTCCAGCTGCTAAACTCCGGTTTTAGATAAGGAACATACTCAGTAACCATAAAGGTAGCCAGAAGTTAAATTAGGAGGGATAAACCACTGAAGTACTAGGTTAAGGCCACATGCCCCTTGTTTCTCTGTCTCCTGGTTGACACCAGAATCCTAATGCCACAACTAGAAAGATACTAGCCTGATGAGGAATTTTCTCTGGAGTGAACAAAATGAGTCTTTTGCGTAAAACCTAGGAATGGAGTAGAACATAACCACACAGTAGGGACACAGCCTATCTCACACCCAGCTCCCTCACCTCCTCCAGTCAGCCACGTGTTTCCCTCAACCCAAACCTCACACTGTCACCCTTGTACACCCTGTAAGGTCCATGTTCATAAAACGAAGGTGGCTGCCAAGCTGCTTTCTTACTCAGATGCATCTTTGAAGGTCTTAGACACGTTCAGAGAAGAGGGGATTAACACCTTGGTTGGGTCTCTATGATGCTCACAACCAGAAAAAAAACAGTATTGAAAGATAACAAAGTGTCCAAAAAAACACGAGTGTATGACTACACATCTGTATCTCAATAAGCTCTGTCACAACCTGCCTTGTTGATGGCTAACCGCAACATTAGGTTGCTGACTGCAACTGTTGGCTGCAGTACATACCCACCACAGCAGAATTTTATCCTTACCAGGTATCCATTTGGGAGCAGACACTCACTTTTCTCATCTCCGTTCCACTTCTGACAGAACTTCCCATGCCACTTGCTGTGGTGGTACTTTCAAATTCGAGCATAAAAGACGACACACACTAAGCAGAAGATAAAATTTGCTTGTTCTGAAACCCCAAATGACCATTTTTGTACCTCGTGGCCCAGTAAAAACAGCATTGCCACTGCTATTAGCAACAAGCCAAAGCCGTTATGCGAAGCGTGACTTATGCTATCTTTGGAGGGCCCCAGTCCTGGCCGGTGAGGCTTGTTATCAACTTGCTGTGAGAACCTGCAGCGTGAACCAGAGCTGAACACCGGAGGCCTCTTCTTTTCATGTCCTTCTATGATGGCCTCACTGTTGGGTTCAGAAAGCAAAACTCAGTCTGGCTTCTCACTAGCTCTCCACGCAACTGATCACAACAGGTGATCTTTACATTTTCATAAACCTTAGCTGAAGAAAATTATGAGGAAAAAGATTTCTTCAGTCACCTGAAGCAGTGGAATTCATAGTGAGAAGAGCAGGCAATGCAATACTTAGGTAGCAACTGTTCCTTTCCTTATCTTTCGATGAAACTGGCTACAGAATCTCTGAACGCCACTAGTAGGTAACACAGGTGTTTTCTCAGTGACTCACTCTCTCTTCTCAGGAGATGTAACC
This sequence comes from Ibidorhyncha struthersii, assembly GCA_013398815.1. Classification (NCBI taxonomy): domain Eukaryota; kingdom Metazoa; phylum Chordata; class Aves; order Charadriiformes; family Charadriidae; genus Ibidorhyncha; species Ibidorhyncha struthersii. Next base: position 118,114 of record VZSZ01005632.1, read on the forward strand.
GCTGCTGCTATCACGATATCACCATAACCAAAAGAATATCTGAATAGCAAAGTGCGACAGGTCAAATTAAGGCATTGCTGGACAGAAGGAAAATTACTTGGCACAGATCAAGAAATGCAATGAGCTTGAAATAGTTAACTCAAAAACGCTCAATGTGCGTTACAACCACAGAATATTTCTGTAATAATGCAGTTAATGCGGATAGGACTTGTCTACTAGCGATTTCCTACTGTTAGGGAACAAACTGTTGTGCAGAAAGCTTATTAAAACATGATTCTTCAAAGAATAGCTCAAAACTGACCAGCCTTTTGCTACAAGCTTTCACCACAAGCAAAACCCTAGATTAAAAACTAGATTATTTATGAGCGATTATATTGACATAGTTCAACAATGGGGAAAACAAACAAACAAAAAAAGCAAGAATGGAAAAAAGCATACAAAATTATCAACTCTTAAGGAAACACTTCCAAGGAATGTCCAGGGAAAAGGTAAGGAGTATTTCTGTGAAGAGGACTGAATCTGATTCTGACATCTGGAGGAAAAAAAAAAAAAGAATTTGAGCAGGTTTTGGAGAAGTTATTATTTGGGGAAGAAGAAGGAAAAGCAAATTCAGGATTAACTCAAATAAACTAGACTTGCCTTGCTTAGACTTGTAGAGGTATGTAGAGACTCAACAAATTCCACCTTCTCATTTTAAGTCTTCTTGATTGTTCTTAACCTGCTGGCAAAATTGCAGGTGCTGCTCACGTGAGGTTGGTTCTGTATTTCACTCCCTGACAGCTTTCTCATCCTTTTCCATTTCTGCAGTCACAGAAGGTATAATTTGAGCAACGTCAGCTGGATTTCATTTCCCTGCTCCAGACTGTAAACAGCTGTTGATATATTCTGGGTAGGCACAATGCTTTCTTCCTTTCTCTGTTTCTTTTGGGTTAATTTTATTTTTGCATTTCACCTGTGTCAGTCCATTGACCTTGGCACTTTTGTTCATTTAAAATCCCAAACTATTTCTTGGTGTCTGTTCACGGATTTGCAACTTCTCTCTCAACTTTTTCTCTCTTTGTCACATGTTTTCTTAAGTTCGTACCCCTCGGATCTTATCCCCTTAAACTTAAAGATAGACAAAGACAGGTAGGAAGCTGATTGATTACTCAAAAAATGTGGAAACGATATTACATTATATGCTTCCAAGACCGTATATAAAGTTAACTGCACATTTATAACATTATTTTTCCCTGATTTAAACATTATCTTTCCAGTGAATATATCTAAATTGGGAAACTGAGTATTTATTCCAATCATATCCCAATTATACTTTTAAGTTAAGTGGAGTGGAATACAAATAATTGAGCCATTGCTGAAGTTCATTGACTAGCTTAGTAAGCGAATCCGATCTGGGAATGGACTAGATATTAACATGCATTACAAAGTAACCAGTTTGCAGACTTAATTGCTGTAAACTACTGCTACATACGCTTCAAATGAACTTATATTCAGAAAGCAAATCTAAAGGTAAGGGTGAAGGAAATCAATTAATAACTGGAATGCAATGTTCACACAGACATCTTGAATACTTTGAAGTCATATCAAGCCCACTATAATGAAATACAGCTATAACATTATAGTGCTTGGGGTTATTTTTATTTTTCGTTTGGTCCCTCTGGCATTGCTGCTCAATGCATTATTGTGTAATTTATCTATTTCTTTAACATTCTAATAAAGTAGTTAGTCTAAGAAATACCTGGAGAAAAAAAGAGGTATCAGGAATATTTAGTAAGCACAAATATAGTATCAGAATTTTTTTTTTTTTTTTCTGCAGAGTGAAATAGATTCCATATTATTGTTTTGTAGTCTCCATGTGGTCCAGGTATGGTGTTCCATAAAAGATTCCCTTAGCAGAACTGCAAGAAATTTAGTAATGTGCTACCGTTGACTACTGGAATTTACATATTGCAGATTTTCTGTCTGGAAAGAATGGCAACACATCTGCAGTGTAGCATTTTTTATTTATGTATTTTATGATGTATTACGCTACTGTTTGGCTGGAGAATTGCCTTTCTATATGCATTTTCCAGTCTGTTATTAAAAATAAATTTTAAAAACACTATTACAATCATCAGGAGGACATGAAAGCAATAAATACTACAGTTACTGAAGATATTTTCTCTTGTACAATCTTCCATAAAATGGATGCATATTTTGTATTTGCCTCTCTACTAAGGGCATAAAACCTCCTTCTACAAGAGGCAAAAAGGTAACACTGTTATTATTAGTGTTGAACAACTGGTCAACTCAATGCATTTTTTCCTCATTTTACGCCATTTTCAGGGAAGAAATGTTGCTAACTATCCCTGTGGTTTCCTACCGCTTATAACTAGGCTAAAAATGAATGAATTTTCATGAAAAAAGCAACATGTGTCTCCTGAACTTGATAAGATTCTGTATTAAATGTCAAATTCTGCTTCACAATCAGCCATGTAAAATCCAACGCTGACCACTAACTGATTAGCATTGCGTAGCTTGACCTCTCGTGTAATCTAGTACGACAGTTGGTTTCTGCTAAAGACCCTTAGTGGTGCGTTTCCCTCCCACCAGATAAAAAAAAACTTAATAAACAGACAATAAGCTTTTATGTCTTTCTGAAATTCAGTATTTACAAAAAGTTAGAAAAAGAATGACAATGGGACATGTCAGGACTCCGCCCCATAGCCAACAATGAAAAGAAGAACAAAATCATATACAAGATTCCAAGGACATTCACCAAGAATGATATAAGTAAATGCTTCTTGGTTTAAAAGTCTATGTCTGAAGATTTTATTTACTAAACAGAGTTCTTTGTAGCTACCGAGCATTTTAAAACAACCAAGGAAGACAATTAGGACAGAACTATTTTGTCACAAATCTACAAGCAACAAATACACAAAAAAAAACTGGAAAGAAGCCAAAAAATGGATCAAAAAATGCTATCAAGATTTTATGCATTATGGAGTACATTATAAGATGTATCATTAAAAGCAAACATTGAAAATGCTGACATGAATATAGTCAACAAAAGAAATAAGAAAACTAATACCTAGCAAACTAGGTAAAATGTCAGTCATAGTCAAATGACACAATTGTTCTGACTCTCATAGCCAGCTAAGTTTCTTGTCTGGAACATTACCAAAACAAATGTTCAATTGCCACAAAATAGGCACCAATTAGGCACCAATATAGGTTAGGGGTGGACCTGCTGGAAAGCAGTTCTGAGGAGAAGGATCTGGGGGTCCTGGTGGATAGTAAATTATCCATGAGCCAGCAACGTGCCCTTGTCACCAGGAAGGCCAACGGAATCCTGGGCTGTGTAGGGAAGAGTGTGGCCAGTAGGTCGAGGGAGGTCATTCTCTCCCTCTACTCTGCCCTGGTGAGGCCACAACTGGAATACTGTGTCCAGTTCTGGGCTCCTCAGTTCAAGAGAGACAGGGAACTACTGGAGAGAGTCCAGTATAGGGCAACAAAGATGATGGAGGGACTGGAGCATCTCCCCTATGAGGAAAGGCTGAGAGAGCTGGGGATCTTCAGCCTGGAGCAGAGAAGGCTGAGAGGAGACCTTATTATTGCTTATAAGTATCTAAAGGGTGGGTTGAAGGAGGATGGAGCCAGACTCTTTTCAGTGGTTCCCAGTGACAGGATGAGGGGCAACGGGCACAAGTTGGAACATAGGAAGTTCAACTCAAACACTAGAAAAAACTTCTTTACAGTTCGGGTGACAGAGCACTGGCATAGGCTGCCCAGGGAGGTCGTGGAGTCCCCTTCTCTGGAGGTTTTCAAGACCCACCTGGATGTAGTCCTGAGTAATGTGCTCTAGGCAATCCTGCTTTAGCAGGGGAGTTGGAGCACTCTAGAGGTCCCTTCCAACTCTGAAAATTCTGTGATTCCGTGAAAATATTAAAGCATTACTGTAACAGTAGGACTGTAATGCCTACCCAGATATCTTTTTCATATTTACAAAGGACTACAGAAATCACATCCTTTCTTCCGGTGCCTACCCTGCTGTACATGCAACTTCATTCTGGAAATTTACATACTGTCAAGAAACTTAGTTCAAGGTTTATCATACACATAATTAAGCTTTGTTTAAATATGAAAGAATATTATAAATCAATTTTGTTGCTAAACACGTGAAACTAACTAAGAGTTCTGGATTTGCTTCTCTGCTATGCAGTCTCCATGAGCGAGTAGGAAGAATATGAAGATAATGCCAGGACGGAATTAATATTCAGGGGGATTTCTTACTTCTTATTGAGACAATTTTATTGTATTATAAACAATTTTTTAGAAAACCACACAGTTATCATTTACGAGCATCAGAAATTCTTACACCCTTTCTGTCCTCTAAACAAGCTGCTGAACTCTTTTTTCCTCTCAAATCTCTTGACTCTGCCAGAGCAGTCCACATTAGACCCGCTAATAGTAAATCTCCTTTCCATCCAGTCTTCTCAGAAAAATTATACCTGCCACAGCAGCAGCGAACTTGATTACTAAGCATTCTTGTATGACTGAGGAAAAAGATCAGATTCAAAAACGTAAAAGAAGGCATGGTTCAGAGTTAGCAGAAGCCACCAAAGAAGTGTAAGAGTAGAGGAGTATTGACTGATATACCTTCTTCCAAATCTCAAAAATAGCTGTGAAACATCATTGTACTCACCAATTTAGGTGTCATTAATGATACTGTTGCATTTCCATGATTGCAGTTACATGGTGCAATCTTCAGAACCATGATATTTGTCCATATTTTTAGCAGAGAAAATGGGAAAGCTGTTTGAGGTGAAGACAGAGCTCCTGCTCAATTTGGCCGAAGTGTGCACTGCATAAAGGAAGCTCAAGAAAGCGAAACTGCAAATGTGCAGTTCAGAAAATAGTTGTAGGTGAAGTCATTAAATGATTTATCATGTCAAATTTACCTTTGTGTTATTGGCACATAGTATCTGGAAATTACCACTCCTCTCCTCATTTCTATGAGAAACCTTTACTGATCCAGTTTTTGGGGGCATTCTTTGACTTTTACTTAAAATTACTTTCACAGGTTTAACTGTTAAGTGTTCCACAGTAAAAGAACTTTGATGTCTGCTCTTCAAAACTGACATATTTTGTCAGTCCAATTCTGCTTAAAATAGATATCTATTCAACAGAGGATATTTAAAGCTTACGGCAACAATCATCTGTAGAAACTGCTCAACCACAGAAATAATTTTCAGAAGTTCAAGAGATCACACATAGAGAGAGGAAAGTATTCTTAATTCTTCTTTTTCATTTAACACAGCTGCTGCTTGTCTAACCTCTCTGCCAAAAAAAGAAAAAATGAAAGTATTCTTATTACCAAAATAAGGTTACACTTATCTTAAATGGGGTTTATGGCATGTATGGTTCAAGTAATTCAGAAGTTGTTGAGGATGCCCAATATGAATTACTGTCTCCTGGCTTATAAAGACAGACGTCATATTTCTGATACTGCTCACAGAACAAAATATAGCCACTTTCTGTACTGCTGAAATAAACAAAAATATGTTTTGGAAACCATTATGACTCATGGTCATAATAATATATTGATTATTCGAGTAAAAGAAAACAAAACCAGACAGATTGTCATTATCAAAAAGCCTTTAAACCACTCAGAGTGTGTTCTTTTGCAGTACTGGTGTAGTTCTTTGCTCTGTTCTCAAGGTATAAAGTTACTGTAAATTCAGCGACAAAGAAATAGCTTTTCATATATCTTCTCACCAAAAGCATAGCAAACACTTGTAGTGATATGAAATTGGTAAATTGTAATCAAGCCAGAAAATATGTCACAATATTAGTCATACTGTCTAACGTTTAAAAAAAAAAGAGTCAGCAATTTAGTATCATAGGAGGGACAGAAAATTCTACTGAGAGAAGTCAAAACATCACAGGATCTGTACATTTGATGAGCTTTACAAACAATCAAGAACATTATTTCATTTGCCTTTTTACATACCTCTACATCTAATCTATGACAACAATTAAATTTTAAAAACATAAGGCAGTTCAAAGTAATTTTGGTTCAGCTTTAAAGATTAAATATGTTTAGATGGATTCTGATGATCCTTATGTCTAATTAGAATAAAAGCGATCGGGTTTGCTCTTTTAGGACTTGTCCTTTTTGAGGCAGTCTAACATCTGGTTGTTAGTAACAGCATAGCCTAAGAATTATCCCTCAAGTGACAGATAAAGCTAAGAGCAAAAGTCAGATATATTTTAAGTCTGTAACCTCTTATTTATGGTTTTCTCTCACAGCACTCTCTCTCCAGTTTCATAACCTCAAACTTTTCCTTTTTAGTTTACTGGAATAAATGTATTTGCAGTTCATGCCAGTGTAATATTTATAATGGACTTGTGTTAATCTCGCAGACCTAGTACTTCCTTGCCACAGGCCATCTAAATCGCGTTGGAAATGACAGACCTCAAGGATGCCAGATTTTAGGGGCTGCAAAAGTCCATTTGAGAACTGGCATCACCGACTGCTAGAAAAAGGGAGGCGGCGGGGGGGGGGAAGCTTGGTCATTAACCTCTCCTTGCTCCTCTACCAAAAGGCAGGCTGCAGCGACACCTCCCATGGCTCTGGAATGAAGCCGCTAACGTTATTGTTAACGGAGTTTCTGGATAGACTGTATACACATATACGTCACCCTCTGCCTCATTCCAAGAGGACGCTATTTGCCTTCCAGTTTCCTCCTAATAAAATAGGTTTTGCTGCACGCTTCCGGACTACAGTGTATGGGTATAAGTGACATTATCTGGGTATCTTGGCAAGAAAATATGTTAAAGACGAAAAGAGAAAGACAGTGACACTCCTAATTTGTTAAAGTTAAAAATCAAAAAGAAAAGATTTATCAAAATACGTGAGAAGAAAACAGGGTAAGAGGAGACACGACACAAAACCTAGAAGTTCTCCAGTCTGATCTCATGACCTGTTGCAAAAATCAGACAAAATATATGGTATCAGAACAACAGAATTAAGAAAAAGTAAATGGACATTGTACTTAAAATACTTGTCCAATATTAAATCCACATTAGGAAGGCTCTGGTTCTTACTATCTAAAAATAAAAAGAAGTCTATGCCTAATCCAGTATCACAGTCTTAAAAAAGAAAAAGGAATACAGAGAAATCAATGTAAGCACATTAATTTTAATTCCAGTCTCCTGATGAGGGTAGCTCTCAAATACATCTCAACACAGATGGAGAGATAGAATGCTGATGAATAATACATATATTTTCCAGCTTCAAGTAAATCATTTATCCCTGTAATTACAAGTCAGAGAAGCTACTGAATGATTTTTTAACATGGGATTCTTAACGTGTTTTTTTCAGGATTAAAAGAAGCACATTGACCTTATTCTGCACTAAACAACTGCTAATGAGATCAGTTTATTTTGCGATTTAGTTAATATGGAAACAAATAATAATTGGATATTCTGTAATGTATTTTCAGAGATTATTTTAATAAAATTTTAATTTATTTTAAATTAAATTGCAATGATATGCTGGGATAAAGAAAAAGAACGAAAAGTTAAATGATAAAATTCAGATTAATTTTTTTTCTTGAGATTGTGTGCACAGAAAACAATCTTCCCTTATGAATCACAGGAAAAAGCAACCCAGGTGTCTTTCACTAAGGGCTAGGAAAGAAATCAAAATGAATCCGGCTGGCTAATATCAGTCTTTCCTAAGATTTTAAATATATCCCCTTTATAAAATAAAAGAGACTTGTCATTAACATGACTCCTATAGAAAATGGTTTTATTCTACGCATCCACACTGTGTACCCCTAAGTACAGTTGATAACCAGATGGTTGTACATGTTGTACGGTGACATATGTGATTTCTGGTTAGTAAATATTGAGTCATTATTCAATCTATATTACATATTTAAAAACTCATTTTTATGATAACAACTCACAGCCTCCTAGACAAAAAAAAACTCTTAGTACTGCTAAGCAAGCCAGAAATTTATCATTGGCACAGGAACAGTAAAATAAACTAAAAAAATGCAAATCTTAATATTGCTATGTCATATGAACTACAGATTCTTATGCACAATTGCAAATAAGCAACTGTGAGCTTGATTCATACCTATTTTCTGGGGAAAAGGCGATTCTTTACCACAGAGGAGGATTTTTAAAACCTATTTTTTACTGATTTTTTTCTGAGGGGGAAAGAAGTCTAAAGGAGAATTTTTTAAAGCTATGTTCATCTCAGGAATGTAATAAAAGAAATTCCAAAAACATGGATAAAGCAGGTGTCCTGAAATAGATACAGGCATTTTTTAGCCTTGAAAGCATCCCTTCTCTTTGCTAAATACCTACACCGAAATTCTTTTTTAGACTCCAAAAGATTTTACGTATCTTAAATTTAAGAGCACAGATCAGCATTCTTTTTTTGTGTCTGCATTTACTCTGCATTTCACTTTATACTGAAGAGTAACAATGAATGACCAAAACTAATTTGCATTCTGACCTAAATTGTTATTTCATAGTTTTAAGCAACTGCTAAATTGCATGCAGGAGGTTTTATAGTTTTTCAATACTACATAGTAAATCATATTCCATACACTGTCATGTGACCACAGTAGGATACTGTCATTTCTTATAAAGTAACTAATTATTTAGCTATGTACATAAGATTTGGTTATGAAGGAGTAAAAGTAATCAACCTGAAATTTTAGAATAGGATTTTTTTGGCTCAAGTTTATATGTTTTCAAAAAGTGATGTGAGAATTGTTAATCACCACAACAGAAAGTCACTGCTTAAATTGAAAACCCTTGTTTTATATTAACGTACTAAGAAAATACACGATCCCATTGAGCTTAGCAAAAGAGTTTCAACCAGTGAATAGCCAATATTGGTGCTGAATACACTCCGTTTTATGATCCCGTCCCACTGTGGTGCAAGATACGGTTCAAGCTAATACCATAGTGCAGTGTGACATGCAGATACACACAATGGATATTAACTGCAATTATTTAGGAGTAGGTTTTCTAAATTATCCGATTAAAAAAATCAAAGTTAATACATGTCTAAAAAAATAACTGTTCCACAGATCTGAATAGATAACCTCAAACTCTATGTAGATAATATTAAGCTACGTATGACAGTGTAGGCTTGATAAAACTCTACTACATAAGAACAGTTGCAGAATTCTGATTTCCAGAATATTAGGATGGAAAAATGTTATTTTCCTCTACAGAGGAATACACATAGGATAGGAGCAGAAATGTGATAGTAGTATTAAGGTAATCACTGATACAAAGCCTGTTCATATAGCTGAGACTGATAACTAACTATTTATGACCTGCATTTAAAACTGTCATTTAAGATAAAATTAGATAAATATAGCTGCTGCACAGAAACAACACATGGTAAGCATAGACTACTAAACTACAGGAAACCATATACATTAATCTGAAAAATGAGATTCCCAGATTTGATTCTGTTCCCAATTACATCAGTAAAGCTGTTTTAAGTGGGCCTAAACTATGCCAATGTTCTTTGCTTAGTGACTAGTGGCTGTCTGAGATCAGAAGTATCTTATGCAAAATAAACCAGCATCGGTCAAATCTATTCTGTATATAAAAGCTAAGACAATACCTAAAATCTATTGGTAAAAAAAAAAATAAATAAATAATTAGATTCAGCATGTGGAAAAGCTTTTCTAAGACACTTGTGCTGAAGGGAAAATTCTTCCCTGAAGCAGAAACACTTGTATTGTGAGGGGGGGTGGGGGGGGAAAATATCATTGATAATAAAAAAAAATGTTACCAAACCTCCAGGTTCAGGGTAGTCTTCTGTCTGTATAAATAACCGTCCTGCTCATCCAGACCACCAGCTTATCATGGAAATCAGTAAGAATCAGACACATATATCTAGCAAAGTAATTTTGCCCGTAAATTTGATTGATCCATCTCTATTGAGTACATCATAAATGAAGCACTTCTGACTCCCCTACAAAATCCCATACACTTGGGGAATGAAATATTCTTTTACCTTTTCACATCTGCAACTGACAAATAATTTCTGGGTATCTCCTGATAGTCCAAATGAACGTTAAGTGTAGTCGGTAATAGAAATGTAATAGAGAGAACTCTGGATGTATAGCAACTATCAACTTATGGATATTAAAATTAAGTGAAACATTTTCCCTTGGTTGAACAAATACACAACAATTTTCACCTGTAGGTACTATTATAGACAGGAAAAGGGTAGAGTGCACATATGATGTGTCTCCAAGCCATCACCTTGGAAAAGCAATTAAAAAACTCAAAGTAACACTCTAAGCTTTCAATATAGTTCTTCTAAAACATGAATTAAAGTAAAATTTTACATAATACTACTCTGATTTCAGTTTGAGAAACATTACACTGTGAATCTGCAAAGACTTTGATGAATACCCTATTAAGATAACAGCCCAGTCAGCTGCAGTATTGTTTATAATCTTAATGGTTTTTAGACAGCAATGAAGGAGCAATAATTTTGTTTCATTTCAAACAATGTAGCATTGAAATAACTGAAGGGCATTCAAGGAAACTACAGTTCTATTATTCTTTTTTTGCATCTCTTGGAGTACAATGATTACATTGCATTTGTTTGTTACACAAAATAATGTTTAACATTATTTTGTATTAAGTGTTAACTTTTCTAGTGATGTTTACTTACCTACAATACAGTTTCTCCATTATTTGAGAGTTAAGCTTACATCTATGTGGAATAAGCAAATTGTATTTACTATCTAGGATTTTGAGAATTACTCAACTTTTACTGAGGCTTTGTTTCCATCGGCATAATGTAATCAGGACTGAACTAAGTGCTTCTTTCACTTAGAATCTGTCTCAAAAAACAATGACTAAGTTGTAAAAACCACAGGATTTTGGACATAAAATTCTCTCCGTGGAAGAAGTTCAGCAATCAAACTATGTAAACTTCTCTTGGGGTGACCTGTCCTTGGCGAAATACTAATATTAAGACTACTCACAAAAATAAGGTTTTGCACAATTTGGCTCCAAATAGTCTAAAGGACTGAGAATTCACAGTCGATGTTATTTCTACGTGAAAGAATTTTTCAAAGGTGTTAAGCCTTTAAATACCGTGTTGATAGGCAGCTTATGTATCTGTATAAAGGAATATTCCCAAGATAACACGTGCAGTTGTATTAACCTCTTACGTCAGAAGACGTTTTTTTCCTGCAGTTTCTCTTTGTGCTCTGAAATGTTTGCTTTATCGATGCCAACAGGACTTACGTCATTGATGTAAATACATCAAGAATGTCATTTTTATTCTGACTTTAACATAGTAAGCAACACTCCTAACCATGAACGCATAGGCTACATCTGTAAATTTTCCTTGGCACTGGAACTCTGAACCAACCACAGCCGCTCTCCCAGCAATTCCTGGGCATGGTTCTGGGTTCGAAAGTATTCACAGAATCACAGAATGGTCAGGGTTGGAAGGGACCTCTGGAGATCATCTAGTCCAACCCCCCCGCCAGAGCAGGGTCACCTACAACAGTTGCACAGGACAGCGACCAGGTGGGTTTGGAATGTCTCCAGAGTGGGAGACTCCACAACCTCTCTGGGCAGCCCGTGCCAGTGCTCCACCACCCTCAAAGTAAAGAAGTTCCTCCTCATGTTAAGATGGAACTTCCTATGTTCAAGTTTGTGCCCATTACCCCTCGTCCTATCAATGGGCACCACTGAAAAAAGACTGCTCCCATCCCCCTGGCATCCTCCCTTCAAGTATTTGAAAGCATTAACAAGATCCCCCCTCAATCTTCTTTTCTCCAGACTAGAGACCCAAATCCCTCAGCCTCTCCTCATATGAAAGATGTTCCAATCCCCTCATCATCTTTGTAGCCCTTTGCTGGACCCTCTCCAGCAGATCCCTGTCCTTCTTGAACTGGGGAGCCCAGAACTGGACGCAGTATTCCAGATGCGGCCTCACCAGGGCAGAGTAGAGGGGGAGGATGACCTCCCTCGACCTGCTGGCCACACTCCTTTTGATTCCCAATAGACAGTCTGCATGCAGCTACCTTCGAAAAGTATCATGTGAACTGATTTTCCCCACTGTTCTCATTGCTAAAGCAGTCTTTAACCTTTACTAGCTGAAAACAGCAGTGCTGTCCAGTGAAAAGTACTGCACTAGATGTAGAATATGATGCAATATAACTTATATTTAATTATTCCTAAACGCCCCTTTCCTTTAGAGCACATCTGCATTAAAAGAAAAATATATATAATAAAAGGGAGTAGGCTCGTAAGCAGCTCACTAGTCCCACTGAAGTCTGATTTAAACATTTAGCTCCTACTGGATTGAGTCTTCTCTAGAAATGTGGAAAGAGACGAGGAAGCGACACACTGTCCTCTGTAATAGGATCAAGCAGTCATCCAAACATCTAGTGACTGTGGGAAATCTTCCGGTTCCTTCATTTGCTTGAAGGAGCTTGGTTCTTGTCACCTATAAAACCACCCTAACTACTGGCTTAGTGATACCGTGGAATAGGTATATAACCCGTTTTTCCCGTGGAATCAGATTCAGGAGGAAGGCAGCAGTGCCCTTAGGTCAGACCTCTTCACATCACTGACCTGATTTGTAAGGTAGGAGTATCCTCTATTGCCATTAGACAGGAGAAGAACTCATGCTTTTAAAGTGTTTTATTTCTTCAGGGTTGTATTTTCTTTTCCTCAGTGAAAGTACTGACACAGCTGGATGCTCTGTACAGTCCAATACTAACATTAAATATTTGTTTTTCCTGAACTGATTTGGGATAAGTAATGCTTTTGTTTAAAACTGTTTTGTTTTTTTTTATTTTATTTTTCAGTGCATTATTAATCTATAATTTGGGGAGTCACTGAGTTCTTACTCAAATCATTTTAGAATATATTTTGATAGCAGCTTAATTGTGTGGGGGTTTTGTTTCATCATTTTTTTTAAAAAAACATGCTTTTATTACACTTAGGTTCTGAATTAATGTCTTCTCAGCAAACAAAATTCAAAGTCTAAAAATTTGCTTTGTATATTTATAAAGATATTTAAATGAGGATAAATATAAATAACAGTCTGTACTCCAGATTTCCCTTTACCTCAATGTTTTCTTTCCTTCTTTCTTAGAAACTTCTCTTATTACCATTTGATATATTAGCTTGGTCATATTTTCTGCCCTTTCACACTGAAGCAGAATGCCAAGTAAAGAATATTACTTACTGCCAAAGGTTTTCCGAGGGTGTAATTAAAAGTTTGTCTCCTTGTTTTTATTTAGCTTTTCCTGGCATTTGACTAATTTGGCAGCATATGGTAGGTTTGTTTATTAACTTGTGCATAGTAATTAAAGCAGTGCTTTAACAGAGACACACAAGAAAAGTGTTCTATTTATATTTGAGGGGAAGCCATTTTTTAAAAAATCTACACAAAATAAAAAGCATTTTTGAATTTAACTCTGAAACCTAGAGGTATCTGGATGGATTTATGTAACTGACTTTATAGTAACTCATTCTTTATTAAAAAAGGTATTAACAGGTATTTTAATTAGCGTGCCAGAACTGTGACCTACAGAAATAATTCAGAAATGCAATATGTTAATCAACTGTATGTACGTAGGAGAGTGACAAAATGTCCTTTAGCACAAAGACCTCCATGTTTCAGACAGCCCATGTTCACTGCTTAGTCATTCAGAGTCCTCAACACTTGCCTTAGGGAACAGATTTATGTCCCTGATAGGTAACCAAGAGTTTCACATTGCTACTATGCTTATTGGTAACACACGGATACTTAGCAGCCATTTCTTCTGGAAAACTGAATCTATTTTTTTGTGAATAATAAAATAAATTCTCCCAGGTGGTAATTCTGTAAGAATGAACGCATACCATTACACATAGCAATATAATTAAAACTCCAGCTTAAATCTCTGTTCTATTAATACAACACTAGCTACTTTCCATGGAATTTGACCATTATGGTATTTATTAAAAATGTCAGTTATTTTCTTTTTAATCTTCAGTATTTGCTGCCCATTTAGATGCCTGCCCTAAAGGAAAGATAGATATCTTTGCCATAAAGTTATCCACAATTTGCATCATCAGTAATACTGTACTGACTTTTGTATTGTTGTCACTCCTTTTCTTCTCAATGAATTAGTATACAGTGAAAAGCCGGAAAAGTTTATCCAGTAATCTGAGGAGGGGAGGAAGATGTTTAGGATCTGATGCACATACTGACCTTAACCTGGCAAACAATCTCAGAAATTAATAATGAAACCAAAAACTAAGACACAAATATGTAAAGTATTTATGATGAGACGCAGCACCAGTGAGACTGGAATCTTGAACAAAGTTAGCCTGATACGAGTAAAATGAATTATACGATGATGTGCAAAAGATAAATTACTTTCAAGAGAGGAAGAATGGATTTCTTCATTAACTGTTCGAGCAACAGGAGAAAATGATATACTACCTTGTAAGATAGAACAGACATATTTGATAGTATCTGAAAACCCTTCATAGATTATACACAAAAACAGTAATGACACTTTCAATGCATTAAAATAACAGGTTACATGTAGGGAGAGCTCAATCAGGATTCTACTGTTGTCACTCCTCTTGCCAGCCCAACAACTTGCCAGGATAACAAATACAACTTAATAAAATTATATTTGCTTGCTCAGATTCCTGGAACAAGTATGTTAGTGATGTTTTAGACTTTTACTACATGATAACGACAATTCTTGTACTAAAGTGACGAAGGACAGGCAAAATTACTAAATTACATCATACAAAAGCTACACGAAAGCAGAACAGAACATACAAACTTCATGATTTTGTACGCATCCATTCTAGAATGGCACGTAGTCTCCGGTACTCAAGCCTCACTACTGTCTCAAGGTCTGTGGGAAAAATTCAGGCCATTCATATGAACTCAAAATGCTGGCTATACTGGGCTGCTTACTCTGCCTGTTTACCACAGAGACTCCAGCGGCACTGGGGTCAAACCCTTAATCCCTTAGATTTTATTTAACCATGACAATAAGAATACTTGTAGGTCCTCACACTACCAGAAGGCCTGCAGAAGACTGGGAGTGGAGCTCCGCTGAGACCCATAAATACTTATTTTTAACTGCAGCAGCAGAACCTCAAATTGCAAGTATTCTTTATGTTTATACGCTGTTTAAGGTGTCTCTAAATATTCCCACTACAGACATTAAATAATAATAGCTAGAATAAATATTGGCACGTTGTTGTTGTGTAGGAATAACTACACTTTTTCATAGGAGCTGTCTCCCAGCAGTGGGTGATTCCAAGTAGCCAACACACATTCTTGACTGCAGAGATGTGTCACCTCTTCTTGGTTTTAAATATTGGCTTGCAGGTGCAAAACCAGACTTGCACAACCTGAGAAAGTTTCACATGTAGGGGAGAAATTAAGCTCTGTTGCTTAAAAAATTAGCAAGTCCGCTTGCTTACAAACTCATATTCAAATGCTCAGGAGCTGATGCAGAGGACTTGCTATGTGAACAGGAAAGTAGTTCAAGGCCCAGATTGAGATCACACATTTGGCACAAATCAGAGGTTTTCGAATACTACTTTTAAAAAAAAAACCATTTCTCCATAATTTTATTTTACCCAGTTCCTGTGCTTAGCCCTGGGAACGATCAACTCATTTGGGATATGGAACGTATGTGTTTTTCTAGTAATATCATCACTGTGAAAACTTCTTGATTAGCTTGCAACCCGACAGCTGAGGCTTAGTACTTCTAACAGCCAAATAGCGGAGCAGCACAGCAATGCTCACAAATTCCTCCGGTGACAGAAATTCCCAGCTTTTTCCTAAAAAAATTTCCTTCCTACCACATGGGAAGCACAATGACTGCGAACCTGGAGAAGCAGCAGTGAAACAAAAGCACAGGAGATGGAGCGCTAAATATTGAAGGAGCTCAAAGAATGATACAGGATTCTGAAATCAAATGATAACACTACAGGTATGAGTTCACCCTCACTACGTGGTAAAAATAAAAATAAAAATGCTAACCAGATACAAATATTTAACCACAGAATCACAGAATAACTGAGCTTGGCAGGGACCTCTGGAGGTCGTTACTGTCCAACTCCCCTGCTTGCTGAGGGACACCTAGAGAAGGTTGCCCAAGACCATGTCCAGGCTGCTCTTAAATTTCTCCAAGGATAGAGACACTTCACCACTTTTCTGGGCAACCGCTTAATTTATTGACTTGTGAGAAATGTGTTACCCACAGCAAAAATCCTGCTCTGGCCTGTGAAACTACGTCAACTCAGGTCCTGACATGGATTAGAAAACAAAGGCTAGTGCTTGCTTACGTTACTACTTGGGATTTTAACTACAGATAAAACCGTCCATTAGGTAACTGAAGAACCAAGTACCACAGAAAGAAAGAAAGAAAGAAAGAAAGAATGAAAGAAAAAAGAGAAAGACTGATCATCGCTAAATTAGGCAGTTTGCATATTTAATTATGCAGTTTAAGTTATAAATGCTCAGCACTTCTGACTATAGGATTTTGGGCTTCTAGTCAAAATGACATATGAAACCTAGTGACAGTTTTCATATTTAAGAGGCATTCATTTCAGTCATGGAACTAACTTGAACTTCTTTCTGCTGCTTTGGCCCACTGACTTCGCTCTTTACTTTTGACAAGTTACTTCTCATGCCCTTGAAGAACTACAGCTTTCAGTGATTCTATCGACATGGACCAAAAGAAACATCGTTAAGGAAAAAGTATACTTTACAATACGACATAGAAGGATGAAATTAGCAGTACAAAAGGTATAAAATTTGAACTTACACAGTAGTTTGTGGACTTAATACATCACAGGAAAACCTATACTTTTAAATTCCTAAAATTTGTTATTTTCCTTTTATGGAAAAGAGCCATAAGTGTGTCTTTGTTCTCGGGTACTATAACAATGTGTAATGTGTGTATTTTGATGTGTTTGATGTCTTCCCTGTTTTTTACACTATCAGAAAGAATCACTGCTTACTGATTAACACGTTCCGAAGCAATTGTTTTCATTTGGCATCCTTAGCATTACAAATCATATATACCATTCCTACTCATCATTATACAGCTAAAAACAGAAATGGATGGCCTATTAAGAATAAAAATGTTTTTGCTTCCCCAAAAGCCCTCTTTTCTTATTAAAATTTGAACTTTCACTGTTCTTTAGATTTTACTTTGGGAAAGTCTGAGAAAGAACTAGTTAAAAATCAATTATACATAATATGAGACATGAGGAATTATGTTCCTTCAGTATATGAAAATTTTCTTTCAAGTCAAAAGGCACAGTAGTGGATATTGCCTGAAAAATTCATTTTGAGTCAGTCACTATCTCAGTCATGTGAGATGTGCACACAGAAAAAGCCAACAGACTAAACCCTTTTGCCTTCTTTCATTAATCATCTCAATGTGTGCCTTGCAGGATATGCATTTTTCCTTTTGCACTTTAAGCACGGTGTGAACGTATGATGAAGGCTGAGACTCTAATGTAAACAGAAATATTAAGAATTCATCAAATTGAAGCTACATTTACCACTCTTATCACCAGAAGCTAATGTCCTGTGTATTGCAGCTACAGTTATCAGGTAAGGATACGGAATATAGTTGCAGCAATTTCAAGTATCACCCTCTGTTCCTAGAGGCAGGGATATTAGTCAAACTTACCAAAGTTTAGCGAAAAAACAGTTAAAGTGTCTGGCAGTGCTTAAACAAATATAAAACAAGTTTTAAATACAGTTTGTGGGCTACTAAAGACGAAAGTGTTCACATGAAAAATTACAAACTACAACTGGGTCTTCACTGGATTGCTTTAGTGACTTCTAAGCTGGCACTGGAGCATATTTCAGTAACACTGACAATTCTACTAATAAATACGTAAATAAATACCAGGAGTAAAACAAGCTCACATAGGTGTCAAAGAGGAGGCAAAGGTTCAAAATGCCCTTCTCTGATGTTTACTGAGAGGTCAACTGAAGAATAAAACAGAAGAAGAGGCTTTGCCCAAAGCTACTAACGGAGCTGAATTTCTAACTACTTTTGCACCCTCCAGTCCAATCGGCTTCAAGACACCAGAATTCACCTCAGCTGCCAATTCATAGGTTTATTTAACAAAGCATTCAAGAATTTTTTGGCAAATAATATCATAACTCCCTAAACAAAAACCTACGGCTCGCCGGTTCCCTTGTCAGATGGCTTCTTTGTCCCTGGGTGACTGAGGATCAGGGGATTTCTGCCTTACACTCTTTCCTAATACAATTGAAATGCATCCAAAAATCTTAGCTTCTTCTTCCATTCTTACGTTTCCTAGTTCACAGAATTAGTAAGGTGTATACACACATATGCATATGAACTAATGCCCTTTAGCAAAGTGTTGGCCATTTACTAATTTTGCTAAATATACGATTAGACACAAATTGTAGCAATCTAATCACTAAAGTAATAAAAATAAAAGTATCGCTCTGGTTTTCATTCATACGCTAATAAAAACAAGCTTTTAATGTTTCCTCATTTTACGTGTATGCAATTGTTCTGAACATTTTCAATATCATTAGACACTCAATGGCTAAAAGACAAAAAGTTGTATCAGCAAGATAAAGATCTGAGCCTTCACCTTAAAAAAAGACTGTTTTGATTTGCATTATTAGACACATTAATTATACTGTGAAATTTATACGCAAACTAAGCATCATACATTCAACTGCAAAACTGACACAAAGATGTCTAGAAAAGATCACACTACAGCTCTATTCCAATAGTTTTATTGGGCACCTATTGGGGATATTATCAGCCCAATTTCTGGGCTCTCTCAACCACACAGCACAGGAAGTTATTTTAATAGCATATAGTAACGTAAAATCCCAAAGAACTAAAATAATTGCCACTGTTTCTATAGTTTTTAGCTTTATGAATGTGTTTGTTCACCCACATATGCATTGTTATGGCTATGCATCTAGTGTCTGCGGTACTGCGTGAAAATAATTTTGAAGTAAGTGAACTGAAAAGCAATATACCAAGTAGGCAACTGACTTCCATATAAGCACTTGCATTGTTCTCCTCAACACAAAACACAGAGAACAATTCCAAAGTGTGTGTGTGAAAGTCCCTCTTGAAATAAAAACTAGTAAAAACTTCAAAATGCTGTATGGGAAAGCGTCTTCTCCGAGTATTTATGAATAAATGGATATCGCTTCTCAAACTGATAAACTGGAAAACTCGCCTATTGATGAATTAAGCAAAGTGTTTTGCCAAGGTACTTATCCTTGACATACACCATATTATACAGCATGATAAAATAAGCTTTACCTATCTGTGCCTTATGACTCATATCTGTTTAGCATCCTGACAAAAATAATTTGTTAGTGAAAATGATGGATGAGTATATTTACACAATACATGCCCGACCCTAAAAGTATATGGGTTTTCTGAACCCTCAAAGGCAGAATTTTACTCACATAATCACTTTTTCAACACTACAGACCTCAGCTCTTTCCCTCTGCTTTAATCAAGAAAAAGCCATCAGATAAGGAGATCATTATCTGGATTACTTTGAGAGTTTCAGAATAATTTTCCATTTGGCCCAGAAATATACTCTAAGGAGTATGCATTGTGTATTCTCTCTTCTGCCAAGCCCACAGTATGAGTAGGAGTATTTCCATTCTGGAGCTTGGGGACTTGGTTCCTAGTCTGATGGCTGAAAAGCAGTTGTCAAACTATTTCTTTCATGGCAGATACTAATTCTTTCTTCTCTGCTTTTTCATAGTATTGCAACTTGCTTCTTTAGCCTTTGTTCTTCCTGAAGTACAAATTCTTGCACAGTTTCCACCTGGTTTCAATGCAAGTACACGAGCGTCAACTATATTTGTCAGTGCAGTGGTGTACCCACGTACACACAGCAACAACAGCATGGTTCTTCTTTGTTCAGGTGGCGAAGAATTCTGTGAAAACCAAACTGACACCCAGGTACGCATAGATTTTGTTTTTTAAAAACTTTTTAGTGTCAGTGTCCAGAACATTGCAATTTTCTGTGGTTTTGAAATTATACACATAGCAGTCAAACATATGACTGCTTCCATGAGCTCACATTGTTCTAATATCACAGTAAATGTATCACAGAGAGGTACTGACAAAAATCTTATATGCAATATAATGAATCATTAATACAAACACTTATTTATTTCTGTGCTATGGATAAGAACTACTTTAGGAATTATTTTGTAAAAACTAAGTATATTCCTTAACTTGTATTTTACTTAATGCTCCAAAATAATATTTATTTTCATGGAAAATAGACTATTCATTAGGCTTTTAACATTCCTATTTTCTGTCCTTGACAGATTAATTTTACTGGTAACTTGCAAAATTGACAGGAAGTTTAGGCTCCCAAAAAGGAATACAGCATGGATTTAATCCCTTATTGGTTATAGCATTCATTAATCAGTGGTAATTTACATTAATATAAATACATTGATCCTTCTCTGAGGGCCCTCTCTAGTGAGTAATTTCATCCTCCAGCAGACATTATGAGATATATTAAGAACTGGCATTTCAGCAAATGAGAATGGCTTGACTATAAGAGAAATACCCGATTAATAACCAAATAGGAAATGATTTGTTTAGTTTTTATATTGCACTACCTAAATTTATTGCAATATTCAAAGAAAATATACGTGGATCCCCTCATAAATTTCATCCATGCTAAGATGTATTTTTAAAGAGAAATTATGTGGAAATAATGTAATACTAATTTTTTCATTGCATTAAAGTAAGTTTTTGGGTAGCTACAGGGAAGAACTACATCCACATTTGCACTGAGCTGTTCTTGAAATGACAGAATGAGCCATTTTTATACTAACAGACAGTTAGGCAGCATTATCTCAATGCTCTTCCCACTTTCGTACAATTCTTACCTTCTAAAAATTATCTGTTAAGAGAAGCCAACAAAAACTAGATGTAAACTTCCCTGATTAACTGGGAATAGTATTGCCCAAAGAGGTGTATAAATTTCAGTTTTCACCTACGCAAAGACAAAAAGATCAAGATCATAAAGGAACAAGATCTAAAAGAAGAAATAAAATCTCTGATTAATGAGGGAAAGTTAGGACACCTTAAAATACTGTCCTTTAATGCATACAGACATGGTAACGAGCTAACACAGGAATTATGAGTGGTTAAATCACGACAATGTGTTTCGAGACTACTTGGTCTATTTACTTGTCTGTCATACAGCCAGTCCAATCCTGTACAATGCAGTGGAAATACTTGTCCTTTATGCGTCCCAGTTTTCATTTGTGTAGAATGTGTTGCCTGGTACAACATGGGTGTGATGTTCTCTGGGTGAGAAATGGCAAGAAAGAAAAATCTCTGACGAAAAATTCTCTACAAGTAAATCAAGTGGACTTGTGTCAAAAAATCAGAAAAAAAATGGTGTTTCGCATATGTTTTCCAGATTACACCTTAGAGTTAGAAAACTGTCAGTTCCAATTCCTGGAAGATCTTCCCGAGTTCCATTTTTCTGTACATTCCATATTGTCAATCTTAATTTAGAAGTACAATCAGCATGTAAGAAAACATTAGAATAGTAATCAAAATCCCTAAGTACAATACCATTATGTTGTAGGTGCAGATTCCTTAACATTTTTTGCAGCACATCATAAATTACAAATTCCTTTTGTGTACTCAATGGGAGAAACTGTTATTCAGGTAGTATTATAATCCCTGACTGTCATTTGACCAAATAAACTGGGAAACAGAAACTGAGAAAAGTTGTCACTGCAACATAAAATATATTACCAGCATTAAGCTTCGCTCAGCAGGAAATAAAACTAGATTTTGGCAGCTGGAAGACTACAAGTAGGAGGGCAGGTGAAATGAGGGCCTGACTCTGACAGATGTCACAAAGACCCAGATTACACAGAAGAAATGATTTCTGCAGTGCACATAAGATTTTAAGAGTGACTGAAAGAATAAGAAAGTAGAGAGAAGAAAAACCACCAAAAAAAACCCTCCTGACCTAACATCATCAGGGAACAGCATAAAATCAAAGAATATCGCGAGGACCACCACAAGGCTGACGGCACTGGGGGTGTTCAGTCTGGAGAAGAGGAGGCTGAGGGGAGACCTTCTCCCTCTCTACAGCTCCCTGAAAGGAGGGTGTAGCCAGGTGGGGGTCGGTCTCTTCTCCCAAGGAACAGGCGATAGGACAAGAGGAAATGGCCTCGAGTTGCACCAGGGGAGGTTTAGATTGGATAGTAGGAAAAAATTTCTTCACCGAAAGGGTTATCAAAATTTAGAATAGGCTGCCCAGGGCAGTGGTGGAGTCACCATCCCTGGAGGTATTTAAAAGACGGGTAGATGTGGTGCTGAGGGACGTGGTTTAGTGGTCAGTTTGGCACTGTTAGGTTAGAGGTCGACTTGATGACCTTCAAAGTCTCTTCCAACCCAGACAATTCTATGGTTCTATGATTCTAAGAAAAATAAGGGAAGGACTCTCCCATGGACGTATAGAAAGTCTGTTTAAATCTTACCTAACCACAGTTCTGCCTTTTTGTTAAAGTCATGGAGTTAATTTGTATTACAGTCTCTTTTACTGTGACATGACATCTCATTCCGTATTTCCTTTGTACCACTACGGTAATCCAAAAAAGCTATTTGCCCTCAGCGTAGGGATTCCCTTACCTTCCTCCTTTAAGAACGACCAGTGAGTCACGTGAAAGCACTCCCTCTGTCAGCTCGCCCAACTAGTGAGGACCGACTCACTGGCAAGCCATGGCTGTCCTCACTTGGTGATTCACTTGGCACTTCCCTTGGCAAAAAAACTGAGGGGAATCTGCCATACTGCATAAAAAAAAACTACTGCCAACTGGAATATCTCCACATGCTAACAGAAGGTTGCCAGTGTAAACTCTGAACTGAATGAAGACTAGGAATGTGCCTCACGAAAATAAATGGCAGAAACAAAAAGCTTTCAGACACTTTCAATACCAAAAGAGCATAGTACAAACTGGAACAGAAAGAAGAATGGCAATGTAGTCAACCAGGATTTTGGACAAACTTCTGAAACTTAAAGGCTGAAAGTCGTAAAAGGCTGCATCTCTTTGTTGCTTGGTTTGTAATCTGTATAAGGAATATATTCTGACCTCAGTTTTGCACAAGAACTGTAGAAAATTTAATTAATTCAGGCCTTTCTTTGAGCTGGTGATAACAATTTTCTGCTATCTTTACTTATTTGATTTTATTATTATTTTATTATTATTATTATTGCTTCTAATTCAAGTGAAGGAAGAAAGAAGAAATTACTGTGACTGCATGGGAAAAAGTTGAGAAAGTAAACAATCCTTCCTCCTCCTTCTCCAAAAAGAAAAAAAAAAAGGTAAGATGACTTCTTGAGAAAATATACTATAAGTACTAGTGGAAATATTATTGCAAATCAGGCTAATGGAAAACTAAGAATGATCACATTGAAAGATTTTAAGAATAATTCAGTAAAAGACTTTTACAACGCATACATATGGTAGGCATACACAAAATAAGCACTATTATGGAAGCATTCAAAAGCCTACGAGTGAGGGAGACAGATGCAATTCTTATCTGAATGGGAGGGTGTCACACACGTGGAGGGAGAATAAGCAGAACTCCCTTACCTCCCATCAGTAAATTCATCCCTGAATAAATAAAAAAGAAAAGTGGCTGAATAAGGGTGATTATAAAACACAGCATCTCTGCTTACTGAATTTATAATAAAAATAGGAAATACTGACTATATTGTCAGTATATCCATTGAGAAAAAATGGACAAAGGAAGATTTCTAATAATTGAATGTTTTCAGACAGAATATTGGAAAGTCTCAAAGGAACTAGGCACCACACTAGTAGTAATTAGTTATAAAGAATAAGGGACCAATGATTTCTTAGTTATAATTTTTCAGAAAATGTAGCATACATATCTCTGTTTCTGTCAGATTCATATATGCATTATATATTCTTAAATGGATTTCTTTAATAGTATAACATAACGTATTCTGATCATTCTTTGTATTGGCCTCCTGAATAGTTTGAACACCCCTCACAACTCAGTTTCGCTGTGTTTTCAGGGTCTACTCTGTTCTCAGCTTCTATATCATCTTTATAAACAGTGTAACTGCTGTGGCTTCCTTATGGCATACACTTGACTGTCTTACATGAGGTCTGTTAACTGCAGGCCTATGTGTTTTTTCTCAACTTTGTAGCATGTTTTTTTCAATCCTTCTTCTTTGTTTTAGATATTCTAAGCCTTTTTTTCTCTATTGTTGTATTTTCTAATGTATTTCTAGGCATCTCTGTAAGCTGTACAGTTGCATGTCATTCCTTTATTTTTCTCCATTGACTGTAATCGTGTCTTTCTTTATATTTGTTTATTTACTTTCAATGTTACGTGCCTTAATAAGAAATACACCTTCCAGTGGAAGGAAGTTTCAGTTGCCTCTGGTCCTGTCACTGGGCACCAACGAAAAGAGCCTGGCTCCAGCTCATTTGCACCTTCCCTTCAGGTATTTATATACGTTAATGAGATCTCCCCCCGAGCCATCTCTTCTCTAGGCTAAATACTCCCAGCAGAAGAAATGTAAGAGAGAAATAAGTAGTATGGACAGAAATATGAATATGAAATTATTATCATGTAATAATACAATAGCACAGCATGAAACTAAGAAATGTTAAAAGCAAGCAGCGATTTACAGACTTGTGCAAAGCTGCCACAGTCTGTTATGGATGTGAGAAGTATAAAGAGCTTTGAAAGCCTAGACAGTAGAGAAGGCCATGGCTTTAAAGTCTAAACTTTATCTTGCAGAGTACCTCCACCAGCCAGAGATTACACAGGTGTTTAAAATATCTACAGAAAAAAAAAATTATCTGGATGTAAATAAGGGAAGTTTGATGTTGCTCATGAGCACTAGACTATAAAAAGTCTTAATCTTTGTTTGGCTTACATGATTAGATTGATGTAGCTTGGCATACATTTAGCAGACATCGTAAGTAAAGTCAAGGTAGCAAGTGGAAAACTAATGAGAAGAGAGCTGGATATTGAATTAATGGTTAGTGCATACGCTTAACAGTAAGTGTTACAAATCAAATGGAGGATGAGGGTTTAGATTCACTGCAAGAAGCGAACTGCACAAGAAGAACGTTATGATTCTCATCACCTGAGGGTGGAAGAGCCACCACGCACAAGAGAATATTGTGTCTTTGGAGAAACTGTTCACATGACTGTGGTCCTGGCTGCCGTGGTCCTGGTAATGTGCTTTTTCAGTTACATCCGCCCTTTTCCTGGACAATCTCTTCAAACTAAAAAAAATGACATCCCAGTTGGAAGTTACAAACTACTATGTATGGTAGAGGTGGAAGTTGCAGCTCTGGAAATCTCTCCCTGCTGTTTGCTGGAAGCAGACGGGGGCATCACAAAGAAAATAATTCCATTTGGAATAAAGTATTCATTAAGTGGCTGCATTTTTGGCCAGTATCTGAGATAAAAAGTACAGGACTAAGCTAGAACAAACATGAGCTTACATGCATTTTATAGTTCTTTTATTCTTGCACTATTTTCTCTTGTCTATTACACACTTAATTCTCATGCCAATGCTAAACTTTTTTCCCAATACTTATCATAAAAGTTACTAAATACTGTCATATGCAGAAAACCATTTTACAGAGCAGCCACATAATAACCTTTTTTGAGACTTTGTCTAAAATACCGTCTTCGCTGCTGATCATGTACAGCAAGGTTAAGTAGCTTGATCAATAAGTAGAAAGAGCACAGTTTTCCAAAAGACATCAAATGGACGCAACGATCGCCAAAGGTGTGAATGAGAGGAATCTCCTCAACAGGATCAGATGCGGCTATTCCCACCAAAGAAACCAAGGCTCAGAATGAAGAAATCCTGTCTGACAATCAGCGGAACAATTCAAGAATTAACTCATAGCAAAGGTATGAAGGTGACCTTTTCGTTTGTCACTTTCTAAGATCCAGTTGGGTCAGTGTGATTAGTTTGGCTTTTTACACCTAAACATCAAACTATGGGATGTTTTTGTGGCCTTCAATGTACAAAAGTGTCCTGGAATTTTTCAGTACATCAAAATTGCGACAATCCAAAAGTAAACTTGAAATCACCAATTAACAATTTAAATGAAGGATCTGTCTAATATAGGAATGTAAGGACTACAGAAAAAGGCTTTGTATTTTTCAGAAACTCAAACAGGAATATGATACAAATTTCTAAAAAGATATCCTAGTAAGTCAATAAAGTTCTATCAAAAACAAGTCCTGCTGTTCTATCCACTTATGCTAGGACTGAAATTGGTCCATAGTGATTAATTTGAACTAAGTAGAGTATGTACGGTATATGGTTCAGTTATTGACCCATAGCACTCTCGGGTTCCTCTGAGAACGCTATGTCTAGTGGTTCCAGTGCTGATGCGTGAAATGTTCTAACAAACCAGAAATCAATGCAGAGTGCACAGTAAACAGACACAGTCAATGAGCTATTCATTACCTTTTGTAAACCTGCAGTATAATTGGCGTGTGGTCAATTTATAAACTGTAATCAACTGTGGCTTTATTTTAATCCCTTATATAAAACAAGACCAAAAAGCTTCATGTTTTATGTAGTCATAAGAACATGAAACTGGATAGGTAAGCAATCAGATACCTGAATGCACCCTCCATCAAATAAAATACCACATTTGCCTGACCTCTAATAGAAGCTGTTTAGTAAACACCTCAGTACCATAGCCAGCAAAGATATGTTTTTATGTGTGATACTTTTACTCGGTATTTTTTCCGATCAGTAATTAAAACCTAAATCCCAGATGCTTTTTTAAATAAATTGTTGCCTTCAGGATAGCAATTTTTGCTACCAAAAGAGTGCACAGAGGAGGTATGTATTTCATAATGAATGTTTAATCTTACTTATTTGCTGATAGAAATCTTTTTTATCATAAAGCGAATTAAAGTTGGTAAAGGACAAAGTTAGTCTTTTCATTTAAAACTGAAAGCAAAAAACAAACCCCATAATCACATAAATGTCATACAAAATGTTTGGATAGCTTCTAAAAATAATCAGTCTCTAAAAGATGACTGCCTTCAGCAGAAAACAGCACTGTAGGTTTTATTTCAAAACCCTAAATATAAAGAACGAGCAGCAAAGTAGGGAGCGCGACACTGGAAAGTTTAAAGGAAATTGATTTGCTTTGCCATTCACCTATACCTCTTTCCCAGAAGTAGATGGATTAAGGGCATCTGCACAACTTGCCCCTCCTTTTTGTTCAGTTTGGTTCAGTTCAATCTGCTGGGCGTCCAGCACGTCTAGGTAAGTTTTCAATTATGGGGTCCTGTACAGCCCTTTTTTTTTTCCCCTTCAGTGAAAGTTTTGAGCTCGGCATGCTCAGCAGATGTGGAGGATTTAAGTACCTTACACCCCATAGTTCATCTAAGGGAATGTTTATGCATTTTTTGTAGTGTATTCTGACGATACTCTGAGCAAAAGAAACCACACAGTGTCATCGCATTGCGAAGTCTGAGATATCATACTTCATTTCGTTGCTGGGTTAATTGCAGCCATGTGCTTTCATGGCTCAGTGCACAAACTGAATGAACTTCTCTCTGCCTGAAGCATTAGACAAGTGAACTTGATAATGTCTATGTGGGCATATCCCAGACAGCGGCAGCTTCTCCCAGTGTAAGCTCAAGGGAAAGAGAGAAATGGAGGAAACTAAATGCTGTGAAAGGTAAGACAAAGAAGGCCGAGCAACTTACACACACCCAAACCCATCAAGATCATATGCAAAATAAAGGAAAAATTAATAAATATACCTGATGCCTGTCTATCTCCGTCCAGGTTAAGCAGCTGAGTATTTCGGTTGCTGCTATCCACCTCTTTCTGAAAACAGATGTTCTTACACCTGTATGATGTCACAATCTGAGAGGGTAAGTTGAATGCATGTCAGACTTTGCTCTGACACTATGTTGTGGACAAATTATAGCCTAGCGAGGGGAAACTAATCAGAAAAGAAACTTACGATGTGAGACTAGAGTTACCGAAGCCATAGGGTATTGACAGCAACTCTGCAGTCGAGTTCAAAAACCCAACTGCCGAGGCAGTTATTCTTAAACTTTCTGAACTACATGACTTGTATATCTACAGCGAATGAATATCACTACTTGATTTCAAAAAAATTTATTTAAATTACTTCAGCCAGCTACTGTTTACATCACCTCCGACTAAATGAATGATGTGTCAATGCTACATTGATGAAGATTGTCAACTGTGTCATAAAGCCAAAGATATAATTTGATTATTGACTGTTAGATTTGGAAAATTTGTTACTTCCACTGCTATATTTAGTTAATACCTGGAGTAATCTACATCTTATATTCATCCCTTCTACGCTAACTTATTTGCCTATCAGTCCTGGTAACTGGTAATAGCTTCCCAAATTTTTAGAAATAAAGGAATTTGCTCGATTTCCAGGTTATACAGACTTCAAATTAACACGTTTTCTCATAAATAAATACATAACACATTTTCTATTACAGCTTTATTAGCACTTGAAGCAATTTTTAGTTTAGCAGTTCTTAAGTAGGAAATAAAAAGGGCACTAAATGGTGGAACGTCTTCTCTCAAAAAGATTTAGGATTCAACTATAACATAAGTGTTGCTGAATGAGTCAAGGAATTACTATTTCCCTTGTGAATCTACTCATCTGAACTGTTATTTTCTTGAAAAAAGCTGTAAGGCCTGAAATATAATTTCTTTCTTTGCTACTGTCTTCAGCAAAAATCAAGAGAGGCACACATTTTTAGAGACTTTTTTTTTTTTTTTGAGTGACTTGGGGAAAAAAATGACAGAGACCCCATAGAAAATTTACCTTTCAAGGAATATAAAATGAAGTGAATAGAAGATGGAACTATCTGCAAACTGAGCATAACAAAATATTAGTAGATTTTCATGTTTAATATTTTTGTTTTGCATGTGCCATATATGTAATATTATTACTAATCTAGTTTAATGCTAGACACAATTCTAAAAAATGTGAAGCAGGAAAACCCCTGTACCAGACAAAAAGATTGAGAATATGCCATTAAAATACATATTTATTAACAAATACTGCAAAATTCTCTATGAAGATAGTTTTCTGGGAGAATGGATTCTCACATTCTGTGAGAATGTGATTTTTGAGTAGTTTATCGTAGTGGGCTTGAATTCCAGTTTAGTTTTGTAGATTTTGTAGTCCTTGAGTGCTGCTCAGCACGAATGCAATATTCTCAAAAACATCCTGGTTAAGTGAGTGTTCTGTTGTGACACTAAGTTGCTATTACCAGCTACAGCTCTCTTTTATACATTTTACTTTTCTTTCCAATTCAGCTTTGATGTACCTTTCACCCTAGATTTATCATTATATATCACCCAAAATATTCCCCAATACCAGATGCTGAAGTAAAATCAGGAGTGCGTCCATCAGAGAAGCACAGGAATAGGCAGTAAGGTGGAAAACATGAGAGCAGCTGAAGACCTTGACACCACCCAAACTCTCTGAAACTATAATACCTATTTGAAGCCGCTCAAAGATTTTTATTTTCCGATGAAGGCAAGTGCAGGTGCTGGAAAGAGAATTTGAAAAAATATAGCTCTATTTTAATTAATATTGCTGGGTCACGCATAATGAAGTAGTTTAATAGTCTACAACTAAGTGAAGGAAAGCAGACATGACAAAATACAATGAAAAAAAAATCTACGAAGTATGTAAATCTTGAAAGGTGCCACGGTACCACATGCAAAGAAAAAACCTATAAAAAAGACAGCTCTAAACTAGTATAAATATGCTCAAGGAACAGTTGCATACATGGATTGATACTGAAATAGTTCTACTTGTGTACCCTCAGAGAAATCAGACAGCTATTGATTATTATTCTGACTATCCAGACACAGGATTTTTAGAGAATACTATGTAGCACCTGTATAAACATCTGCCTCTTGTTGGCTGTGTTAATGATATGATTAGACCACAACTTTATTTTTATGAATTTATTTTTTTTTCAAGAAAGCGTAATTTCATTCTACATTTCAATCAAATAGTTTTGTGGATATTGTATCAAAATTATTTAATCAATGCTGAAAAATACGAATGACCAAATTTAGATCCCTATCTGACAGTACCAGGATACTAACTTACAGGATAAGATGTTTAGAAACGGAAGCATTGCTTCTTAAGTAGAATGTTTAGAATCAGGCTATCTGACTGTCTCCATCAATGCTAATCCTATCACTGTCAGAAACCTCTTAGACACAATGAAGAAAAAAAAACAACAGAAAAATATTAATTAAACCAATGCTACATGGATAAAACTTCTGCCAGAGCAAAAAATAGTGTAAATGTACAGTTCAAAAGTTTGGACGCAGAAGATAACAGTACTTTGTGAAGTTCCATCTCACTGTTATGAAGTGATCACAAGATAATCATACAAAAACAATACAGGATCTCTGTTCACTTATGCTTCACAATATGTAGACTTGCAATCAAGTAAATATGATGTTGCCATCACTTGTAACAGTCCACAGGCTTTGTATTAAGAGAACAACTGAAGCTTCAAAAATTTTAGACTTTGCCCACCTAGAGATTTGTTTTAGCTTGTTTATCTGTAACACCAATTATTTACAACCCAGTACGATTGTGCTGTAATGCCAACTCTAACATATCTCTATTCCAACAAAGAGAGGGTAAGAAGCAGCAGTTATTCTGTACTGAATTAATAATCTATGATGCTAGGGGGAAAAAAAAAAAAAAGCAGAATACCAGAGTGTGGGCACAGGATGATATACAAGATGCCCCAAGGCTATAAGCAACTCTTCAGTGGTCAGTTACACTCATCAGGGAAGAACAACCTTGGGAGCTGGGCAAAACCAGTGTTAAGGACAACAAAGACAACAAAAAGCAAGTATCCAGTTTAGATAAAACATACCACAGATAGTGACTCTGGATATAACCTGGAAGAACAAACCAATGAAGAACGAACAAGTAAGCAGACTGTGTTCACAAACATACTACAATTAGCCCAAGCATACCCAAGAATGAACAGGAAGAAAATACAAACTTTTAACATTCTCAGAAGCAATCACAATTGAAGTTATAGGATGCTAATGACTCCCTATAATCAACTCTCTTCCGTCTTTCCACCTCCACAAGCCACCAACCTCAAGATGCAAAGAGCAGCAGAGGGCTGAGCACAACACAGGGAAAGGGGCAGATACTGGAAAACTGTTAGTTTTAATTGGCTTTATCAGGAATAAGCGATAAAAACTGAGTAATTTGTACTGTAAGTGCTAGCAGCATTATAACTGGGACTAATAATTCTCTGATTAGACTGCTAAGGCTGTAATTATACTGAAACCTCTTGGTTTTACATGTAAGGTTCACTTCTTTGACCCATGTAAACTGTGCAAATTGTATTGCAACTACTGCTAGGATGTAATTGGGATGCAAAAAATTGGTAACTGTTGCAAGGAAAAACTGTTCAATTTATATAGCCCAAATCAGGATCAAAGCAACTTTCTGATTTATTTATGAGAAATAATTATTAGCAATCACTGCATTTTATATTCATGACTAACAATACAACAGAAACTACAATACTAGATACTTATAAAAACGTTGATAAACACCTCTTGATTTCTGAACACCCTTCTCTAACCAGTCCCACGGAGTTCGCAGGGCACCCACACCCACGGAGTTCCAGGAAGGCAGACACAGGCTGGGTTACAAGCACAACTCCTTTCCCTGGGAGGGCAGGTTACCCTATTCACACACACCCTGTGCGAGAGAGAGCGGCGCTGTAGCTTTGTGTGAAGCTCTGCCTCTCCCTGCAGGTTGCTAATCCACACGCCAGGGAGAAAGCCCACCACGAAGGTCGCATACACGCACCCAAGGTGTGAGTCCCTACCTGTTCCATCCCATACTATTGTGATGGGAGACTTCCAGCAGTGTCAAAAGAGGTTCGGCTGCCCCTGTGTCCACTGCAACGTATCTTGCCAGAGACCTTATCGCTCTCTACAACTACCTGAAAGGAGGCTGTAGCCAGGTCTCTTCTTCCAAGTAAGAGGCAATACGACAAGAGGAAACGGCCTCAAGTTGCACCAGGGGAGGTTTAGGATGGATATTAGGAAAAATTTCTTCACCAAAAGGGTTGTCAAGCATTGAAATAGGCTGCCCAGGGAGGTGGGGGAATCATCATCCTTGGAGGAATTTAAAAGACAGGTAGACGCGGTGCTGAGGGACATGGTTTAGCGGTGGGTTTGGCAGCGTTAGGTTAATGGATCTTCAAGGTCTCTTCCGACCAAAATGATTCTATGATTCTATGATACTAGATACTATGACTCTATGCTACAGGCTTCCTTTGTACATTCTTCTTTTAAAGCTGACTCGTTTATTTCAAAAAATCTCTTCATAGTTCCCTGATTACCATTTAAGCAAATTGAGGCTTGTTTTGCTCTTTAACATCATCAGTTTCAGGCAAACACCCCCTCAGAGAGTTTTGGGTGCCTCCTTCACGCATACCCTTCAACGCTCACATCCTTGTCTCACACATCTGTTGTTGCCAAGGGTGGGCTGCGCTGGCAGCTCTACAGTAACAGATCGGTGGGTCGCGTAGGCAACTTAAGGCTGTTAACATTTAGTGCCAAAAGAAGGTGAAAAGATCTCAAGTACATAGAGAAGAGGTCATGGGAAAAGTGGGGAATCAGTATCAGAGGAGCTTAACAGAGATGTACAAGGACCAAGTACAGGACTACTCAGACTAAAAACTACTCAGATAGATCAGAGAGTGACGTGACAAAGGAAACCTATGTAGGGACTGACCGATACTGTTGAGTAACTTATAGTTACAGGTAAATACAGTAATACTACAAATTACTTTAGGAGTCTTAATTACTCTAAGTTATTTGACGTCCTGTTGGAGTTTAATTAAAATATAATGCCTTTCAGTAGATTCTGAATACAAGCAGTTGTTTTGAGTATGAAATGACATTAGCAACATGAGAAAGTATCTCCTTTCGCTCAGAATTTAGTTAACCTACTCATCCTTGTGTAAAAGGTTCTTTGTAAGTATAAGCTCGAGTTCTCATTAATCACTAGCTGAGACTATTATAACTATATTAATTTTATTTCATAGAACAACCACTAATTCTGAAAGGAAGAGGAGCCAGTATTACAATTACCAAAGGAAAGACTCAGTTACAGCAAGCGTAACTAAACCAAGAAAACAGAATCATAAACTGACGCTACGGTACTCAGATATACATCAGATTCTGCTTATATTCTTGTTAATGAAGTTGACTGACGTTGTCCTTCTTCACAAAGCTAAAGACATTCAGAGTTTTAAATTATTCAGTGCTACTAGTTTGGAACCAGAGTATCTTCAGTACAGCTGGAAAACTAATTCATTCCTTAAATGTTCCTATTTGGGTTTGTGATATACATTCCACACTGAAAGGTGTTTTGAACTCCCATGGAATTTCTTCAAAATGCTTGGTGTGGATACAAAATGGCTTTCTGAAGTATAGAAAGAGAAACCTTATGTTGGTCCTAATTTTAGTTAGAAATTTTGGCTGAGGTACAAATATAGTATGTTGTTTTCACATACAAATACTTTCTGACAAATGTCTAGATCAGAGTTCTGCAAAAAGTTTCGGAAAAGTGAAATAATGCAATCTGCAACTTCTTGATGATGACATGTCAACAGATTTTTCAAAGGTAAATTAGTATTACAAAATTATGCCCTCTGATGGCAAAATGCAACTCCTGTGAAAACAGAACATAACTTCTATTGTGGGATCACCATGTATCCATAAGCATGAGCCGAGATCTCTTGATGACCTGAATTCATACCAGACAGAAGAAATAATTACATACATCATTCAAGACCAAAGCTGTGGTTTGACAGAATTCATAGCTCCCAGCTAGGGTAGTACTACATTCATCCACCATACACAGCATACACACAACGGGTGTAACCGTGCTTAGTTTGTGGAATTCAGAAAAGAAAGAAAGTGGATAAATCAGGGGTTTGAACAATGGAGAACTATGTAACTGAGACAATGCTGCTTCAGAAGTTCTGTGTTCTGGGTCCCTTCCAACCTAAACCATTCTATGATTCTGCGATTCTATGATTCTGTCTTCAGTTTCATGACTTAAATGATTTGGTGGTTATCCTTTATTTTCTTAGAAAGAAAATAAAATAATAAATGAATTTTATTTGTATTCGTTTTCTTTTACATATTATCAAACAGCTTAATTGAGGTAGCGTATAATCTTAACTGATTCCATAAATAATTAAAGCAGTCTTAAAGGGAAGTCGTTACCTTTCTGTGTCATACCCAAAAGCAAAAACTCCCCAAACCTTTGTACTAGCACAGGCGTATTAAAATGAACTAGCAGTACGAATCTGCATGCATATACATTCAAGGCAGCTATGCTCATCCTTCAGAAATGGATTACTGTCCAAAATTATATTAAGTTAACGAAGCTGTATAAAGTCCACGTTATCTTCCCCATTGAACAGTATTAAAAATAGCAACAATTTCATAGCATTGATTTTAAGTAGCAAGTATACATCCACTAATTCTGAAATGAAATCATGTTCTTTACCACAACACTATAAAACTTTAGAATTCATTTTATTGGTTCTCCAGTTTAATTGTAACTACTTTTCATTTTCACACATATATATAAAAAATTGTGTGTCTATGGATGGATGGATGGATGTGTATGTGCTCGTTTCAACAGTAAGAAATTTGCTTTTACATAATGACTCAAGACAAAAGAAAGAAACTGAGACTTCTACATAAATAAATGATAAATTCATTCAAAACAGCCAGCAGCAGTTTGACAGACTAGATAATCTGTAACTATATTATTTTCATAGCAAATGCCAAATAGACTTCTGGATACAAGATGTTCTTGAAGGCATTCATTTATGAATAAATAGATGACAATTTCAAGAAGACAGAGCATAATATTTCCCAAAGCACCTAAGTGGCTTGCAAACCACTGGCCCTGGACTCAGATGTACTGCAGCCTGGAGCCGATTATTTGTGCATGGCTGCATGCTATAGCAGAAACTGTAGCCACTTACTTACTACCTTGAAAAGTAATCTATACGCAACTTTTTGCCTTTAGCGAGGTGTCAAGCTGCTAGGAGTTTCTGCCTGATTTTGATGCTGTCCAGTGTTGCTGAAGGTACGGTGGCTTTTGACAAAAATAGGATTACAGAATCACAGAATGGTTTGGGCTGGAAGGGACCTTAAAGATCACCCAGTTCCAACCCCCCTGCCCTGGGCAGGGACACCTCCCCCCAGCCCAGGCTGCTCCAAGCCCCGTCCAACCTGGCCTTGAACACCTCCAGGGATGGGGCAGCCACAGCTTCTCTGGGCAGCCTGCCCCACGGGCTCACCACCAGTGTCTCACCACCAATGTCTCAGAGTACAGAATTTCTTCCTAATGTCCAATCTAAATCTCCCTTTTTTTAGTTTAAAACCTTTCCCCCTTGTCCTGTCACTGCACTCCCTGATCAAGAGTCCCTCCCCAGCTTTCCTGTAGCCCCTTAGGGACTGGAAGGGGCTCTAAGGTCTCCCCGGAGCCTTCTCTTCCCCACGCTGAACACCCCGAACTCTCTCAGCCTGTCCTCCCAGCAGAGGGGCTCCAGCCCTCGGATCGTCTTTGTGGCCTCCTCTAGACCCACTCCAACAGGTCTTATGTTGAGGGCCCCAGAGCTGGACACAGTACTGCTGGTGGGGTCTCCCCAGAGCAGAGTCACCTCACTGAGCAGAATCCCCCCCTCGCCCTGCTGGCCACGCTGCTGGGGGTGCAGCCCAGGATGCGGGTGGCTTTCTGGGCTGCGAGCACACATTGCCGGCTCATGTTGAGCTTCTCATCCACCAACACCCATAGCGTACAGGTTTAAGTAACACAAGTAAGGTTCCAGGCGGAAGGCACAACACAGATGGTGANCACCTTAGGTGCACACATGCTTTGGAAATAACTATGTTCTGATTACAGTGTGAAGACAAAAAACTGAGATCAAGTTTTGCTCAGATACCTCAGACTTTATTCAGATAAAAATGCTATGCAAAAAATAATAGAAATTATAGAAGTTTCAACCAAAGCTGAGTCTGGGTATCTGAGACAAAGACAGCCAGCTCATCCAGGGTAAGAGAATGTTTAAGTCTATGCACTAATGACAAAGGGATGCCTTTAAACTCCTAGAAGCCTAAACTGAAGCCATAAAATTGAACTCTTTTTTTTTTTCATAACGTAACTCATTATCCTATGTCTTACCTTTTCTCCTATTCTTAATCATATCACGCTCCTGTTCGTAGCTACTGTTGATGCAATATGACAAAGAGCAGTATAGTTTAGATTTTGCTGTGTAAATGTAATTTAACAGCTAGGCAACCAGAGAAAGGGAACAGAACGATTTTTTGTCAGAATGTGGCAATAAATAATGGCTTCAGATATACAAAAAACCCACTTGGTCAGATTTTGGAGTGCTCAGTAGTAGTAGTTGATTCCGAACTTGGAAATTACTGATTTAGTGCTAAATTCCTAAAAGGGCTATCAGTGTATCACTGGCTGCAGAGTTCCTATCTGATTCCAAATCCTTGGGTACTTGTATGCAATGCCCTCGCTTATATACTTCACCCATGGGCGTAGCTCAGCTTTAACCAGCTGAGTTACACGAGTATGAAATTTGAAAAAATGTTGGGTAAATGCTGTCCTGCTGGCTAAGCTGGCTATATTTAACTTCATCTCTGTCTAGGATCATACAATCCACACGTACCACAAACTTGCTTTTACATTTATCGTGACATAGAGATTCCTGTGAATAGGCTGATTTTTGAAATGTAAATAGATGAGCAAAAAGCTGCCCTAACAGTGACTTCAGTAATAATGGTATCCATAATGAGGCAGGACTCTCTGAAATTAAAATCTCAGGGAAGGAAAAACTTTTAAAAGTAAAACAAAACTAAAACAACCTTTTTTTCCCATTCTTCATTTAGAGCAAAGATTACGTTCTTAATCTAAAGGTGAGCTACAGTGCATAATTATCATACAGCTCATTGAGATTACAAAATTTACCGCTATATTCAAACTTTTTAAGAAAACAAAATGAGCAGAATGATGAATGATATTTTGATTACAGAGATAAATATGCTGAGAAACTGGTCTTATGCATATTAAATATTGTATTGAAATGCTTTCATTTTTAGTAATTAAATTCTTTATAAGAACTAGCTTAACTTCTGGGAAAATTACTTCTAAAGTAAAGAAGGTGATGTAGTTTGAATAGGTAAGTAATACTTCATAATTATGTAATCAGCGGATTATATCTTCAAGGTTGGCTCTGCCTAGACACCTCTGAGATCAAAAATGCCACTCTGGTAAATACACCTAAGCTGGCACACTCGGTTTCTTTTGGTGGATGACCAAAACTGTGCATTGCTTTTACTCATGATAACTAATGTGTCATCTATGTCATACTTTATATATACACTCACTTTTATAATTATACTTTGTTTGTCATAGACACTCCTGAAAATAAGCCCACAGTGTAGTTGTAAAGACCGGAACAAGGGCGGTTTGATGCTTACATTCTGATGAATTACAATGCTTTTGTCTGTCTCATAAATCAGTAGATTAACCACTCTGACAAAGGCAGTTCACTTTTAACTGTGTTTTATCATTAATCCAGTCGGCCCTCTAGTAAATTAGACTAACCTGTACTGGGTTTATGAGCAGATTATCCCTTCCCAGACTAGCGTGCTCTGTCCACCTCCAGCCTTTTAGATGTCCGTACCATTTCCCGCAAGCTGATAAACTGGTGTTGTGACTAACAAATTTTATGGATACCATATACCATATGGACACCACACATCCCACATCCCACAAAATATCCCAGTGGTCAACAGCACTACAGACTGTCAGCTGAGAAATGATCACTAGAAAATATAGGAAAAAATATACTTTAAGGAAGCAAGAATGAAGCAAACTAGTTTCAGTTTGCATTTAGAGTGGGCAACAAAATGCACATTTCCTATAGGAACTGCGATGATGAGCGTTAACTGAACATATTTTAATCTGATCGTATCATATACCCTTATCTCAAAATTTGTGTGCTTTAGGATGTGTTTAGAATGCACCGTTCTACATTGTAAAGCTCTGTCTTCAACTGCTTAGAACTTTGTTGCTTTCCAGCTTTTCTGAAGGAAATAAGAAAAGGCTGGCATTATTCACAAAATTCAGTTCATCCAAAGGAACAAAAAATGTTATTCTCCAATATTTGGAGAGGGAAAAAAAAAGAAGAAAAGAAAACTGTTCGCCTAAGAAGCCCTAGTGCATTGGACTATGCTTGGTATGTTGCACTGATACCAAGGACATAGACTCCTAGAACCATAGGATTGTTTTTGTTGGAAGAGACCTTTAAGATCATCGAGTCCAACCATCAACCTAACACTGCCAAACCCCCCACTAACCCATGTCCCTCACCACCATGTCTATCCGTCTTTTAAATATCTCCAGGGATGGTGACTCCACCTCTTCCCTGGGCAGCCTGTTCAAATGCTTGACAACCCTTTCAGTGAAGAAAGTTCTCCTGATCTCCAACCTAAACTTCCCCTGGCTCAACTTGAGGCCATTTCCTTTTGTCCTGTCGCCTGTTACTTGGGAGGAGAGACTGACCCCCACCTGGCTACAAACCTCATGGTTTACAGATGTGCTAGTGGGCAGGTGAAGTTAGTCTGATGGCTACATTCTCACATTCTTCAATGACTTTGTCCATACTGAAGACAGTCAAACTCTCTACAGACCCCATTGCAGATGTAGATCCAAACAGACTGTTTCTTAACGAAAGAGCTAAGCGTGCTACTTTCTACGTGTGCAGGGGATGGTCTAGCTTTTTCTGACATTTCTTCCTGTGACTTAAAATGGCACTGAACGCAGGGATTAAAAACAGAAACGTTAAATCCTGTATGTTCTGGCAGCTAAGCAGCACGTTAGAGAAGGGATAAGGAAAGGCGAAAAAATGCCAGGGAATTGAGAGCGTGGATGACAAAGTTTTGCTAGAATCACAGGACTTCAATGATCCCTGAAAGGACCAGCAGAGTATAGAGCCTAAAGAGCAGACGCAGACAGAAAGAACAGGCACTGAGGGGGAAAGGAGTAGAACCTGAGCAGATGCACTGAAAGGATTTTTGGATTGTGAGTTTAGATTTTTTCAGTACTTTGATTATCAAGTACTATAAAAATATAAATAACTGAAAAAATAATGTCCTAATCCTCTAAAGGTGAACTTCCAAAGTAAATGGACACTTGTTAATTTTCACTGCAATGCTTCTCAACTTCACACATGATCTGGCAATAACATTTCCGTTGCAAAATCATTAATAGAATCTGAATCATTCCGATTCTATGATAAAGGCATCTTGAAATGATATGTTCGAAAATTATTTTTCATTCAAGAAAGGGTCCTGTAAAGCGTGCATTACATCAAACCTGAAACCTTACATTCCCTTGAGGAGCTAAAAGATGATTATTGAAAAAATGATATGAACGTATATGTTTATTTCTGCCCCTCACTAATATTTCACACCTCTGTAGCTGAAGCATTTTTTTCTGACAGATTATCCTTAACATTACTCAAGCTCAACTGTCTTCTTCAGCACCGAAATGCTCAGTCACAGCCCCAGTTGCTGAGAAGACCTCAGACTGCTATGGGTGGCAGCTCTCATACGCTTTCAGTACGACCCTCCCCACTGTTCACCAAGTAGAGAATTTCCCAGAGCAATAGATGCTTCCTAGCGAGAAGCACAGAAAGAAGTTGAACTACAGTTGCTACAAAAGCTCCAGTTTTAGTATTCTTTTTTTTAATGTAATAACCTATTTATGCCACAAAGACCAAAACATTATCTATAAATTATCCATCAGAGTTTTGTAATAGTTTGCATTATGTTGCACAGCAGATGATAAATACGGCACTATAAATGCCTTACATGATTAATGCACAATATGTCTTGATACTGCAGCTTTTCAAGAAACCATTAGCCCAAACATGAACCTAAAGGAGAAGCTGGCACATTTGGCCAAGCAAGCCATTTAAAAATGTATTTGTGACACACAAATAAGAACACTTTAAGAGTTTTGCACACATTATGCTTATCACAAGTATCTGTAATAATCCTCCTGTTTGAAAGTGTGAAATCAATTCAGTTCTAAAGATTTCCTGCTTCCTGTAGAAATGGGCTTTATATTTCAAAATCTTAGATTTCAAAACCACACACACATTGCTACTCTGTTTGCCTAATGCAGTAGCATGAAAATTGATACTCTTAACTGCGATGTAAAAAATTCTGGTTTCTCCCACGTAACTTCTTGCAGGTATCTGGCCTGAAGCTGAGTTACCACAAATGTCATAGCCATGCATCAGGAATATGATTCTTGTCATTGTAACATCCATACTTCATAAATACCAACATTAATATACACCTGCAAAGCAATGCAGCTGTTAAGGAGTTTGTACGACACCCTAAGCATTATAAAAATTAAGCACCGTTACGAAGTTGTCTGATCTTTTAGTTCTCTCCTGACTTATCTTCATAGCACTACAAATAGTTAAAAGTAGAACAGAACAGATCTGGAATAACTATTCTATGTGAGTCAGACAAAAAGATGGCTTGAGCTGGAAGAAAGCACACAATAAAAATAAAAAGACTGAAGATCCTGTGACATTTTATAACATGTTTTAAAAGTTGTATCAAAAGTTGTATGAATGAAGGGAAGATAATTAAGTTTAAATGCCCCAATGGTTCTCTAACGACTAAAAAATACCTAATATCCTTGCTAAAGTATACAAGCACACGAATATTTTTTTTATTATTTTTATTTTTGAATTTCAGGATAAATAAATGTTGTACTTTGTCTGCCTATGGCAGGCCACTATGTATCGTAGCATTCTACTGGCATTTTATAGCCAGTATTTTCTAAAACTCTGTTAAAAGATACAAGTATAAGGAAATTCATTAAAGTGCTATGTTCTGATTAAAGTGATTAAACGGATATAGCAATAAAGTCACCTACACGGCAATGCAAAACCCAGCAATCACCATATTTTTTATGCAATCTCCCATTCGTACGTAAAATGGAATGTTTCATTTCTAAGCAAAGAAGGAAATTCAAGTCATGTTCTTAGTTCAAAATTTAATCTACACATAAGGTTCACGCTTAATAAAAGCTGAAGTCCAGTGTTCCCTTTCCAGTAGATACAATGAAACATAGGGTACAGGAAAAAATAATTTTTAATACCCTGCTCAAAACAAGAATTCTAAGATAGTTTCCAAGACAGTTTAGGAAAGTTCCGAAAGACTGGCAAGATTAAACCAGAGCTGCTCTGATTACCCCAAGGCTCTTGAGCAAATTTCTGTGTTTTCCAGGAGGATACAGAAACTCCACTGTCCACAGTCATAACTGACAACTGCATTCAATTTTGAGAGGGTCCTCAAGTATTAGCATTGAACTACTGAGTTTTGAAAACTGGATTATCTGCATGTGATACCAAAGCAAGTAATGGTAGCCCAAATCGTGTGCCAGACACAAACGATATTGAGGAAAAGAAGTCATATATAATAAAGTCACGGTCCCTCCATGCTCGTGAGCATCTCCAGATCTTTTCGAAAAACACTTCAACTCTTTCACAGCATCAGCTATCTAAACAAATGAATGACCAGTGAGATGTTACGAGTTCTATCAATAGCTGCCCATGACTGGGAACATGATTACCAGTGAGCTCTACAGTCGTCTCATCATTGGCACAGTTTGTACCAGTGAAGATTTAATATATGCTACTATTTCTTTTATTACTTCCCGTCTTCAGGGCACACGCAGTGCACTTGATACTCGGGATTTTGATTTTTGAGAAACTGCAATGCAACAGGAGAGCAACTGGAATCAACAGAAGCTATGAACAAATAAAACCATATAAAAAGTAATGTAAAAAAGCAAATTCTGTACAGTTCAAATTCATTAACTAAATTTGAAGGATGGTTTTGCATTTAATTTCCCTGTTTCTCTGTTCTTTATTTGTAAAATAGACTATCCCTTAGCCTCATAAGTAATGTGTTTATTAATGTTTATGTTTATTACAGTTATTAATGTTCATGAAGTACTGCAGCGCTTGCATGACAACTGCCACACTTATCCTATTAAGGAATTAACCATTTTGTATTCAGAGCAGTCTTTACATAATGTACAATAAATATGACATGTTGACACAGAGTAAGCAATGAAGGAAAGCAGAAAGTGAATAATGAATACTTTTTCCTGAAGTAAACATTATAACTTAATATATAAATGAAGTTGTGTACCTGTTTAAAAAAAAAAAAAAAAAGAGCTTGCATTAAAAAACTGTCCTAATGCACATATACAGGGGAGCTGAAATAAGTGTATTCCTAAGTTTAATTCTAGCAATTTCCCAGCCTAGATAAACTTATTTTAATAGAACTATTTATACAGAGGATAGTAATATTTCTGAAGGCA
Source organism: Ibidorhyncha struthersii (assembly GCA_013398815.1). Taxonomy (NCBI): domain Eukaryota; kingdom Metazoa; phylum Chordata; class Aves; order Charadriiformes; family Charadriidae; genus Ibidorhyncha; species Ibidorhyncha struthersii. Next base: position 160,784 of record VZSZ01005632.1, read on the forward strand.
TCTTTGACAAGAGGGCAACACATTCTGTCAGAATAAACATTAGTAAACCATGACAAAAACTGTTTCAGACTACGTTAACATTAACAAAGCTTTATGTCATGTCATCCAACTGTACAACATTGCCCATGTAAGGAATGAAGGTCTTTAGAAGTCTTTGAATTGTATAATCATGGCTGTCATTTAATAATTCCAGTAACTTCTTACAATATTTAAAGAACAGAAAGTATCCAACGTATCATATAATGGCAAGCAATAATAAATAGTAACTGTATTCACAACGATCATTAAAAGGAGCAGTATGAGTACTACTAAAAATGTCAACATTAATCATACAAAATGAGGGAGTGTTCTCTTGCAAAGCCTAAAGGAAAAGCTTTTCTAACTTTTTGAATGGAGGCAGAGCCCTCTCTTGCGTAGCTGTGGTAGTCTCCACAGACAAATGGCCCTGAAATGTGGAATTCTTCAGGGGAAAGAGCAGAAAAACAATTTTTCTTACGTCAGCGCATGAATTACAATGTTGCCCCTTCACTGCTTCTCATAATGTATTTTGTGGCTATCAATGGACTTTCTACATTCTGGTTTTGTAAATTATAGCATTATTGTCAAAACTGCATTTGTGGAAGAAAGTAAGAATGCAGGAAACCTTGCCTTGAGTGAAGAACATTTTGATTTTTCAAACTGGTAACAGTAGTTAAGGGCACTGATCCACTCAGGTTCTAAAATGAGGATGGAACACTGATTATTCTATCCTAAGGTCCACCTATTGCATTTATTTCCGAGTTCCGTTTCCTGAGCCCCTCCATCCTGGGGGGGCCGATCCTGGGGGACTAAACTATTAAGGCCACGAGAGGGTGAATGCTCAGTCCAACCAATAATGAGGCACTGACTGGGGTTTGTGTGCATGTAAATTACATTGCTAAAAAATAACCTGTAATTGAAAAAAACCCAACCAGATCCTTACTCAAAAGCAACACATACATTATAACTACCAGTGAAAAAGGTAGAACATATCCGTATCTATCTGTATTTCTTTGTCTGACTAAGCAATTTTCCCACAAATTAAAACTATTTGGCATTTCTTCTTCCAAGAATTTTTAATACTTATGACTGGAAAGAACTACCTGCTAAGAAGCAAAATTCCTGAAACAAAATTGGTGCTGTTTTACCTCAAACCAGGACATTTTCACAATGAGAATTAGGATAGGGTTTTATGTCAAAATATTACTGTATGAGGATTCCATGTAAATTGAATATATCCTTATTACCACCACTAACAAATGACAAGAGGGTTAATCATATATGAGCTTACAGAGCAAAATTAAGCTTGCATTTAATAATGTTCCTGTGCATAAGTAATAGAAAATATAAATCTGCCTTTTCCTTTCGTTATTGTTAAAAGACACATTTTCTTGCTTTTCTCTTAGTCACGATCACACTAAGATCTTTAGTAGTAGTTACACTGGTAAAAAGCTTTATTTCAAACTAGCGCTACGAGTCACTTATGATATGTTTAGCTAAGCACTCCAAAACCACTCTAATAGAACGGCACATAAGCCACAATTCTCTGACAAATCAGTCAGTGAACTCCGAATAAACTTTCTTAAATCATTATCCTCTAAGCACAGTGCAAGAACATTATCAGCTAATACTGAGAACAAAGAATGTTTAAAAAGATACAGAATAATACAAATTGAGTAACTGTAAAATAAAAAGACCTTAATCACTTGAACATGAAGATAATTTGGCCTTTCTCATACTATTGTTATCCACACCTCTTTATAGATACAGCGTTTAAAAATTAAATTATTTTATTCACTATTTCAGTTAAACACATTGATTCTATCAATTCCTTTCTGTAAACATACATATATATTCACATACATATGAATATGTTTTGCTTTTACATTAATCTATATTCCTTCAGTAGCTCTAATGTTTATTAAAGTTTCCAGAGTTTATGAGAACCATGATTGTGCTTTTATGCCATCACCTCAACTATGCTGGGGATCATAAAGAGCTTTTTATTTAAGTCTTCCTTCTTTATTTTGTTTCAAGTGTGAGTTATTTTGACTTAACTAATGCAATCTTATGAGATTAAAAATGAAATCAAGTTCCATTTCAGTAGAAAAAATAGTTTATACTTCATAACAGTCTAACTAACTGAAAAGATGCAGTACACTAACATTTTGACAAAATATTTTTACTTGCAAGGAAATAAAACTACCAAATAAGAAAAACAGAATTATTGTTACAAAGAAAGTCTTAAAGAAATCTAGGTTAATAAAACTGCTATATTTCTTGGTTTTATGATATATGCCATACAAGTGTCTAAACTTTACATCGATGTGTCTTAAATATCAGGCACATAAGACGCAGGAGTAAAGTTCAGGTACTCAAAAGCAGCTGAAGGGATTTGGGGAGGGGGGAACTGGGTAATAACAAACTCACATATGGAATTCTCACTCTAGGTTTTTTGTGATTCGTATTGTTAGCAACAAAATCTAGCAGTGTTGTTTTTTTTTTAACATATATTAATTTCCTGCAGTACTAACTGTATGCTTAAAGGTAAGTTCATATTTATGTCTTTTAGTCAGTGAAATCGAAGGCAAAAGAAAATTAAAAGCATTTTTTCAGAAGGAAATAAAACTAAAAACTCTGCTGTAAAACCATTTTACAATGACAATCACAGAAATGTATTAATTTCCCATGAATTGGCATCACTTCTCCCACCCCTGTGTGGATTCTTTGGTATTCCAGGGTATCTGAAATGACACCAGCTGCCTAAGTTCAAAGAGTTGAAGACACCGGAATTCTTTGTTTCATTGACATCAGTTAAAAAAGAAACTATGACCGAGTAACTGTTCACTCAACGCCTGCTCAGATTTTGGCTAACCCAGCTCATGCTAAGGCCTGATGTATGCTGGAAGCAGCACCATTAGGTCAAAGTGAGAGCACCATGCAGGTAGGACACATGGCCAGAAAGAGCTAAAAGGCCATTATGCAGCCATGATCCCCTGCAGGTTTCTGTCGCCTGCAGCCATCACAGAATCATAGAATAGTTTGGGTTGGAAGGCACCTTTAAAGGCCCTCTGGTCCAATCCCCCTCCCATGAGCAGGGACATCTTCAACTAGATCAGGTTGCTCAGAGCCCCGTCCAGCCTGATCTGGAATGTTGACCTGGAGGCAGCACTGCAGGGGGCTCTCCCCAGAGCGGAGCAGAGGGGCAGAATCCCCTCCCTCGCCCTGCTGGCCACGCTGCTGGGGATGCAGCCCGGGATGCCGGTGCCTTTCTGGGCTGCGAGCACACATTGCCTGCTCATGTCGAGATTTTCATCCACCAGTTACCCCCCAAGTCCTTCTTGGTTGGGCTGCTCTTCACCCCTCCATCCCTCAGCCTGTATTGATACCAGGGGTTGCCCCAACCCAGGTGCAGGACCCTGCACTTGGCCTTGTTGAACCTCATGAGGTTCACACAGACCCACTTCTCCAGCCTGTCCAGGTCCTTCTGGATGGCATCCTGTCCCTCAGGCATGTGAATCACACAACTCAGCCTGGTGTTGTCCACAAACTCACTGAGGATGCACTCTATCCCACTGTCTATGTTATTGATGAAGATACTGAGTAGATCCCTGAGGGACACCACTTGTCACCGCTCTCCATCTGGATTGAGCTGTTGACCACTACCCTCTGGATGCAACCATCCAACCAATTCCTTGTCCACCAAACAGTCCATCTTTGCATACTGATTGTCTGGCAGTTTCCTCAGAATCTGCTAACTCACAGAAATGGTGTAGACCAAACTTCCAAGCTGGAAGGTGTAAAACATCAGCTTACCCAAAAATCTTTTGAAGCCGTTCCAGCAGCATCTGGACTGCTGTGGCCTCCCTGCTTCCCAGTGTGATACAAGGAATGCCTGCATCATGACGGAGGAGGAAGGATGAGCACTCTCACTGTTGGCTGAGTAACTAATTTTGCTCGTAGGTGTATGAATTAAGAGTTATGGGTTGTAAGCTATGAAACCTTATGAATTGAGTGGTGAGTAACTGAATTCACGTGAGAGATTGGTCTGGGCAAAGGGAATTGAGCCTTTGTTTGTTTGTTACATTTCTTAATGTAAAGCTTAATTTGTACACTGTCCTGTAACTTTAAGAGATCTAAACAGACTGTGACACTACGGCTGCAGAATTATGCTTTCCGAGAGGGACGTGTTAACAGTACGCACCTCACCAGTGGGCAATAGTATGTACAGCTGTGGCTCCAAACCACCGCGGCATGGGCAAGTACAACTTACTGCAAGGGTGCATTAAAGGAACGCAGCTTCTATGCCCAGGGCTAGCTTCAGCCAGTGTATGAATTAAGGTCAGGTGCCCCCAAAAAGTACAAGGAAACTGTGCCTTTCATGTCCCCTGGGGATACGTGGTCATCTCATCTACCTTCTTTGCTGACGGTGGGTTGCTGCCTGTCTATACCCATGATGCAGCTTGCCAGAATCAGGATGGCATGTGAAAGCCACAGCAACAGAAAGATGCTACAAATTTTCTATAAATAGCCCACAGGGGCTTATCCACCACAGAGAACAACATGCTAGCTGCTAGGAGAACGTGACAAGATGGCTAGAAAATATGTCAACGAATATATATCCACTATGCATCCTCTACAACCAGGAGTACCTACGTAGCCTCTGGCCAAAATGAATTCTAGTCTTTCTCCAACTCCAAAAGCCACCTTCCCTGAACAGGAATTTCTCAGAGATGTATAAAACCTTCCTGTTGCAGGAAAGTTAAATTGGTATTTCAGTGTACCACCGGCACAGAGGTATATGAATTCAGCTTACAGAAAAAAAGTTCATAAATTGGTAAAGTGTTTTCCCTGCCCAGCAAACTTTATAGTAAAGATACACAGTGCAAATTCAGCTAGAGAACATCCAAATAAACTCTCAGCTTCACAGAGCTGAGAAAATAACCTCTCATTCATGTAACACTGATAGCAGTATTGCTAAACATAACAATATTTGTGCTAAGACTAGACCCTTAGAGCCATAATGATATAAAAATTAGCTTTTCTTTAAAAGTACTTGCTAGCATGCTTCAAGTGTACCTCTTTTTCTCAATAGCAGAAGGCAAATTAAAATTTACATAAACTAAAGATTCCCCGTCTCACACACACAGATGCCTAAATACCTGTATATGCATATAGTGTACACACATACATTGATATACTACACAAAACTTCAAGATTAAAATAAATTTTGGGTGGACTCATGATTTCTGGATGTGTCACACTGGTAATGCTGGATTTCTCTTGGTGTTATTTACAGCTCATTTCTATGATTTATTCAGGAGGTACAGTTATTTTAGGTACTATCTTTCTTTCAGAAGAGCTTGCTAACAGTATCTTTGCCAAGAGGGTCTGTAATCTCCTTTCGTCACGGTATTCTTTATTGCCGTTATAGCCTTTCAATATTTAAGAAACTACAGAAGATAAGCCTTGCTGTAGGAAATCTGCCTATAACATGACGGCCACAGAGGTATCTTTAGAGGAACAGTGACTACTGATGTAAGGTCTTTCTTTGAGCACAGAACAGCAGAGCTATAATACTCCTTGAAGAGAGAGATAAATTCAAATCAAAACCATGTTAGAAAAACAAAACTGAGGAGCTGGGAAAAGATAAGAATACAAAATAATAATAATGCCATCAGATATAAGTTTTAGACTTTTATAACAAATAAGATCACTAGAGACTAGAAAGAAACGAATTTTTTTGAAAGAAGCCCAAACTTTTGAAAACTTGTTTTAAATAACTTAGGGAAAAAAATATTTCTTGACAGCTGTTTAGAAAATTATGGTAAAATAGTTTGCGGCATTTGGACAAGTATATTGACACTGTATTGGGAGTGTGAGATTGGTATACATTGCTTTACTTTTTAGAAGTGTGTTATCTTGACAACAGAATGTATTTCTTGTGGGGAAAAATGCTGCCCTGGTAAATTCCCTTCACTGTATTCTAATAGAATATTTTCTGTAATCAATCAACGGTTATGCTATGGGATCAGTGTCCGTTAGTGAATCTTCTGTGACAGTTATTATCTGCTTTTCTTCTTTCAAGGGGAAGAGACAATTTTTGAATTGGTGGGATTAATATAACAACTTAAATATGAGTAAAGCTCCCAGAATTCCCAGATAACGTATGACTGATGTAAACAGTGAACACAGCAAGGGGAAAGAACTGCAAAAGTTCTTCAAATTGGCACATACATGTTTGAAAAGGCAGCTTGCTTACAAAATATGATCAAAATTAGTTCATCCTGGATATTTCTATGCGCCTGCACAATGTTCAGTAAGGATATGAACACAAAGTAACGCCATATTGGTTTTGTTTCTATATGCTGTTTCCTCACCAGTGACAAAAATAGTTCTGGCCAGAGAAAGCCTTTAATCTATAATCTTCTCACATGCAGCAAATTACGATTCATCAAAACCAAACAATTCAGGGTGTAGTTCATCCCTGTTTCTGGACTTTCACACAGAACAGATTTTTTAATGGCTATGCTCAGATAAAACAGAAAACCCTACATATGCCAAAGCGTTTCAACCTTAGAATGTGATCAGAACAAAACCAGTTTTAACACAAGAATTTTGAGGCTTGCATAAAAATCTGAGTGCATTTGAAGGAAGGCTTTTTTCAGACAAGGTTTTAAGGAGGCACAGTAATTTAACTTTGTAATGAACCGAAAAGCTAAAGGAATGCAATGCCATTTTTTCATTTACTTAGAAGTAATTGCTCTAAATGAAGCTATCTTAATAGAAGGAGAATACAATGAAGCTCATTGCAAAGGCTCAGATGGAAAGCAACGTAGTGCTTCTGAGCAATCAAAGTGATAATACAATGAAAACAGGAGTGAATTTTTGGAGTAAGATTTGAACTATGTATCTCAAAAAAAAAAAAATGCACTGGACTTAAAGTCCTGTGAACATCAATCCATGAAGTTAAAAGCTGCATAATGTCTTCCATTTTATTAAACAGTAAAAACCCCTAACATTTATCTTAATTATGACTTTATAGCTATCCAGTTCTGGTGGTTTAAAGCTTTTCTAAACAAGTATAGTATTAGTTTGCGTCATCATGATCTTGTTTCTGGCATATGCTTCAAGCTTTAGCATAACTGTAATTGCCATAGGTGCCTGATTTATATTCACCTGATCAGATATTAATTATGGTGGAACTTTAATTTGTAATAATAAATCTCTAAATCTGTAAAGAACAAACAAAAATCAGATGAATCAAGAATATAAATGAGAAATGCTGGCACAATAATCCAGGCAGGCAAGCGTTCACTACGTTCACACTGAATATGTTAATGACTATCAGTTTAGCATCCTTCTCTGATTTCCTAAATGTTAAGCAAATAGCACGATAGCACATTTGAAATTCTTGATCCATTTCCCATAAAACTTGACAAGATGTCTTTGGTCAAGTAAGGTCAACTAAGTTGGGAACTAAGCTTAGAATCTTTTATATAGTCAAGTATCCATTCTGGTCAATTTTTCTTTATGTTATCATCGTGTCACCAAAGTCAAACTGTGCGGGTTACTATTCTCGTTTACAAATATAGAACAACTGTCAGCTTCTGCAATGCAAAATAAACTGCACAAAGCTCTGTTATTCCTGTAAGGTGTAAGTTATTCAACCCATTTCACACTACATAATTTCAACAATACTGCCGGTCAAAACTATTCTACTTAATATTTTTGAGTGATAACCAAAAAAAGTGAACGACACAAGACTAACGTTCTTTATGACAAATGTAATTCTTTATGACAAATGTAAAACTTATACTTTGACAAACTACAGAAGTAAAAAAAAATATCAAGAAATGCATTTATTGATTAACTTATTTGTAAATGCCTACTGAATTATTACCATGACAAGGTTTTGCATCCCTTTGCAAAAGTATCCGGGCAAACCCAGTTATTCACTGACATTCTCATTTCAAAAGAATACTTTTTTTTCCCTACCACATCTAGAGAAAATAGGTTTATATCTTCACTGGACAAGGAGAAAATGGGGAAAAGGGAGAGATAAATTTACATATTAATATTACAGATTCCAGAATTCTATATGCATAATTTCAAAGTTAGAAAGGGAACGCAAACACTAAAAAAAAAATAAATGGGAGAACCCAAAGCAGAATAATGTGAAAGAAATAAAAAGTCATATGGAAAATAATAAGATCAGTTTTCAAGTGAAAGTGTAGCTTCAATAATAAGGTAAAATTTCAAATTCTATTAAGCAATGTCTACATTTTTTCATAGTGGCTTCAGGTAAACAAAGTAATAGCAATTTTTAATGAACTTACAACAATGAAAATGTGTCTGGGAATTTTTATATTAAAATATTTTTTTTAATCTCCAATATACTACGATACTTTTTTTTTTTTTTTTNTCTACTAGGGAGAGACAGACAAGCAGCAGAGCAGTTTCCTGTGCCAGGAAACACAATGATGATGGCAGTTTGGACAGCAGTCTGTTGGAATCATCACATTAAGTGTAAAGGAGTAAATATTAGAAAGAAGTCATCAGAGTTGAAATAAAAAATTCTGTTCTTTGACATTAGCCTTGCTTTTAAGAAGCAATGGTGTACAAAAAAAAAAACAACATAGGAAAATAACCTGAGTTTTTTCTACTGAGGAGAGGACATATACCTAGAGTAATACAATATCAAAAGTTTAGGGACCTTAAATTATAAAACAACTGGAATTTTGAGGATAAATCTAATTCAAGAAAGCCCAGAAGCTCTTACAAAAATTGCTGAGGTGTCTGTTAAATATGTAACAACTTTAACTGAACCTTGAAAAAGCTTCACATAAAATTGATGCTAACTGACACATCAAGGATGTTTTTCTGCTTCTGCTTTGATAAATAAGATTGCAGAAAACCATCAGAAAATAGCTTGAAGCTGGTAGCTTATAAGTGGACAGGACTGTGTAATGGGTAAAACAAAATCTTTAAATACAAACAATGTTATAAGACTTCCATTTGAAGCAAAAAAACTAAAAACCTGAATTACTGAATATTGCATTGATCTAATTTAAGTCATTAAGGTACTGGAGAAAGTAACCCAGAATGAGAAGAAAAACAGTTTTCATGTGGAACAATAAAAGGTCAAATGTGATATTCAGGAAGCCACACTACAAGGCTTCAGATATAAAGGCAGAAAACCTCAGCAGCTTATTTCAGATTTTATAATTTGGAGAAGCTTGGAGACTACAGTGGTGGAAGGCCAAAAGACAATTGTTTTGAAAGTAAATGTTCTAATGATACATTTTCTCTCACTAATTAACTGACTTGTATGATACTTCCATAAATTTGAATTTTATTCTCGGATTATGTCATATACTCAGTAGTTCTACAAAATGAGTGTGTGTCTGTTCTCACAATTTTCTCATCTTATATTGCTATATAGCAGATTGGAAGTATTGTGTACTTTTTCCTCAAGTAGCTGTTGGAAGGAAGAGTTTATGTTTTTGCAACTATTATTAATTTTTTTAATTATAGTCAGGATTCCCTACATGTCTGGCTAGGTTAAATTCTTAAGGATTAAGTTAATTCTTGTATCCAAGTTACAACAGTAACATCTGGATGGGTGGACAACCAGGTGGTGACAATACTGGTTGGGTGACCAAGCTTAAATGGTGAATCATGAGTCATGCTCTACCCAGAGGCCAGTAACAAGTGGCATATTGCGGGTGTTACTAGGACCCATTTTGCTTAACATTTTTTTTAGTGGAGGAGGCAACGGAGTGCCTGCTCAAAAAGCTTGCAGATAACACCAAACTGTGAGAGCAACCAATATGCTTGAGGGCGAAGCCACCATCCAAAGGGTTCTAACCAGGCCAGAGAGAAGGGCCAACTATAACATGAATTAAATCAAGGACAGAACTCTCCTGAATTCTTCTGAAGAAGTCTGAGACATGCTATTTTTCCCATAGTCTGGCTTCACATGCCTCTGCAGACATCTCTGACGGAGAAACATGCCGGGTTACTTTTTTTTTTAAAATGGATTACATTTCACCTGATAGTCCATATGTGTTGGCGTGAATGTTCAAACCATAAGGAATATCAACTCCATCAGTTAATTTCGCTGAAAGCAAGAATTCCTGTTCCTCCCTCTTGTCCTCACTTTCAGCACTTTATAATGAAGACTCCAACAGCAGGTAGTTTTCTGTATTATAGGAGTGAAATCCCTCAAAATGCATCGATATGTTGGAGTGATATAAAACAAGGTAAAAAATAGGAACAAAATAGAACTTGTGTTTCAAAAAATATTTCTTTGCTATATGCATTGCAGGAATAACGTATCCAAATAATGAGGAAATACAGGTAAATACTGTAGAAAATTATATACAAAGAAGGACAGGTAAACATGTCATGATAAAGAGGTACTTGAGTAGAACGATGCATTAGGTATATTTTGCACATCTGATCAATCTTTTCCCTTCTGGCTGCACCTCTGTGGCAGGTTCTGTACCTTTGATTGCTCCCAATGACCTTTTCCAGTTTTGCATTGCTCAGGTTGCGAACGTACTGAAACGAATTTGTTTTCCTTGTGTTTCTAAAGCTACTATGCTTATATGCTAATTACAAATAAAATGCTTGACCCATAAAGGAATCGGCAGGAAACCTGAAATGAAGGCATTATCCAACATTTCATGCTCCTTAGTGATGCCATTTTAAATATTTTAGACAGCCTATAAATAATTAAAACCTCACCACAGCAAATTATGTCCTATTATGCAAATAAATAGCCTCCTCCCTGGTTTCATTAAAGATTCTAAATGACAAGCTGAGCAGTTTAAACATGGCAAGGTACTGCAGTGAGGCGAGAAATCTTCCAATATTTTTTTTTTAATTGTTAGTGCCAAGTTTCATGTGGATTTTTACTCTAACACTTTAATTTGCATGAACAAATAAACCTTTAATAAACCTTTTGTAAGTGGTGAAAATGCATCACTTAATTAAATTTGATTTGTTGTGAAACTATTGTGCTTCATGAATATTTAAGTTATGGAAACTATAGCGGAAAAAATGCAAGTCTTTCTTTTCATAGAAAGCTGTATTTATGTACTATCATTTATGTAAAATCTTTATTTGTTGACATACACTATATATATTAACAAAATGTCAAGTTTTTATATTAAAATTTTTTAAACATCTGATCTTCTTTTCACAGCAGAATTAAGATTTTATTTCAATAGAAACAGAATTCAGCTGCATTCCTATTTGCTTATAGCAAGCAGACTTGCATTATATAAAATACTTTTAAGTGGGATTAAATTTTTGCAGCAGTATTTTTCCAGAAGACTTGATTTTTCAAATATACAAAGTTACCAAGACCCTTGACATTATATATTTTTGTGTAAAGAAATCACATGTATTGACCAAAGTACAAAATTATTTACTTAAGAAAATTAAATACATTAAATTAATCAGAAATCTAGAGTCAGAAAATAATGAAAAATTATTCCTTTATATACTTTTCCTCCAACTTTGCAATTCTAATTTTATTATCTACTTGAAGTATTGTAGGAAAGATAAATTGCAAACATACTAAAATATACGCTGTATTTCAAAATTAAATTGATAAACCTTGTAGCTTTAATGAACTCGAACCTTTTAAAAATCTTCTTTATCAATCTGTTAACGTAAATTAATTACATATCATCTGAAAACTGAAAAATGAATGTTTGTGTGTTTTCTAAACTTTAAGGTCGACTAACTGCTACTCACGCACTAGGCAGCAGAACTTCCAATGCACAGAAAATGAGGATTTCAGAATGTTTTTTTAGTATAAATCTAAAATTCATTGAAATCAACTTTTTTTTATGAGTAAAGACCACAAATCTGTACCTCCAGTTTTTCAAATAAGGTTAAAAATATGCACCAGCATATAATTTCCCTTCATGGAATAAACCTCTTAAAATATTTCTGTAGTAGTGCCTATTTATAGGTACAATAACAAACCTTACTAAAAGTTCTCAAAACAACAGGTTTTGAATAACACCAAAAAGAGCACAAATTAAGAAAACTGTGCTTAGAAAATACTCATTGCATTCACAGACCACTGCCCCATCTTAATATGTCAACTTAATTACTTCTGTCTGTATTTCTACCTGGTCTCCTTGCTACATAGAATCCCAGAATCATAGAATGCCAGTATACATGTCCACCCTCATGGAAAATTTTCTGGAGAGAATCATAGAATGGTTTAGGTTGGAAGGGACCTTGAAGATCATCCAGTTCCAACCCCCCTGCCCTGGGCAGGGACACCTCCCCCCAGCCCAGGTTGCTCCAAGCCCCATCCAGCCTGGGCTGGAACACCTCCAGGGATGGGGCAGCCACAGCTTCTCGGGGCACCCTGCGCCAGGGGCTCACCACCCTCACAGTCAAGAATTTCTTCCTAATATCTAATCTAAATCTCCCCTCTTTCAGTTTGAAGCCATTACCCCTCATCCTAATACCACATGCCCTTGTAAAAAGTCCCTCTCCAGCCTTCCTTCAGATACTTTAAGGCCGCTCTAAGGTCTCCCCAGAGCCTTCTCTTCTCCAGGCTGAACAACCCCAACTCTCAGCCTGGTTTTTATTGTTCGTTGCCTTCCAGATGCTCTCACTCTATCTTGCACACCACCTGCAACCTAGGATGCTGGTTTTTGTCACCACCTTCTAAGAACATCAGTTGCTTAAGGGAAAAAACCTTCCCTTTAGCCTCTTCTAAAAAAGACCTTCTTTACAGTCCCAGTCATTCGGTTACTGGAGTTCAGGTCAGAATTTCATTACACCAAATGATGCAACTAAATCATTTGTTCTGTTTTCCAAATAAAGGTACCAGGAGTAGCTCAAGAACATAAATTTCTTTGTTGCTTTCTCGCGGCATATTCAGGTATGTGTATTGAGCCAAATTACCCAGAAACAAGTGTATTTTAGAAGTCTGACTACCTAAACCTGTTAAACCAACTGTGTTTTATGTGGGTCCCTGTTCCCATAAACGACTGAAATCAACCCCATAGCAACATCAAGTGGAATAAATGAACTACGTGGTGTTTAGGCAAAAAATCTAAAGAATACAATGCCAATAGATACTGGAATAAAAAGAGAAGAAAATTAGATTAAGCTGAATCATGTACATAATCTTCAATTTGGAAACAAGCTTGCTTTTCTGAAGAATATTAGCAATGAGCTTATTGAAAAAGAAAATTCTGACATCAAAAAAAGAAGTCTGCTTGAAGGTTGGGTGTTTTCTTTTTTATTTTTTGTTTTCAGAGATGAGATTTATGAAAAAAAGTTTTGGTGAGAAACAAGTGAGAGCTGATTTAGCTGTTGACAAGTGGAGAACGTGTGCGTAACAAACGGTGAGCAACTCACCAACGAGGGTGCGTGCTAAAGGATGCATTCTTAAGAGACCAAATGCAAAAAAAGGCAAAAGTATTTATGATAGACAGTCAAACACTAGAAAAAAATGCTGGACTAGCCAGAGCATACTGAATGCCTGAGGTGCAAACAGAAGTTTTCTGCAGCAGTATTCATCTTGTACGAAAAACAAAATGAAGGTGTGGAACTAACAAATTCATTTAAAAGACAGCAGGGGAAAAAAGAGTGACATACAAGTATTAAAGACAGAGTATCATATATCTGCTTATAGAAAAGGCAGAAAGAAATGGAGAAAGCGTGTCAAAAATATTTGTGCCATGCAAAGCAGTGGCAATACCGATAACTAAGCATTAGTTAAACAGTGGAAAAGACCTGTATGAAGCGCAATAAGGAAACCACTTTATGAAACTGTGCTACACAGGCAAATAGGAAATTATATAAATTACAGTGCAATTAACTACGCAATTGGAGACAATCTTCAAGGAGAAAAATTTAGAAAAGTGGTATTTTGGCTACAATATAGAATAACATTTACTGTATTTGCACCAAAAAATCAGGATAAGGACATCCCTTCCATGAAGGGGAGAAATACAGCATTAAAAGTAAGTATTAAATGTTAATATTTCATTAAAGCATGCATGCTACCAAAAACAAAGTCAAAATAAACATTTTATGTAACTAAACTCTACATCCATACAACATCACCTCAAAGAAAAAGACTGGTTAGGAAAGATTTTCTGGAGCGTTTGAGGGGAGAGACTTAGGACACCATCAAATCAGCTTTATCTACAAGTGGCGTTTCAGTATAACCTACATTATTATTCTTCTCCAAAGTGGGGTAAAATGCATTTAAAAAACAATGCTAGGAAAAACTGTTTTGTTTACCACATGCTGTCTTGATATCCATTCATAAAGTCATTCAAAGCAAGACAATACATGCCGGGCTTTGAACGTCCGGAATTTGTGAGTCACTTCTCTTAAGGGTGCTACTGTAGTTTTAGCATTATTAGAGGACTTTGGAAAAGATTTGGTGCAATTTTATATATTTTTACCTCGCATTACAGCCTATACATGGTTTCTACACGTCAGATGTTTCAGACCTGCACACAAGCTACATCAGTGGTCTACGCACGTGCTGCAATTCCAGCATGCCTGGGACCCATTTAACTTTCGGTGCTACGTATTTCTCAGAAGTTCTAAAACAAATTTTATAACCTCAATGAGGTTCACTCAGCTTGAGGTTTAAATCTCTTACACCTAAGTCTGGCCTGGTGTTTGGCAAAGTATGGGACCCTACAGTGTTCCAGTAAAGTGTCCCAACCTGCCAAGAGAGGATCATCTTAACATCAGCTATACCACATGGGGCAGAACCAGTGCTCACCTTCACTGTATTCATGCACTTTCTGGGAAACCTCAGGTAACTAATCAGTTGCAGTGTCCCTGTGATGACAAATCCCATCTCTTAGAACAAAGGTTAAGTTGAACCTCTGGCACACAGAACTAGTGTGTAGCCATTTTTACAGAAATGAATAAAAAGGCCTTCATAAAATAACTATTCAACCATTTTAACTGTACTTCTATAACAATTGTGTAGAAGAGGCTTAAATATCTTCAAAATGTTTCTTAACATTTTAAAAAAGTCAGCATCTACAGTTTACCTCAAGAAGGTATTTGTAAGGAGTCATACATTAACTTCGAAAATTTCTGGAAAAAAAAATCTATCAATATTCTTCACTATAAGAAATACTTGTCAAATCTAGTACTACCTTCCTTATTTGCGCTCAGATAGAAAGGTGGATAGTTTAAAGATTAAGCTATAAACCTATATAAGATACTTTGGTTTTTAAAGAAAACCAAAAGATTCTCCCTTCAGCAGTGTAAGTTGGTTTTAAAAGAGCGTAATAAACACAGTAATCTATAGAAAAATCGCTCTCCACTTACTGTGATTCAAAACCTCACAGTCAAAAAACACATGAATTCATAATATTAATATAACGATAAAGTAACAGGTACATAAATACGGTAACAATTGGAAAGATGGAAAGATGTCTCTCTATATAGAAGCAGCATAAACGTTTAACTTTTAAAGATTCATCTACCTTACAGGTAAAAGAATTTCAAGCTCAACTTCCAAATGCAAATGTATTTGAATTTTTACACAGAAACTATCACTTATAGTATAGCACTTGTTGCTTTTAGTTATTCCATTTACCCATCATTCACTCTCTAATCTCCTTTAAGCCCATGTTTCTCCATTCCATATACAATAAAAGGATTATGCACATCATACCTCTTAACTTTCTCTGGAGGCTAACAGATTTAATTACTGTTCTTCCTTCCATGCAAGCTTTCAAGTCAGCAAATTTTGTGTAGCTCTGTAGCATAATTTTTAATACAAAAGTCTTATGTATCTGCATTCAGGTGATACGAGCAAAGCACATGTTCTGCAATGCCGAATATACAGCTATTTGCTATTTATATTTCTCATAAATTAGATTTTTAAAATGCATTGCATCTAATAGCTTTAAAAGTCTTTTCAATACAGATTCTGGCTTACTTTTAAAATAAAGAAATTTTAATGAAAATCTCATTTTAAATTAGTGTTACATATTGCTAATAAGACACAAGAACAAAACCATAACATGGTGCACAGACTGAGCGGTTGTCCTGAAAGCATAGTTTTCTTATGCGTGTCCTGTGCTTTGTGGTGTCAAAATCCCCTCTATTTTGAGACCTACTCCACAAAGAGGTTTTGCATAAAATCAATTCAGTTCTTCAACAGAAAAATTGCACTAGATTTGTTGTTCATGATGAGTCACAAAGGTAAAGGAAGATTTTCTCTTTAGTATAATTTCCCTTAACCTACTCATATATACCAACAGCCTTCACTGCATCTTAGTGAAAAGTTTTCATTTACTTTACTTTTTTTTCGCCTGGAATTCTTTTAGTATAGGAAAATAGTTTGATACTTCAAAATGGATATCAAGAGATAAACTGTGAAAAAGTCAATGTAATTTCAGCTTTACCACAAACATTTGAAAATCAAACACCAAGCTTATACGCAACTGGCAAAAAAGCAGAGGAACTGCAAAGGAAACAGTAAATTTCAATGTCCTTTTATTACTGGGGTTTTGCACCAAAAAAATTCTCCAGTCCAAGCAGACAAATCTAAAACTGTATCTCCATTCATCTCCTGAGGAACTGAAAGGAACACCTAAGGAATCAGATGAATTGCACTACTTAAAACAGAGGATGTACTTCAATGTTGACTGTACAATATTCTACATTTTTTATTTTGCAAGTTGAAATCAGGAATTGGCAGTAATAAACAATGATGAAAAAAGGCAGTATTCTTCAGGTACTATTCGTTTTCTCCCTACAGTTTAGAAGCAGACAACACATGGGTAAAAGAAAACAGAAAACAAACAAAATAAAAAGGACAAATGGGAAGTATGTAAACAAAGAGAATGCACGTAGGTTTGTGGCTTCCTAAAACTTGAGCACTGACAGAGAGAGGGAATTTAATTTTCAAGGTTGTAAAATCATATATCCATGCTCCTATAGTCGTACTTTACACACCCCCTGCATTTGCATATGGTGAATTATTCTGTTCCATTTCATGTCCTTTGAGTGCAAGATAAAGTGATATCATATCCTGTACTACTCAGTATCATCATATTACAATGGTCAACTTCCAGGTAAGAAGAGATGACTGTACAAGGCTGAATTGCTTATCATCTAAAACTGAATACATACTAATTTTTTTTCCCACAGGAGGAAAGAAAATAAGATTTTGTAGAACAGATTTGTAGTTAACTTATCAGATATGCTTAGCAGCCTAAAAAAACAGTACAGCTATAATTTGAGCAGTGTTTTAATACAGCATAATAATAGTAAAAGTTACTTTATCAAGAAGAAATAGCTATTTATATTATATATTCAACTATGCCCATGAGAATAGTAGTTCTAAAGCTAATTGAATTCAAGCTTTCAGCCACAAGAGGTGTTTCTCTGAAAATTACAAAAGGAAACCATTGAATTAGCATCTGGAATGAAAATTAAATGCACCAAGTAGAGGGAGACGCCTGAAGATCCACAGCTGGAAAGGTCAGCCTGCAGCTTTCCTCTATGTTGATGCAAAAAATGCAAAAAACATAGGTATAATAAAAAGAGCTGCATGATGTTCTCTGTACCTTAAGTAACTACTTAACCAATAGATAGGGGTGCATTCTTCATTAAAGAAAGTACATTAGGGATATTAAATTGCCTCTGCTTTTAAAAGGTCGTTTCAGTTCAACAGCACAGAGTGTATGAACTAAATACAAACCCTGTGGCCAAAGACTTTCTCTAAAAAACTTACAAAAGAAAGCAATCATGCATGCAATTTTATTATATATCTTGAACTTGTTACCTATTTTGTATTTGCAGCTAATGCGGACTTTTATTATTACACAGAAAAATAACGTAAGAAACATCACCATTAATACCTGATTTTTATAATATATCATAGCACATCTATCAAATCTGTGCATTTCAATGTGAAATTTTGTCCTCTGCTAAGCAACTTAACTGCTCGTTAGTAGATACCATTTTTGTTAAACAATTATGTCATACACCAAAACGTGAAAATGTGATAAATCAACCACCTCAGCCTCCCCAGGTACCCAAAGCCTACATACAAAGATTTGATTCATAGTGACATATGTGTAAAATTAATTTAGCCTGGGGTTTGGGTTGGGTTGTTAGCTTGCTTGCTTGTTTGTTTTCATTTAGCTACCCAAATATGCATATTGCAGTTCTCTTGAAAAGCTGGACATGAGCTGGCAATGTGCATTCACAGCCCAGAAAGCCACCCCCATCCTGGGCTGCATCAGAAGTGTGGCCAGCAGGGCGAGGGAGGGCATTCTGCCCCTCTGCTCCGCTCTGGGGAGACCCCCCTCCAGCTCTGGGGCCCCCAACGTAAGAAGGACACGGACCTGTTGGAGCGGGTCCAGAGGAGGCCACAAAGACGATCCGAGGGCTGGAGCCCCTCTGCTGTGAGGACAGGCTGAGAGAGTTGGGGGTGTTCAGCCTGGAGAAGGGAAGGCTCCGGGGAGAGCTTACTGCGGCCTTCCAGTACCTAAGGGGGCTACAGGAAAGATGGGGCCAGACTTTTTAGCAGGGCCTGTTCCAATAGGACAAGGGGTAATGGCTTTAAACTGAAAAAAAGATTTAGACTAGATGTAAGGAACTGAGGGTGGTGAGACACTGGCCCAGGTTGCTCCATTCCTGGAATTATTCAAGGCCAGGTTGGACGGGGCTCTGAGCAACCTCATCTAGTTGAAGATGTCCCTGCTCACTGCAGGGGGGTGGACTGGATGGGCTTTACAGGTCCCTTCCAACCCAAACTATTCTATGATGTATGAGTCTATAATATTTGACCTCATTGGCTAAGGATGTTGAACTGGTTTAAACTGCAAATATAGCTCAAATTTTAAAGTTATCAGGTGATACATGTATTTACATTTTTCTATTCTGAAAAAACGCTTTTCATGTGGAAAAATATTCAAAGGAATTATTTGTTTAATTTAGTTACAAATTCCTCAACCAACCTTGCTACCAAGAAACTGTGTTACCACAGTGCAATTTGGATTAAGCCCTAAACAATCAAATCAATTTCTTCACAGAGTTTGGGTATGTAAAAACTTGAGTTTGAAACATCACTGATATTTAAGGAAAAAAAAAAAAAAAAAAAAAAGATGTTGGGTCTATGATGGAAAACCTCACAAGATGTTGAGACTAAAATAATTTTTGAGAATTTTAATATCCTACATATAAACATATTTGTTATATATTTGAATTCTATTATGATTGTTTTATTTGCAATTAGTATTGATTTTACCTTGATAATATGCAGCAAATAAAGGAAAATTAGTATATAAGATCATAGATGACCTCAATTGAATTAAGGTCTGTACTTCAGTCAAAGGATTCTGCTGACACTATCATATGAACCATGCGAGTGCAATACAAGCAGTTAGTGAAGGTCAACTCAACTGGGAGAGTAAAATGCAAACTTTGCATTGAATTATCAGTCTCTGAGATGCAATGTCTATGATGAACTTCGGCACCAAGCACAGAAAAGCTAAAAGGAAACAGCACTGAAAGTCTGTCAAAATCACAACTGAGTTCTCTTCTTTTCCCAATCTAAAAACTAGTCTGAATTACAAGATGATTATCTGTTGCACACTAAGAAATTTTAGCCTTACTTTCCTTTACCAAATTTCTTAGTATAATTACAAGCATATACAAGTAGAATTCCATTTAAATTACAGAAGTACATTATGAACTGATATAATACTGGAATTTTCAGTTTCAGTACACTTTTTTCTTATTCTATGTCAATATCAAATAAATATATAATTGTACAATGTTAGTTATATTCAAAACATGAAGTCCAGTCCTGAAGTATTATTAGAGGATGAATTTTTTAAAAAATATATATCCCCATAATTAGTACCTATACAGCTTCTCAAAATCTAACTTAAGATTTTCACCAATGTGCGAAGTACACACGTGCACAAAACAGTTTACGCAGACCAGTAACAATGGTGGCTAGATACAGTCCTCTATTCTGGATGCAGCTCTTTGCCAGACACCACCCAGGGCTGTGACATTTTGTGGGTCTGCGCTGTGGATCTTCACTGTTGCTTCCACAGCTTGCTTTTCTTGCCTGGCTGTACAAGCTTTCTAAACTCTTTGAGCACTACAGATGATTTGAATGGCCAGACTGTACCGGTATGTATCCATCAGAAGGGAAAGACCTCTACTATAGCGACATATTTTGGCTTTGTAATATGCCTACAGATTTCAGATTGTGCTGGGATGAAATGCGGCACGAACTAAAAAATTACATGGAACATATATGACTACAGGGAACAATATCCTTTGCTGTGCAAAAGACTTCATTTTCCTCATTACTTTATCTCGTTTGCCGATTCTGATATTCCTATTAAGCTGATAATTCCTTTAAATAACAATGTAAAGGAGCAAAAATGTCTCAAGTTTCTCTCAGAACTTTCTCCTCAGGGGTTGCCGTGGCAGAGAAGAAAAATCCTGGTACGTCCAATCCCAAAGGACTACAAAGACTTTCAGATTCCAAGAGCACCGAGTAGTAATCCTTTGCGTATATGAACTGGTAAGAATTACCACTGAGCGTTATTTCCAAAGCATATGATCCTGAGCCTCCATATATATTATATATGTTATACCTGAATACTTCACCAAATAAAAAAATATCCGCTACTGCGTAACGTCTTCAAAATTTTCAGACCGTACTTATGAAACTTGTATTCTCAGTACATTTATTTTTTTCCTATAACAAATACATTTAATATTTTGTGAATGAAGACAGTTTAGACCATGCTGGCGTCAAATGTGGCACGACTATAAAACTTGTACAGGAAACGTTAGTTTTAATACAACAACATTGCACAACCAGAAGTTCAGATGTTTGGGGTTCTTTTTCAATGTGATCCCTCGACGCTCATTCAATTTATTTCAAAATAACAGAATATCACTGTGATCATTTGGGGATCATGCAGCAAAACCCCAACTTCAAGAAATGTTTCATCAAATAATTCTAACTTTTTAACAAAAATTTTATAAAAAACTGTTTACAGCAAAAGACTTCTGCATCGGCTTTTCTCTTAGACGTTAGGGAACCTAATGAGACTTGAGTGACTAATGCCTTATTCAAGGCCCAGTTGTGTTGAAGCAAACAGAATCTCATAATACACTGAAAAAGTTTATAGCACTTGTTATGCTTTACACACACTACAGTTAATGCTCTTGGAAATAAATTGCCTCATAGATTGATGAGAGTGACAGACTAGCACACCACTGTTTGCACCCAACTGAGGCCATTATCATTCATTACAGGGTGTGGTGCTTCTTTCTTTTCTTAGCTAAGTAGCAATAATTTTCTCTAAACAATTAAGGCTTCTGTGTATTTTTTTACTCTTTAAATTACTTTCAGCATTAAAGGTGTCACGGGATCATTTATCCTCTCTTGAGCAGTACTTACTTCAGTGACAGTTACCGCAGAAGTCACAAGGATGTCTTTTCCTGATTCCCTTCAATCTGAAACTTCCTAGATGGGAGCGGATAACTATTCTATTGTCTACATACACAGTGCAGTGTTCGGCACCAAGGCTCAAAAGACCTCTGAACTACTTAGTCTAGGAAAAGGTTTAACAGCCCAAGCAAAGTATTTGCAGCCTTGCAGTCTAGTAAATTTGTTGTTGCTGTTGTTTGTCACAGACTTCTGGTTTGTCCTCTATTCCTTTCCTTGATAATTTCTAACATTTATTCTGCTGTAGGAATTTAACAGTTAAACGAGGAGCAAGTCCCCCCAAAAATTCCAAATGAGAAACAATTTCTAAAACTTTCATGTTATAGAAACACCAGCTTTGCTATTTTTCTTTTCAAGTGAGACAGGACATAAAATTTTGAACAATCCTTCTACAAACTAAAAATTACAAACAAAAATCTGACGTAGTCACTGGAATATAATCAGTCACTGCAATATAATAGCCTTATGGCACAAAACTGCTATGTATGCAGTGGAGCCAGAGCTTTCAACCAGGTAAAATGTTAGAAAGATAATTCTCCTAGATAACCAGGGCATCATTCTCTTCTCTTCCACTGCAATTTCAGAACAGAACAGAACAGAATAGAATAGAATAATGAGACCTGTAACAATCTCTTGGAAGAGACCTGTAACAATCGTCTAGTCCAACTGCCTGACCGCTTCAGGACAGACCAAAAGTTAAAGCATGCTATTAAGGGCATTGTCCAAATGCCTCTTAAACACCAACAGGCTTGGGGCATCGACCACCTCTCTAGGAAGAATGTTCCAGTGTTTGACCACCCTCTCAGTAAAGAAATGCTTCCCAATATCCAGTCTAAACCTCCCCTGGCGCAGCTTTGAAGCATTCCTATACTTCCCATCACTGGATCCAGGGAGAAGAGCTCAGCACCTCCCTCTCCACGTCCTCTCCTCAGGAGGCTGTCGAGAGCAATGAGGTCAACCCTCAGCCTCCTTCTCTCCAAACTAGACAAATCCAAAGTCCTCAGCCACTCCTCACAGGACATTCCTTCCAGCCCTGTCTCCAGCTTTGTTGCCCTCCAGTGGACAGATTCAAGGACCTTCACATCCTTCTTAAGTGCCCAGAACTGCACACAGTACTCAAGGTGAGGCCGCACCAACACTGAACACAGCAGGATAATGACCTCTCTTGACTGGCCGGCTATGCTGTTTGATGCCTCCCAGGATGTGGGTTGCCCTCTTGGCTGCCAGGGCACACTGCTGACTCCTGTTGAGCCTGCTGTCAACCAGCATCCCCAGGTCCTTTTCTGCAGGGCTGCTCTCCAGCCACTCCTCTCCCAATTTTACTTGTGCCCAGCATTACTCCATCCTAGGTGCAGAATCTGGCATTTGGGCTTGTTAAATTTCATCCTGTTAATCATTGCTCAATGCTCAAATCTATCTTAGATCCTGCTGCAAGGCTTCTTGTCCCTTGAGACAACAGCACCTCCCAGTTTGTTATCATCAGCAAACTTGCTAATGGTGCATTCAGATCCTGCATCCAGATCGCTGATAAAGACATTGAACAGGAATGGCCCCAGAGTGGAGCTCTGAGGAACACTGCTGGTGACTGGTGACCAGCCAGATGTAGCCCCGTTCACTACAGCCCTTTGAGCTCTGCCCTTCAGCCAGTTCTTCACACTGCACACCGTGAACCCACTCATCCCACAGTTGGGACAAATTCTCCGGAAGTATGCTGTGAGGGACGCTATCAAAACCTTACTAAAATCCGTAAGCTTGTAAAAGTATTTGTGGTATATTATGTTAGCACAGAAGAGTCAACACTTAAAATCATATATTGTGCACTTGAAAATACTTGTACCTACTTTGCAAAAAGCCTTGCTTCTCACATGTATTGATAACTACGTTCAAGGGAGCAAGCCAAAGGAAGTATAATAAAGGCTATAGGTTTAAGGAGTGACATGATACTATTTCCTATTTTTTCTGTTTATCTTCGCAGTTCACATTATTTTAGCTAGCTGAGCTGCAAACCCCTTTTCCAAAGGTCATACATAGGATGTGCTGATGCTGCATAAGGATAGAGGCCAACTCTCAGTGACCGAAAGCAGGAAGAAGATGAAATGATAACAAAGTGGCAACATCACACCAAAGCTCACTAATAATAGTGGAGAAAGGCAATATCCCTAGATTGAATATCTCACTCAGCGTGAATAAGCATTTAATGTTCCTGTGACATATCCTAGGGCGTGCATATATATATATAAAAAGAAATGCTGCTTTATCATCAGATCATTCCAAAGAAGGTCGTTGTTATCACAACCTGGGTTGAAATAGCATTCTTATAAAATTATAACTAATATGATAATTATTGCTATGACAAGTAATATTTTGCATGAGCAGCTTTTCTCTATGCTGTATTTTCTATAGTTTTTCTAATACCTTTTCAGACAGCACTGTCTAAAGTGTGTTCTTCCAGTTCTGGACTGTTGCCCACAATGTCTTTTTCATAATAAATAGTTTATGCCCTTGTTGCTTAAAACATGAAAACTGTATGTACATTTTTGGAATCTATTCTAAGAAAGTCCTATAAGCAGAGGTATCTTTGAGGAGAGAATGGAGATTACCAGCTACACAGCAAATCGCACTGTCCATCTTCACACTATCACAATTGCAAAGAGTGAACGAATAATGATAACAAGATATGATTTAAGAAAAAATGTGAAAATTAGAAATTCTGAAAAATTAGAAGCCTGGTTTCTTTGTGAACATCTGGAGAAGAGGTTTTAGCACTACAATATAGAACACTACATTAATAACTGAGTTTCAGACATACTGCAAGCTTATATATTAGTATGGACACAACTACATCTTGAGTCTCAATTCTTGTGTTCTGTACAGCCTTGGAGCTCCGAGCTGAGTTCAAGAGTATTAGCCCAAGAGTGAGCTAGAACGCAACGTATTTCCTGACTGTATCCTCTGTTTGTTTATGGTATTCTTCTCCATTTCTCAAGCTGAGACCACCTAGCAACTGCAGAGTTCTTTACATTCCAGGATTCCAGACCTTTCCAAAAAAATGATTTCTTTCCAGTGATGGTCACATGATGCCTCCACAAGGCAACATGAAAAAATATTGTTATGGAATTAATTTAAGTCAGCCGGCTTGACCCATCCACACTGGAGGTAAGTACGGACCCAGATAGCACAGTCTCTTCGTTTTCCTTTGGCATGCTATGCAGCTCTCCCAAAGGTCATTCCATCACTTTGGATGCTACATAACTTTAGGATCTAGTGCATATGCCTTCTTCAGAACACCTCCCCACCCAAAGAAAAAGTAGTATATAGCACTGGATCCTGAACACAAATCATGAACTTGGAATAACTGCCTACAACCATCAAACATAGCTATCTTATTATAAATAATTTCTAAAGATGTATAAGTAACCTTGCATTTACCATAATGGATCTGATAAAATCACATCAAAACATGCTCTCATTTTAGTAGAGCCCCCAAACTGTACTCCTGCTTGCATACGGCAGGTACATTTGTCTGTCCATGCTCATAACAGGTATCTGTTGGAGAATACCAACAGATTATCAGAAAGCTCTTGTGTCACAAGTGTTCTGATACACATTCAACAAGCCCAAAAGTGCACAAAAATGCCCTGAAAATAGCTGCAGGTTTTCCTTGCATTATTTGTCTTCCTTCTCTAAAACAATGAAGTCCTGCATCACCAGCTCCTATCCAGGATCAATCTCTATATGAAGCTACTGATGTAGTGGAGATACAACACAGCCTGACGTAGATGTGTACAGGTACAACCAACTCTACAAACACTGCGCTTTGAAAAATTATGAAAAACAGCCAGTGAAATTTATCTTCTTAACTATGGTCGTAGTATACAGAGATTGTATATTATGTGGCAGTAGATAAGTAATTAAAAAAAAACAGATTTTGCTTTTCTTTAAAGGCCACTCTTCCCATCCAGTCCATGTATTTTTACACAATGTATTTCCCCTTTCTTCTGTGTATCAAAAGCTGCATTCATAACGATGATTTTAAAAAAGTGTACTCAAGACACATGAGAAGAAACCAGCTTTAAAAATTGCTTTTTAAACGAGTTGCTTTCTTTTTTTGTACTATATTAAAGCTGAATGTGTATTAACTAGTTGAGCTCATGGCAGGTAACTTTCTTTTCATTATTATTTTATTGCTAGCTTAAGAAAACTGTGTTTTAGACTGGGATTCAATCATCTTCTCTCAGAACACCCACAAGAAAGAAAAACCTTTCAAATCTTTAATTACAGAAGTGGCAGGAAAATGGTGTCTGAATTTGTGGTCTTACTGAGGAGTATTGATCAAAGGAATACTGATAAACATGGCTTTGGCCAAAAGGATCTGAGTAGGGAATTACAATCAGATCAACAAATAGAAGAAATATGACCACATATGACCAGAAAAGCATGTCTGAATTGCAAATATTTAGGAATTTTATTCACTAGATTTTGAACTTCCTCTTTTTAATTCAGCTAGTAAAATATCCATCTTATCCCCACAACCAGTACTCAACTTACATTTTCTTACTCATTTAGCTCACTTCTATGCTTATCTCCATGCTGCTTGTTTCAGGAGACCTCTTGCAGTTAAAGAAAAACCCCAAACCAAAACCCAAAACTATGTCTCCCTACATAGTTAGATTAATCAGCATGTTACTTTGTATTGCCTGGAAGTGTGTGTTCAGTAATTGGATAATTTGTCTTCCCTTTCACAATTAATGTGAATAGAATTAGTACCCTTTCCATGGAGACATTTTTTGGCACAGATAGGGGAAGGCTTGATTCAGACTATCAGAGCAACTACCCATTTTCAGTATACTACAAGATACAGCAAAATGTCATTTGAACCCTCTGTTGGGTCAATCAGTTGATCCCATTTAATACACTCGTGTCACCAACACACGCATGGCCATCACTAACAGTGGAGCACTAGCAGTTTCTTGCTTAGACATGCACACAGCAAAACGGAAAGTACAATTAAACTTCATGTTTTAAGTGTTTTAAACCATTCTGGCTTTGCAAGGCAATTCTGAGGCTGGCTTGGCTTCCCGCTCAGGGATTCTCCTTGTGGAGGGAATGCCCCGCGGAGCCCAGCGCCCAACAGTGATTGTTGTTCCATATTGCTGAATAACAACATCAATGATAGAGAAAACCCACTTTTCTGTTATTCTCAAAGCCCTGGCTATTCGCAGGTGAGCAGCAGTCCTGCAGATTCACGATAGCCAGAAAAGCAGATAATAGAGCTCTTTGGAATTGTGTCACTTAGTCAGTTAATAATAATTTACTGTCAGAAAAATGAACAGTTTGCCCCCAACCTCAAAACGATACCTTACCCTACTTCCCCAAAATCCTACATTAATTTTTCAAAAAAAGTCACCAAACCCCAACCATTTTTGCTGTTTTAACCTTCCGATACAGTACATACCCGTGTGATACATTCGCATTTCCAAAATTCATAAAGCAAATGAGAGTCAGTGAATAACTTCCAATCAGGTTTTTCAGTGAGATGTCAGGTTATAATATTCACTTTGTTGCTACAGGTGTAATATCCACTCTGATACCCCAACAGCTCAGATACAAAAAAAAGGTTTTATCAATGATTTTTCACTCTCTTCTCCCTCACTTACCTAGCTTCCACCTCTTAACATTTGCAAGAAATTTCAATATGAACTGTCACTACGCATTATCTTGATAGTTTGTGTTAGGTTTTGAGTTGAAAATACGACATACTCACAGCAAACAAATTTGGAATTCTGTCTCACTTGGTCCAGTAGCAACAGTGCATCCATGAAATCTCCCTGCAAGGAATTTTTTAAAAAACTTCCACATCCACTCATTTTTATGACCAGACTAAATGAGACATCTGTTTAAGAATTGTAATGAGATGCTCTGAGGTACATTTGAACTCCTAGTTGATGTTCAATATTCTCGAAGAAATGTCTTGAATGTGTATAGGCGTTCAATCTGTTCTAGTCTTGCACTATGCTGATCAAAATATAGTATCTTAAAACTGCATTCTGAAGTTCTTTATAGTACTATACCTAGGTCTTCACTGTAAAGTAGTTTTTTTTCCCCTATAGGCACTTAATTAGAAAAAAAAAAAACAATATTCTTTTATTGTTATATTCTTCCCAATGGAAAAAAAAAAATAATGCAAAAGTGGAGCTGTCTGTATTAAATGGCAAAACTAGTGCGCAAATTTTACTAAGTATCTTCGTCAAGAACTGGAAAAATCTTAAGGATAATCTATAAAGAAACCTTGCTTAAAATATATTCCTAGCTAAAAATGTGTCCTTAAGAAAAAAAATCACCGAGTTTTGGGTTTTTTTAAACCTATCAAAAAAAAATACGAAAAGTAATTCAATAGTGAAGAGAGTCTCAGTGTGGCTTGGGGACAGTGAAATCTTACCTTCCTCTTTTGGCACATGTGAAGAAGGCATAGAAAATGAAAAGAGGACAATACGGTGTCTACCACCAGACTCTTCTTCTAGTCACCCACCATAGCATTAAAAACACTCCCATCAGCTCCCTTAATCTCGTATACTAGTCTGGTTTTATTCTGTAGCATTTACCTTTAAGACACTTTAGCAATCTAGTACAGTCTAACTCCATGAATATAAAAAAAGGTTTAATTATTTAGTTTCATTATGAACCTCATGAAAAAGAATACCAAGAAAGAAAATTCTTAAAAGTATTCACCATTTATAATTTATCTTACCAACTTGGCCTCAATATTTTGACTGATTCGATACATTCCAATATACAAGATATTTGATATATCATTGTCTTCTTCCACAAAACTGAATGTAGGAATCTGAATGTTTAGGATCTGACACATTAGAAAGAATCCATTGGATCTATAGCCTTTCGATGTCATATTTCACTTCCCAAATTCCTTCTTATTTTAAATATATGTGTTTGGAAATATGAAATACTCTTCCCTTATGCCATCATATTTATTTCTTCTAATAAAGCCTAAAAAATCATTGACTTCTTGGGGAAGAATCAAAGTTTGTATACTAACTGCAACAACAAAGGGGTTTTTTTAGCAAAAGTGTTAACTACGTGAGAGTTACTTATTCTGTATATTACACTAACCAATTGAAAAAATCTCAAAGCTTCTAAGTACCTCCTAGAGTAAGCTGTATAATTATTTAGAACTCCTATAAAGATACTACATTCTTCGTAGTTCTTTTAAGATGATGCACATTAGTTGGAAAAAAATATGATACTCTGTAAGCTTACAGTCCTGATTTGAATATATTTTCAACTTAGCGTTACTCAAGTATCTTTCCTAGTCAGGGCTCCCACAACACAGTGTTTAGCAAACTGTGGCCTGGTTTTGTCCCACCTAGACTGGTCTAGAATAACCTAATGATTTTCCATCCTCAAGCTTTAATGACAGCACGAAGACCATATTTTCAGCAAGACACGTTCATCTTCATCATAGGGTTAAAGTAAGGCAGGAATCACCTTTATGAATAGCTCAGGACTGTCCGATTACTTTTTAAAAAAGTAATTCTAGTAATGTAATGCAAACCTCAAATATATTAATGAATAAAAGGGTTTGTTCCTCTGATTTTCTGCCAAAATATATTTCATGTCGCATTTTAACAAGTGCAAAGATTACTGTCAGTCTAGAGAGAATTAACAGGAAAAGAAAGTGAAAAATTGTAACCATCAAGCATGGAATTTAATTATTACACTTTAAGAGAAACAGCAAATATCTGAAACTGGATTAAAATACTTTGTATTCTATACAGAATATTCATTTAAACCTTACAAAATAAGCAACACAAATATCTCTGCTTTCTTCAAAACATTTCCCAAAGACTATAAGGAAAATGTGGTATGTATTATGATGACATATGGTCAATTTTACACAAGTAAGACAGGTTATGCTTTACATCAGTGCCTCAAGGAATGCAGACTACTAATACTGCTATTACCAAGCAATTTAAATCATAGTATAATTATACAGACAGATGGATTGCAGAACCCATCTAGTTTCTTTTCAGCATTTAAATTGGAGAGAAAGATAACCCGAGACATTTTAGTTATAAAATGCCTAAAAACTAACAGATGAAGCTAACAACATCTGCAAACTACACTTACTGGAGACAGCTTAAGAAAATCAAAACACAGTATTTTATTCATGGTACAAGGTAGCATTAACATAACTTTCACAAAGTAATTAACACATTCAGAAAATCAGGAAAACAAAATATAAGCGTAAAGACATCACTTTGGCTTTGCAGCTTCTTATTTATTACTACACATGGGCAAATTTTACTTTCAAACAGTGCAAGCTAATGAAACTATTTTTTCCTAGAACTTTATGCTTACTTTCTGTAATGTACAAGGCACTCCTCCACAGCGCTTGGAGACTACGTTCTTGAAAATAATCATGGAGCAGTGGGTTAGAGAACCCATAAGTGAAAAAAAAACTGACCCTTTCATTGTTCCTGAGTAGTATACAGGAATTTCATTAAAATCTGACCATCAAAGAGTTGTTCTAGAACGCCAGCTGGAATATACTTAGATTCAATAACACTGGTAAGAAACAATCGCATCACCAGCATTCACCTTATTAATTCTTTTTTGTTTTGCAATGCTTCATTTATTATCTAGGTTTCTATTATACTTTTTTTTGGTAAATATCTCCATTTTGCAAAATATTTGTTAATTAGTCCAGCAAAAACGTTTTGTCTTTTCTTGACCTGATAATTCTTAGGGAAGTTTGAGAGTGGGATTGCTCTGGCTATCTCCCTGGCTTTTGCTAGAGATCACTTTTTAATCTCTTCTGAATTTCAACTAGTTTGAAAGAAAGAAACTGCAAACAGATGAGTTCCTTGAGCTTTTACACAGTTCTGGTTTTGGTCTTTTCGTGTTTAATTTTACTGAAATATACTTTTTTCTCTCCTAGTTCAATCAAAACTACAGCCACAG
This sequence comes from Ibidorhyncha struthersii, assembly GCA_013398815.1. NCBI lineage: Eukaryota > Metazoa > Chordata > Aves > Charadriiformes > Charadriidae > Ibidorhyncha > Ibidorhyncha struthersii. The sequence goes on from VZSZ01005632.1 coordinate 191,301, forward strand.
TTCCATTAACTTCAGTATACTTAACTGTGAATAGTCAATAGTTATAAAAAATTACTTAGACAAAACGTTATAACTATATTCTAATATACCGAGAAAACAGGGGACATAAATCCCTCCATGGAGTTTACAGAACTATTCTGAACACACAAGAATCTTGTTTCCTAGCCTAAGCTATAGGAGGGTGCCTGTCAGATCATTTCACTGAACAAGTCAGTAGGTACCCATCTCTAACACTCCGCACCGTACACCAATATTACTTCCGCAAGCTTTATATCCTCAAACACCCTCCACGTGGTTTTTGTCGAGTAAAACACATTCTCAGTAGCACGCTATAAAACACAGTATCAATAAACCACAGTGCAATTGGATATGGTCAATATGTTCTTGAGAAGACTAAGCAGTGTGGGTCACTTTTCCACCACTTTGCCGTGAGGGCCATGAGTCACTATCTGTGCTGAAAGTCTGAAGCTATGTACGTACAGCCAGAGACCAAGTTTTCTCTGCAGCAAACTTCCCAATATTGGTCCACAGCTGACAGTGCTGCAGTTTTTGCTGTGATGTCACGGAAGGAGCAAGGAATTGAAAGAAAATAGTAAGGAAGTCTCCCTGTCAACACGGGATCAGCATTACGCACCAGAAGTATTCCAACATTCCTTAATATTGATGTTTCTGTAACTGCATCCAAATTGTATGTCTAAATCCCTAAGAAGTAGATAGTGGTTTTGTGTTATTCTTCAAGGAGAAGCATACTATGCCTGTGTGCGTAAATGCAAACATGGAAATGACTTTAGATATAGCCTGTGAACTAATTGCCTTCGGACTGTCACAACATGCAGAAAAGTTGATTTGTGCTGTTGATCTACAGACAAATGACTGTCTAGAACTGCAGCGGAAATGAACCCCAGCATTGTCTCCATGGAAACACAATTGCATGAATAAAATCAACAGGAAAATCTGTGTTGAATGTGTTTCAAAAACTACTCATAACCCTTATGGGAAAGAATAAAGAAAGTGAATCACATCAGTTTAAAAAAAAAAAATAATCTTGTGATGTGATGTGATATGATGCAATAAGATATACAAGTTAACATGCCCGCAAAAGAACATGACTGTATTATTCGATCTTGAGAATAATTCAATACTGGGAAAAAACGAAGCATTCACTTAGTATTCAGGTACCCTAAAACTTGTTCTTTAACTCAGCAGGAGTATTCACTGACACCAACACATCCACCAGGTTATGCTTCCATTTTGTAACCAGTAAACCCACAATGACAAGAAAGTTATAGGTTCAGAAAGTCACAGGCTTTATCTGAAGAACTCAGAAGGTGTTTTAGAAATTATTTCTTATACAAAAACTGATACCATATGTGCTCATTTATACCTCTATTTCTAAATAAACATAGGTAGGAATCTACCTAAAAGGTGGTAACATTTTTAAGCTAGGACTCATTTGCATATTGAGAGTCAACAAAAGCATGACAAGTCAAACGATATAAAAATCACTGAATCACAGTACTACAATTTTCAGATTTAAAGGAAAACGATGAATTTGTACTTTCCTAATGCTACTGTTTGACATTGCCTTGGAATGCCTGACAACTGAAGCAATATAAAATTAATATAAATATGAATAGAATTTGAACATATACAAGACATTAACATCAGGAAACATTTGTTTATTGTTAAAAAGCAGTGGGTTTCCTTTCTTTCTTTCTTACACAGTCTTAGCTAAGACAACTTGGATTTATCGTACGTTACAGGCAGAATTAATAACAATACCTACAGTTCGATTTCATCGTATTTTCCAAAATGAAATGAGCAAGTTTTTCATCACCGTCTGTAACTAAAACCAGGAAAGAACTTCTGCACCTACTGCTTCTTCTGTATTGTGCAGTTGCCACAGTGTTAACTCTGACAAGGATACAAGGCCATATCCAAGTTTTATCTTCTTCATAATTGTAAGGAGATTAAGGAATCCGTCTGATGACAACAGACGAAACACTGACAGACAGAATGAAGATGTATAAAGAATACAGCCAGGGACATTCAGGCCAGCAAGAAGTGAGTATGACTGAAACTGGGCAAACACCAGCTTGGAAAACTAAGTGAAAATAGGTAAGTTAAGGAAAGCTGCCTGCAACCAAAAAAGTATAAAGGGAAATGTCACTACAAACTCTTTGAGAAAGAGTTCATCGCTTTATGAATTCCTGTGTTCCAAGCACCCTTCCCATGTATACTAATACTCTTCTTTCCTTCAGCTTATGCGCAAGATCAGAGGTCCTCCATATCTCCTTGTTACCCCACAATCTGCCAGTTACTGCTCCTGACTCATCTCTTCCTATCCACCAGCTCCATGAATCACAGAATCACAGGACGGTTTGGGTTAGAAGGAACCTTAAAGATCACCTAGTTCCCACTTGCCTGCCCTGGGCAGGAACACCTCCCCCCAGCCCAGGTTGCTCCAAGCCCCGTCCAACCTGGCCTTGAACACCTCCAGGGATGGGGCAGCCACAGCTGCTCTGGGCAACCTCCGCCAGGGGCTCACCGCCCGCACAAGGAAAGGCTCATCCTCTGAGCCTTCAGTTTCTCATGCACATAAATAAATTGCCTCACAGGTACCTAACACATTTAACATGCATCCACACTGGCATCTTAATTTCGATCAGGAGTGCATTTTTGAAGCTCATTTCCTGATCATGGCAACTTCTTACACTTTTGTTTTCTTTACAGGAAAGTCTTGGTGCATGTAAATCCTTTAGGATGAAATTAAACCAGAAAGCATGCTTGAGAAGAGCAGGAAATGCACTCCGAGAGCTACCAGGTATTCAGCCCAAATTGATCTGAAGTCAAACTGGAATGTAGGTGGTGTGGATGTCAGATCCAGATGTCTGGCCAATCTTTCTACATAGCCGTTAACTTTTTGAAACCTAAAGGAATATGACAGCTTTAAGACTTGTTTCACTGTGACATGTGGTTGAACAGATTCAAAAATTACTAGATGGAATAGCAAAAGTGCTTGTTAAACCCTGCTTCCTTATAAACCAGGCTAAAAATTCTGGGGTTACATATTTTTGAAGGGTTATAAAAACACAAAAGTTCGGCTTTTTTTGATATAACTCAAAGCTCGAGAGCTCAGGCTACACCTTTCCCTCCTGCTGATGTCTGCTGTTCCGCCCAGCTGTAAATTGAGGATGGTCGTCAATACCAGGTAATCAAGCGCAACAGCTTATGATGCCAGTTATTTCATTGTCATATGGTACCTATTTGGACTACAGACCGATCAATCACCTTGGCTTGGATGGAATTTTGACCTTGACATATGTCTGAAAGGACTGCAGCAAGATTAGAATTTTAAGTAGACTCTAAAACATCTAAATACTTGAGCCACCGTGACAAAGAGATAATGAAAAGCCTGAACAATAGAACCATAAAAAACACCTGATTCATGAACTAAACTCAAATGAATTGTTATGAGAAAATTAAATTGCCTGGATAGCTTTAAAATAGATTTGGAAATTAATTATTAGCCAAATTTCTTTTAAATTCAAATGTGTTTCCTATATATTTTAGCAAGTATGTAAAACCAAGACAGCCTTAGTAAGTCTTTCAACAATATATGAGTGATCTAGAAGCGATGTGACTAATTATTCTTAGAAAATTAATAGTTGTCTTCAATTATTTGAACACAAACTCCGCCATTTTAATATCATGAGCAAAAATGTCTGAAACATGTAAAAAAGCCAAGAATGCATTTGTAACAAAATTGAGACCAATTCAACGTTAAACTCAGATACAGCTTTCCCATGTCCTTTGTGACCAGAAAATTCTTGATGAAATCTGGCAGTATATTCTAGAATACATAGCGTCGTACGATGCAAAGGAAAGATCAGGAGACTCAACACATATAAATGTCTGAGGGGAGGGTACAAAGAGGACAGAGCCAGGCCCTTCTCAGCAGTGCTCAGTGACGAGAGGTAATGGGACACAAACTAAAACACAGGAGGTTCCCTCTGAACATCAGGAAGGCAGTGATGGAGCACTGGCACAGGCTGCCCAGAGAGGTTATGGAGTCTCCATCCTTGGAGATAGTCAAAAGCCATCTGGACACTGGCTCTAGGGGGCTCTGCTTGAGCAGGGGGTCAGACCAGAAGACGTCCAGAGGGCCCTGCCAATCTTAACCATCCTGTGATTCTGGGACTCAACAAGGGAAGTTGGGGGTTGGGCTCAAAGACCTTCAAAGGTCCCTTCCAACCCAAACTATGCTATGCTATTCTGTGATTCTCTAAGTATTTCTAATCGAGAAAGATGATACCTAAATATATCACACTTGTATGGGACTAAACCAAGTATTTGGCCAGAACTTGGTATTTAGAAAAAAACATAGAGTGAGATAAGGAGATATGTTGGTCTAATTAGCCCAACTAAAAATACCCTAGAATACTACTAAAATATTGTGAGATATACCAAACCTCAGAAAATTAAGACCAAGTATAAATATCCAGTGATACTTCAAATAGATTGGTTCACATTAATACTTGAGGATGATGGATACATATTTTAAAAGTTTCTGGCAACAGGTTATTATCCGGCTGGGCTTTGAATTACCTCATTATTATTATTATTATTATTATTACTATTATTTTACGTTTATCCTTGGAGATACAGGATTTATCTATTCTTTAAAATTGCTTTTAAATCAGAATGTCATTAATCATCACAAAATACAGTGTAGTTCTGGTAAAAAAAAAAAGGCAAAGGGAATTCTTGACTGAATTGGAGTAACTACAGGCAAAAATCTGAACAATCAAGCAAATTTCAGGTCTGCTTTGTATATAAATAATTTTTTTTTAGGATAATCTGTATTTGTAACAGTACAGGATTCTAAAGCTGTACAGGTACATAACATATATGTTATGATCTGTGAGCTGTCTCAGGATCTTTCTGTCTCCTTTTACGTTTTGTATTTTTTTGTGGGATTTATGATTGACTCCTGGATGTTTCTGGATTACCAGTAAGACATTTGAATGTACTAGAAAACTCTTCTTTTTGTGGAACCCATAAATATACAATAATAGTAATAACAACATTTATATTTCTATATTGTCTCAGTAACAGGTGGTTTAATATCCTGCAATGTTCACCATGCAGCATTGTTACCCTATCAAAGTACAGGATACACACATTTAGTGTACCCATAACATTTTCTGCTCCAAACTGCAGTTTATTAAAGTTTTGCACAGTATTATCGCTAAACGACTTTCATGGCACTACAGCAAAAGTGCACTGCGTTATAATCATTTCAAGCAACTAAATGGCACGTGTACGTATGTATACTCCATACATTTTACAGAGACATCTCAGATACCTTTAAACTCGAATACAGTGAGCAGTACAGTTTGTGGCCGAAAGAAAAAATCAGGGTGATCTACTCTCCCGACGCTACAGTTCATGCCCAGCTAAACAAACTCCCTTAAAATAGCACTGCGGTGGTAGACATTTTTGCTGGCCACTCGGTATTTTTTGAATTTCATCCAGCTATCTTCTGGATATAGCTCACTGGGCTAACTAAGGGTGCATTAGAAACACAGTCTCTGACTGACAAAGGAGATTGAATTGCAGTCTGAATCCCAAGAGGTGTGGTGTTGCCGAAACAGTCGAAGAGTAACTGCTATGTGCTGAACCATGAAATACAAAATACTACCCTGCCTCTAAATATCAGGGGGAGTGGACATTCTTCCCAGGAAAACGAGCAGGAAAGCTCAACAGCTACACAGTTGTTGGGGGCGGTTACTATTCAGACCTCGTAACTCTTGGTCATCCTATAACCAACATTGCAGACTGCCACGTCGAGAGGCGAATACTGCCGGCACCAGGTGTGTACCCAGAACCTGAACACTGTCAGCAAACTCCTCTCTGCCAACAGAAGATGCGCTGAAATTTTTATGGCATATGGGCCCAAAAGCACAACTCTGAGTATAGATGCTAGAACAAGTGAAGGAGCTCATTAGCAAAAAAAAAGAGCTAAGCATTAACATACAAAAGGCACTAATCCTCCTCTCTTTTTTTTTTTAATGGGAATTGCATCAATATTATTAAAAAAGTTTAAGTATAAAAGGAAGGTATTGCCTACAATAGCTGTAAGTCATAGAGTCAGATGTAGGGCTTTTTGGAATACTAATAAAATGTTGGAACCATCTTTCTTATGAGGAAAGGCTGAGGGACGTGGGGCTTGTTAGTCTAGAGAAAAGATGACTGAGGGGGGACTTCATCAATGCTTATAAATACTTAAAGGGAGGATGCCAGGGGGATGGGAACAGTCTTTTTTCAGTGGTGCCCAGTGACAGGACAAGGGGCAACGGGCACAAACTTGAACATAGGAAGGTCCATCTAAACATGAGGAGGAACTTCTTTCCTGTGAGGGTGGCAGAGCAGTGGAACAGGCTGCCCAGAGAGGTGGGGGAGTCTCCCACTCTGGAGACATTCCAAACCCGCCTGGACGCCGTCCTGTGCAACTGCTGTAGGTGCCCCTGCTCTGGCGGGGGGGTGGACTAGATGATCTCCAGAGGTCCCTTCCAACCCCTATCATTCTGGGATTCTGTGAAAGCTTACATAATTGGAAATACAAATAAAACATTTAATATATCTAACTGTATTAGAATATATAGATCTGCGTATCTATATATCAGTATTTAAGGTATAGTGTAGATGACAATATAAGGAAAACAACTTGCAATTTTTACCTGCTTAAAATCAAAGGATTCAAATTCTATACATAGTTCTTTCAGTCACACCATAACTGTTCTGTGCAAGTGGGCCACGTCAAGCAGAAGATAATTTTTCAATTACTAAGAAAACTTACCAGGATAAAAGAAACTTTCATAATTATTCTGATAGCAGTCTACCATTAAATTATTGCATTCAGTTAAAGAAAAAAAATGCAGATTTTATTTGATAGTCAATAAATGTTGAATCAATCCTGCAACAAAACTGTTGATTTCTACAGTGACATATTTTCACTCAAAACTACAAGTCATGATGAAACATGACAAAATAAAAAGATATAAGAAAAAATAAAATGAAATATGACAATGTGCTGAAGTACACCAAATACATACATGCTAGCTACACAGCCCAGAACTTCTTACAGTTTTGAATTCCCTTTTCTCTTGGAAGCAGATTCCATTCCTTTGAAGTTAAGCATGTTAGTGTGATCGGAAGGGTGTTTTTTCAAGATACCTGGAGGAGTGTTATATTTGTATGTTTTTATTTTATTTTTTTAAATCTTTCCGTACTTGCAGTACTGATAGTTACTGAAAGACGAAAAATGAAATTTGTATTTAACACATCTGAGTGCATGACTGTTGTGTGAGCAGGATGCAGAAATAACCCTAGAAGCAAGCACTGAGACGCACCATTTTCTCTAGCTAATATGATCTTTGTGCCTCTCATGTAAGGGCTGATGGCCAACAACAGGAATTTTACTTCTTACTCCTTAAGCCTCCACATTACAATAATTATTATTCCAGTTAGATTCCAATTGGAGTAACATCTGGTTCTGTCTTAGCCAGATGTGCTACTTATTCTATAGCATAATGATGCAGCATTAGGTTATATTAACTTATATTTACTTATATTTTATTTTAAATTACAAAATCATAGGGGTGGAAGAAATAAAGCTGCATTATCCCAGTAAAACACACATGTAAAACTGTATTTACACGAAAACTTACAGTTGTAAGAAAAAGTAGCATATATACATATATATAACTTCTTTAGACCCCTGTGGGCAAGCAGGAGAGGTAAAGTGAAGATGGATGTAGGCCCACCACCATATCGGAAAGATCTTTCACCAGCTAATCTCCTAATTAGTTGCATACACTCAGGTCAACTACAGTTCTGCTTTTTAAGGAGCAATGTCTAGCCTTTAAAATTGTATTTCTAATCCTGCCCGTGAAAAATGGGCAGGCACAGCCAATTAAACAAATTGCACATGCACATACAAATCATATGAAATGATAATGTGCTTTCCGGCATACAGAGAACAGTAGGACCCGTGTTAAGGTGTTAAGATTATGCTCTTTTGCCTCTCATTTAATTAACCCCAAACAGTATAAATAAACATAGTTACAAACATCTCACACTCTATGTCTTTTCTCAGAACTATCAGCTTGTAAAGAAGCATGACCAATGTTTACTTAAGATATTAGATAAATACATAATAAGTTGAAAACAAGATTCCATTTTTTCATCTTAAAGATCAAAAGAATGACGTATTTGGATCTAACATAGTATCGAAGACTGGGTCATCTCACATGAAAATCACACAATCTCTTAGAAAAAAAGGTGCTGCAGTATATTTCTTTGATTATTCCAATATCAAACATGCTCTCCAAGAAACTCCTTCAGAAACAGAATAACAGCACTGCACATAAACTGTCAGCATTTAATATGAAGTGACAAGGAAGTGACAGATAATGAAGAACAGCCTGAAGATGCAACTGCTTGTTATTAAGCCTGCACCTCCTCCTCAGGCACGCTTTGAGAAGACCAAAAGACTCCACCGTGCCAGAAGAAGTTCCCCAACGAGCCCGTCACCTAATCCTTTACACACCCACGGAGATACGTGATGTATTTCAACTCGAAAACGGAGCCTGAGCAATCAGGCAACAGGAGCTCCCTTTAGAAGACGGGCAGGGGTTAAAGAGGTCTGTTGAATTTCTCAGGGAGGGTAATGCACTTTATATAAACAATAAATCTCAAAGGGAAAGAAACAATTGAAAATTTCAAATTTTTGAGTAAGTGGTGTTTGAATACAATTGGTAAAACCACCAAAATAATTGTTGCCAGTACCATCTTACCACCTGCTTATCCCTTATAAACATTCTAATACTATTACCTTTCAGTTTACTGACATTTCCGAATCATTGATTAGGACAAAAATTCCTATCCTGTTCCTAAGAGGTCTAATAGGACCTAAAATCCTTGTTATTTTTGATTTGGCTAATATAATATGTGTAATAATATGTATCGTAGAAAGTAAATTTCACTATAGCAGCATTTATTCCCTAATAAAATGCAAATGCTTGATCCATCTATATTAAATTCAACCATTTTTCTAGTCAGAAAGTACCACTTAGTTGCAAAAATCTAAAACTTAATGGTTATATTCTTGCCTGAAAAGACCATGAAAATGAACCATAGAAAATAGGTCTGGAGGGAATCTTAGTAATTAATCTGGTCCATTCTCCTGCCCAGACAATCATCAGGCAGAAAAGAAAGCTATGTACTACATCCCAGTAGGGCAGCTTTAGCAGAAGAATTCTGCAGTGCCAATAGTGAATTTTTTATATTTAAATAAATTTGGTAACTGTTCAAAAATTCTGCATTTGTTGGAATTCTTCTGTTACAATTTGAAATACGTAAAATTTAGAGGCATTTTAAGAATTTAGTGCTTGAGAAATTTGAATTTTTCAAAACTACTGAAAATATCGCAAATTCAAAATGCCAGAGAAGGAGAGGAGAAAATGAGTAGTTTTGAAGAACTAAGAACGCACTGTCTGTAAATAGTTAATTTTGGCAGGGACTTCACCAAGACCAGTTTTTCAAGCGCAATGATCAAGGGAAAGCAATAAGAGTGACATAGATCTGACTCTTAAGACACACCATTGTAAATTAACGGAATTAATAAAAACTTTATGGGTGTGCTAAAGCAAGTGTAGCGAGAAGTTGTAGTAGCATCTCTCATAATGAGCCAATATGTGATACATGTTGTATATCTCTTATTTGATTATTGTTCAAGAGAACCGTCCTATGAATTCTAAGAAACTGTATTATATATACTTTATTATGTAAACATGTACATATAAATCAGTGTGATTTACACTCTCAAGTGAACAGGTCCTAATGAAATCAGAATTATAATTTAAGTAGATGTGATAAAAACTGCACTAAAATACAAACTAAACAAAATGAATACAAGAAAAAAATCTGATTCCACGAAATATGGCATTATTAGCTGGAGATGTAATGTTTTTTTTTTGCATTCATGTCCTGTTTACCTTCTGAACAAAAACCATAACTGAAATAGTGTCTGTAGGTATGCGTGTTCATATACATACTGTCATGTCTCAGTGTGTGTGTATATATATACGTGTGTGTGCATGTGTTTATCCTTACTGACATCACCAGAAAATAATATGAGAACAGTAATTATCCTTCTAATGTGACGTACAGGACTATGCAAAAAAACTACTTAGTCTGTTTATTACATACCTTAGCACTAACCTAAGATGAGAGCTCCTATCTTCCTGCTAACAACTGAAAAAAATTGCTTGAGAAGAGGTACAGTGTCAGAGATATCAAAGTAGTTTATACAAAACAGCTACGACCCAAAACAAAATCACAAATATTCACAGTTTCCATGTCCTTACATGATTGACGGACTAAAGCTAATCTTTCATGAAGATGACAGGCACATATGCAGAAAAAAAAAACCCAAACAACCCACAACTATTTTTTTTCTTTAATGTGAGTTTCTGAATAATTAACTTTCAAAATTTTGAATTTTGTCTTCAAGAAATCAACAGAAACACATATGCTTATGGGGTTAAATTATTTCTGGTTTTGTTTGTTGTGTTAGAAGTAACTTAACTCACTACCTCAATATTTTCTTGCAAGATCGTGTTACTTCCTGCTCACAAAACAAGTCTCAACATGGAGAATTTCATTTTAAATCCATACGGACACATATACATGCATATATACAGTATGAAATTCATATTTATATTAGTGTTTAACCTAGAGCATGTCAAGAAACACAGCCTTCTCAACCTTAATACCCACAAAATTCCATTGTCCTAAAAGCTTTTGTATGCTTGTATACTCTATAAACTTCAAGTTATTCCTTATTATGATCTTGCCTCTCTCACACAAAATGTTTCCAACTCAGCTAAAAAAATCAGTTCACTCTTAAAATCAGTTATGAAAATGTCGGTCATATTAACTGCCTTTTCCCTCCTCTCTTGCAGATTTTTAATGGTGTAAACTCTTTAGTGGAACCCAGGTGACAATAATCCTTCCAGCTGTCATACACTCTTATTATACTGAATTCTTCATTAGAATCTTTATAGGGTGGACTGTCAATAGCAGCAATTTCTGACAGATACCTCTACCAACCATTTAATCCAAGATTTCTTTCACCACAAGGTAGTAATCTCTATTTTCTACTAGTTTTCTTATAAATAAATATATTTAGAAGGAAAACAAAGTTTAAGAAAGCAAGCTCTACAAATCAACTCCTGAAATTGAAAAAGCAATAATGCATTATAACCTGTCTAAGGAAATCAGAGAAGAGACTAAGGAACCTTTGTCCTAGCTAGAAACATTCAGTTCAGAGTTTCTAGTCAGCAGGTATAAGCAGCCTGTTCAAACACTTATACATTATCGGCTCAGCAATAAAATATGACACAACAGTGATCTGATAGAGAATTGCATTGACAAAGAGAAATTTTATCTAGGATTACTGTCAGCCTTGGAAGACCATCACCACACTGGTAAGTTATTTTTCAAGAACTTAAAAGAATGAGGCAGAGTTCAGGAGATTAAAAGGAAATTAGGTTCTTTCTTTTTTTTTTTTTGGTTACTTACGATGCTGATTGCGTTTTTCATTCTGTTTTGTTTTGCTTTTCACAGCAGAGGGAAATGAATCTATCAATTCTTCTGTCCCCAGTAGGATACAATCCAGAAAGAGTCAGAAATGAATCTTAAATTTTAACGCAATGGCAATCCCAGGAAAGTTATGTCAGAGATTTTTCATTCCCAGGTTTTTGTCTTCACTTTCAAAAATGATAGATACTGAAATTAGAGATATGTATTACATGGACTCTAACTAATAGTATTTAATTAGTGTTTATGCTCCATTAAAAAAAATGTTTTATACATACAGTAGAAAAATAAAGAATTTAGGAAAACTTTGACTACCCTCTCCTTTGCAGAAAAAAGTGCAGCCTCACAGTTACTCTTACAGAAAATGTAGAATTGAATCTTCTCAGATATAAGAGGGAAGTGGAGTCTGTTTTCTTTAGTCAATTACTATAGAAATAAATCTACTAAAATAAAAATGGCTATCAGGGAGATCAGGTGAAATACCCACTCCCGAACATTGTGAATCTCAAACTACTTTTCTTAAAACATTTTGTGCAAACTCTTTGATGTTGCAACAAGTAGAAAATCGATTATTTTATTAATTTCATAATTAAAATCTTATATTTTTCATTTTAATCTAAGCTATTTTTTTCTGTTCTTGTCTACCTCTCAAATTAATTTCAAAAAACTAGAAGACTAGGTATTCATTCAACCTCGCTTTGTCTGGTGTAGTAGATAAGAGGGCAAAAATGTGAGGTATTCTAGGCTACTACGCAAGCACTTACGCTGAAGGGGACTATTACAGTTTTATCACTCAAATATAACGATAAAATGCAACTGTGAAGAGAAAAACTTTATCAAAGTTTTGGCAGTGAAAGCTCACCAGAAAATGAATGTAGGTAATGAAACTCAGTTGCCAATGATGTGTACATACCAATCTATAAAAATGGATGTATATACAGATATACATAGAAGGACCATACATATATATTTAATTATATTGGAAGACATTTTTAGAAAAATAATATTTATGTTAGCTTTGCTACTACTGCTACCAAATGATGCATCTCCTCTGGATTTACTAGTCCTTAAATACATACTCTCTTGTACAGTATTCCTACACCAGTGTTTTCATCTTTTAACTTTCTAATTTCCATCTCTTTCTGGTGGAAATCCCCTCAGTAAAACAGATAATTGCTTCTGCTTAGCAATGTCAAACAGTTTGCCTGAGGTTAGGGCAGTCTCTAAAATTAAGATGGAAAAAAGAGTTCTCTCTCATTATCTTTCTCCCTTGCAAGCAGCCTTTCATCTCATCCTCTTCAATGGTGTCCAAAGTCATATTTTCCCCATTGTTTATCCTTTTCTACTATTTTCTTGCATTTAGTTACAATTTTACTTCTCTTTCTCACAATCCTTCACCTTCAGCCTCAGTTTTGAATGTCAAAATTTTTCAATGGCTGAAGAGGAAACCTAGAATATGTTGCAATCCAATTGCTCAGCCTACAGTACTTTCAATACCAGTCATAAATCTTTCTGTCTTTCTATTTTCTCTTCACAAAAAAACACTATGGTAAAAATTCTTCTATATCTCAAAAAAGAAAAACACAGGACTTGAGACTACTAAATATATACTGTATTCCTGAAATCTCAAAAAGTCTTAAGATAAAACTATCACTCATTTTCATATCCATATTTTCCACAGTCTTGCCTTAACTTTCATCTCTGAAAGAACCTCTCTGAGGTTCTAAAACTGTCTCCTGCTTATTAAAAAGATAAAGCACAGACTGACAAATGAGAAAGAATGACAACTTACAGCGTCTCCTGCTGCTGGGCTATCAAATTTTGCAAGCATCCGTGAAACAACCAATCCTTATGAGTCTCCTTTCATTGTTACCATAAACTCATGCCTGTATGTTGGAAGGACTGAAGAACAGTTTTCAGCTTTTCTGTTCAAGGAGAACTCTCTTCTAGACTAAATTTTAGGCCCCCTTCAGCTGGATAGCACTGCATGACTGGGATCTTTTGATGAATACGTATGATTAGCAGACAAATCATATGAAGAGCGGTTGAAGGAGCTGGGACTGTTTAGTTTGAGGAAGAGGAGGCTGAGGGGAGACCTCATCACTCTCTACAACTATTTGAAAGGACACTGTAGAGAGGTTGGTGCTGGTCTCTTCTCACAGGTAATTAATGACAGAACAAGAGGGAATGGCTTCAAGCTCCAACAGGGTGGGTTTAGACTGAACATTAGGAAAGAATTTTTCACAGAAAGGGCGGTTGGGCATTGGAATAGACTGCCCAGGGAGGTGGTTGAGTCACCATCCCTGGATGTGTTTAAGAGACGTTCAGATGTGGTGTTGGCGGATATGGTGTAGGGGAGAACTTTGTAGAGTAGGGTAGATGGTTGGACTCGATGATCCCAAGGGTCTCTTCCAACCTAGACAATTCTATGATTCTATGATTCTATGATTATTTTCTTTCCCCAGTTTGGAAACCTTAATTGTAAAAACCAAACACAGACACTATGTATGAGCAGTTCCATACACAGATCGTTATTTGTGGCTTGTAGTCATATTTAATACAAACAATTAAAGAAACAAAGGTTATCTAATCCAACTGTTTAACAGATCGCCTAAATACACGCTTCCCCTCCTCTCATCCTTTTTCCCAGATAAGCACTATTATTCTTTATTTGGACACCACTTGTGAAGATGGAGGTTTTGGTTCAGTCAGAATGCCCTTATACAGGCAAAATTCTCAATGTTTTCTGTAAAAGCTGAAGAGAGGCCAAGCCTCCTGGAAATGGGCTAATAAAACTTTTTTTTTTTCATTTTGAAGTTTAAAAAATCCACAAGCTTTTAGTTTGTAGCAATTCAGTTAACCCAAAATATTATTTGTGTAAAAATGGTGCCATCAGATTAAAACGCGATTTTAAACTGTGTTAACTATTTGATTACTTGAAATAGGCATTAATGAAACATCATACATCATAGTTTTATGTTTTAATTTTGTGCTCTCCTGGCACATTTACACAGCAGAACTCAGCTCAATACAACTGTCATTCAATATCATTTAAACATATTATCCAGCTCTTAAAAAAACATAAATAGCTAACACAGTCGGATGAGCATCAGAGCACTTCTTTATTACGTTCTGCAAAGGGTTTTCTTTAAGTGAAAGAGAAACAATATCCAAGAGATTTCTTTTTTTTTTTGCAATTAATAAAGTCATAAACTCAGATAAATATAACTGACAACGGCATTAGACTTGAAATTCTAGTTCTATTTGTGGACTACCAGTCAGATTTAACTGATATACAAAGAAACAATGCAATGGTATCTAATGTTAAGCTTAGTTGATAATTCCTCAAGTACTCTTGTACAACTAAATGTAAATTGATTTTAAAATGCAGTGACAGTGCAGTAAAACTCTCAACCTACCATATACATATATTTTAATTTTCTTTAGTATGGTTTTTCCTTGGTGATTTGACTTATAATATTTGAAAAAAACGCATCATTCTTCAGCAGTTTGCATAGATGTCATTATACGCAGTTTATTATTTACACTAAACAGAGGTAATGAGGCAATGAAACTTTTATGTTTCAGTATGCTTTCCGACTAGCCAAAAAAGTTTGCTGAGTTATTTCAAAGCAATTATTTCAAAGTACTGGAAACAATTGCATTATATTGTAAATTATTAACCTGTACTTGTTTTCCTAAAAATAAAAATGTATTAAATATTTAGTTATATTGTGTATATTTAGTCTCTATTTACAGGCATGCACATACTGTGTATACTTAAGTGTGTAGTCGGGCACTATATTTATATAGTCTATAAAATCTGCAATTATAGTGTATACTTAGAACTGGTGAATAACTTATAACCATAGACTCGTCAAATAAATGTAGTCACTAAAACACCACTAAAAGACCCGTTTCTAGGGTTTCACACAGCATCATATAGGAGCATATGGGATCACATAGGACCATCGTCAGAGAGACAGATGGAATTTTAATTTCGGACGCAGTCATCTGTGATCTCAGTTCCTGTGTTTGGCATCATGGAAGCTCTAAATGGTTGAATGAAAAAGGCTGGTTTGGTTCCTCCATTTGGGATATAAGAATGTCCAAAACAGACATAATTTTAGGAGGTTTCTATAGAACACCTGTTGCTGATTTATTTCTTTTTTTAAAAGATTATAGCACATGGCCCAATTTTGTTGATCAGTCATGGAAAGGTAGATGTTTGATCTTTTCACTTTCTTCAAAACGTTTCAGAGGTCTGATCAAGCAGATAAGAAAGACATTTTTTTTTAAAAAAAACTTGTGGCATCTAACATAAGAGGGATCTAACACAGGACAGCTGAGAACAGAAGAGGAAGCGAAGGAAAGTGCACAAATGTTGAGCCAGTACATGCATAGGAAGCTCTTCTATCTAACGTAACTGAACACCGCTTGGTTGCAACTCTACCGTGTTGCAAAGAGAAGGAGATAAAATTCAGCAACAGTTTTAAGCCCTGTCATCATTTAAGGAGGCCAGGTTAATAGGATCAAAATACATTCCCTGGATTTACGAAGTCCTCCTTACTTCCAAACAAAGTCTGACTATATAAGAGAGGTCTGTTACAGTCACAGATTATTGCTTAAATTCTCTCATACAATCTGTCGTTACTCTCCTTTCCCCACTGAGATGATATTCACATTCTACATTCTTGAACCTCAGCTGTTCTTCATGAACATAGATCAGGATCCACGCGAGGAAAATCATCTAGACTTGAATTGTCACAGCAAAAACCAATAGCAAAAAAGTACATAGGAATGAACTTTAGCTATTCTTTTAAGCATTCAGGGACAGAGGGTGAGTATTCCCTAACTCAAGGAAAAGCAATAAAGAAACAAATTAGCGAGCACAGTAGCCAGGGGAACAATAAATACATCCAGTAAGTCAGACACAGTGCGTACGTGGCTGATAATATAACACCATGAAAAGGGATTACAAATCTGCAGTGGTGCAGTGAAACACTAAGTTGGGAAGAGATTTAGTGCAAACAACACAAGGTAGCTTTAACGGCTGACAAAAGATAACAAAGAAAAAGCACAAATAGTGTCACAGGTTTCATAATACTAAAAGACATAAGGCCATACGGAATCTAAACATGTAGACATTGCATCACTCTTAGCGTTGGCTTAATGTCTGCCCTTTCAAGCAGCAGTCTATCTGGCAGGTAGAAAAAAAAAATACTAAGGACAGGCTATCTCAAAAAAAGAAAAAGCTTTAAGGTAAGCTTTGACGATTTGAAAAATCAATTCACGCGCCTAGATTCATACTTTAAAGAAATACAAATCCCTAACCTAATGTATTTCAAAATAGGATAAGAAATAAATCAAGTGTTTTTGATAGTTTCCTGAACTACTTTAATGCTGATCTCTGTTGAAGACTTGGATTATTATCAAAATGTGAATCTCACATAGATTAATATTTTATAATTCTAGGGGTAGCATCTCAGGCTAGGACTGAGACAAATGGCCTAGTAATAAAATTATAAGATGTCTTAAAAGTATTCGCTATTGCTAACCTGGTTTCATTAACTACTTCTGCCCTTTTTCCATTACAATTACAGATCTGAAAGACCACAGTTTTCTATTCTATCATGGTAAAAAAAAAAAAAAAAAAAAAAAAAAGAAATTAACACTAATTTGGTAAATCAAGTAATAGCAGCAAACACACACAGTACTGACAGTTATCATAGATAATAATGATTGATAAATATTTACCAAATAACATTTCAAAAAAACTTTTGTTGATGAAAGGCCACATTCATATAACTTCCATCAACTGTCCCCATAATCTTGAGTGAATTTTCTTAAATGCTTCAAATTATAATTTTCTGAATTCCAAAGCGTTTTCTTACCTACCTAATCTTGTCAAGGAAAACAAACAAACAAGAAAACCAACCTCCCAGACCTTAACACATTGGCAATAAAGCTTTGTAAGAACAAAGTTATTTAAATGGCATTATCTGCTATTTGTCTTATTCTATATTGCCATTTTTTCCCCACTGAGCGCTAATAAGTGCTTGCTGTTGAAGAGGTTTACATTTAACATCTGTCACTTGTATCCAGAAGTAGCACCTACAGGGAACTGTCAAATAGATTGTTATTCTCCTCTGTAGCACCAGCAAATCTGTCTCACATCATTTACATACAGATAGTTATAGGCATTCATCATTTCATTATGCTGACTGCCTCACTATTCTAATGTATAATGTCTCTTTAATGAGCCTCAAAAAATACAATATTCCTTGATTTATGACTGCTTAACTGAAAAATTATACAGATTGACAAAAATTCACCATATAGCATTTTTTGTGTTCCCACTACCTTGCACTTTAAATTTAACAAGAACTCTTGAGTTAATCTCATGATTTGTTTCTTTGACAAAAGAAATTATCAAATTTTAACACACTAGGCTTCACAGTCACTGCTGTTTTAATAAGTATACTTTCCCTTCAATGAGAGAGCAGTACCAAATTTGACAAATTAAAATCGATCAGTTTTTGTCAAAGAAATAAATGTATTGGACAATCTGTTTCAATATTATTATATGTCAATTACTGTATACTTCCCAACTTATCATGTGGAATACTGCTGTACCAGTCATGCACAAGCGACTCATAAATGAGCCAATTTACATGTTCAAGTAAATTGAACTATGCTTGATTGTACGAACTTCAATTATTTCATACACAAATGGTTACCACTGAAAAACAGCTCTGCCATTAAAAGCGTGTTGAAGTATTACAAACATACCTAAAACACCAAACAGAAAGCTGAGAACGAGGCAAACGCTTCACTCACGACACTGCACTCAGGCATTAATATGTAGTTCAGTTCCTCCAGCTACATCTCCATGTGTTTATAAATAACACCGGCGTTGCACTGGGGGCACCGGGTTTTGACTATCCAAGCTGAAAAGGTCTGCAAACAGTCCTTATCGTAGCCATTGGAAATAAGAATTTTCACAAAGCATGAAAAAGCACATGATACTTTGTTTCCGACAAATTTACAACTTGTAGTTGAATGCTTTTAGGAGGTAAGAAAGTGTTAAGCTCCATCTGAAGTTTCTCCCGTAACAGAGCTGACTAATTATAACTTTTTACTCCCCTGTCCAATATAGTTTGAACTTAGACCACAGTCAGTCAGGACGTGACTCCCTCTCCTCCACTCAGCTGCTCGTTTCCACGTAAGTTTTAGAACCGTAGTATTGAGACCTTTCCCTTTCTTTCTTTCAAAATGCCACCCCTTCCAGAAGGTTCAAATGTAATGAGTGCAGATATAAACAAATGAGCACTAACATCACCTTGCACTGCCTGATCTCAGAAGCATCACTTCCTCCTTCCCAATCATGAAGCTAGGCTAAAACGACTATCCATTCAATGCAGTAGATATATACGGAGATTTAAGCAACAGATGGCAAGCTACGATCTCTAGATCCCTGCAAAAAGTCAACTTTAGGCAAAAAATCATACAAAACAACTTATGATACTACTGGTTATTTAAGAGCCTTTTCAGTAGATGCAGATATATTATGATACGACAGAAAATAAAGTGCAGAAATTACACTATGTTTGACCCTGAGAGTGTTAAATGCTCAATACAATAAAAATTTTCATTTCATAATTTTGGACCCATATTTTAGTTCCTTTGCACAGTTAACATGAATGTCTGTATTTCAATGATTTCAAGGAGTCAAAATTCTAAAGAATATAGGTATATTACCTGCTAATCAGCAGCACATTCTATTTTTATCATCTAGGAGAATTTGCATGTCTACACATTTCAACCATATATAATGACAGCCTATCAAAGAAACCAGTACAATATTCTCTCGATTTTTTTTTTTTTTCACCTAATAAATCAAAAAACCTCCCTGGTATTATTTTGTCTGTAAAATTTATAACTGAAAACTAGTATGCCAACCCAAATACCTGTTACAAATAAATGAAGACCTGAATTTATACAGCTGGATACTCTGTGAATTCAAAATACCCGTTCATTCCCATAACAATAAGGAGGTTTATATCTCAGCTTCTAGTAGCGTGATAGAATACAATTTAAAAACATATTCAATATTTGCTAATCACAACAGATTCTTAGACTGTCATTCTGACCATCTCAGAATTATCTTTCTGTGTCCCTTGATATGAACTGTGAGGCACGTAAGCAGAAGTAACCATGGACAATAAGTCTCTTAGTGCTGATGTTGTAAAACTGTGCTATCAAATAATACTAATTCAAAAGCAGGAAGAGATCATGATTGGTTGTGACAAAGAGCGAAGATGATAGGAACAAAATAAATACAGCTACACCTATAGCCCCTTCATGTTGCAACTCTATTTGTTGCTTTTCTTGCCTTATAACTTCATCTTTACATCTCCCATACTGTACAGAGTTAACACTTCTGAAAACTGGCTAATAGCATCTGTGTCTCTTGATTTTCCTTTCTCAATCTGCATTTCAGAAAAGACAGTGGGGGAACAAACATCTGTCAGACGATGCTTTAAGCTCTCGCATTTTTCTTTCTCACGTGGTGTGCACGTAAATATATGGCAGTGTTTCTCTGGCAGAATACTAAATCAGCTATTTTCCTTGTAGAGTACTGAATTACCAAAGAACCCAACAAAATTTTACACAATATGTTTCACACTGATTGAGCCTACTTACAGGAAGGTGGTGCCGTAACTGGATTCAATACTTCAATCGGCGTAGTCTGCACATCGGACGAAAATCCAGAGTGTGTTCTGTCCCTGTGATTAATTTTCTGTCTTTCTGTAGATACACCTAGGAAATAACGAGTAGACAGTAAGTACAAATAAATATAGCAATTAACATAAACCAAACGATTAGAAATAAGAAAAATAAGAATACATTGAGCAATAATTTACTGCAAAGTCCGTACCATTATTCATCAATATGCAATTATCTCATTATAGAAGACAAAAGTTTAAACTTTGTCTTCCTTTAATCCTGTAGTACCCAAGTGATTCCAGAGTTCTTCAATCTCAAAGCTGGCAAACAGAATCAAACAGCTGTTATCGTTACACCTAAAATAGCCAACTGGTAGCCCAAGAGGAGAAACATAATGACCACAGAGGGAACTGGTCCGGCCTTCCAAAACAGCACAACCAGGTTTCCATTCAGCATGTAGAACAACTGTAGTATATAGAATACATAAAAAAAATAGTCATGTTTATTTTAACAGCAGAGTTAATTCATAATTTTTGGCCTTTCAGTAGAAACAGAAGCAGCAGCTTCTATTCCTTCTCCTGGTTCCTATTTACATACTTGGCAGAATTCTACTGGAAGTTACTTAAAAAGCAATAGGAATAAGGTACAGAGAGGGCCTGTTTACATGTCTTGCCATTTCTTATAGGAAGCAGGGTTCAGCTGTATCTTGCTTCACATCGAAAACGGTACTGACAAATGCCAGTTCAATATCTCCTTAAATAGCTGAAGTCAAACCTGGGCTATCCTCCAAATAAAAAAAATCTACTCCAGGGATTAACCATTCTTACTTTTCAAAAACCTTCTTATCTCTTGCATCTAGGCTTTGCTGCAAATTAAACTCTGCTACTTCTTGTCATATCTAAACTGGAGAGAGCAAACAGTTTACGCTGATCTCCTTTCGCAACAATTTCATATGTACCCATCCTCATTCTTCTCATTTCCTAGGTTAAATACACCTGGTTCTAAGTCTTCTTTTGATGCCTTTAACAGTTTCATGAACTAGGTACAATGTCCTTTTTGAAAACTTCGACAACTTGAGCCTACAAGTTGTTTCACTGGATGCTTGCACATTACACTCCTAAAGACTTTAGCTCTAGTGGATCTTGTTTTAGCAGTCTCAGATATTCTATCCCTTGTGCCTCTGCCACAGTCTGGCAGTCCGGTAAGCGGGTAGGTAGAAATTAGTATGCTATGCCTCAAATTCATAAAGGGTGATAGAGGCATGAAATGTTTTCGGAGTTGCCAAAGGGCGTCTGCCAGGCATTTTAACCCTTCTGGAGCCCTGCGACAGCTGATATGACGGGAGGGCAAACACTTGTGGAAGAAAGCAAAAATCTGGAAGCAGCTATACATGTAACAGTACGGTTTGGTGAATATACTGTCCCCATATTCTTTCCTGAAGTATTACAGGGGATTCACCAGCTTGTGTTTGTGCAGCTAATTACTCCTACTTAGTGCCTGTGCTTGTTCTTACCAAACTGTATGTCTATTACTTCTGGTATTTATTGTGATTATTTTGAACCTGAGTTCTCTCTTCTAATATGCAGCAAGAGTAACGTCTACTCTATCACCAAAACCACCGACAAAGTTACGGAATAATATTAGACCCAGTACAGACTCTAATGGAATTACCCTCCTCCTCCCCACTCCCAGTTACTAGGGAAAAGAGTGACTGTGAATAAATAAAAAAACTTTTTTCCCCAAAACACTTGCATACTAACTTTAGACCAGTCTTATCTAGACCACAGCTCCCTACCTTGCTTAAGAGAATGCCATGTGAGATTATCAAAACTGCAGTTTACTAAATTCAAGTTATATCTCTTCTAGCCCTTAAGGCTTGCTGCAATATTTTTTTAAAGAGATAGGGTAGGTCTGCCTCGTTTCCTACAAATCTATGCCAGCTGTTCATTCTCACCATCTCTTATAGATGCTTTGAAAGAACAGTTCGATAATTTAAGATCCCTCACAGAAATTCAGTGAATAGAACTATCTACAATTCTTAGGATATTTCTTCAGGTCTTACTAGCAGCCCCTTTCTGAGCTTTTGAAATTTCACCACCTTTAGTTCTCAAATACGTTGTTACTATACATCACGTAAAGATCTGGGTTCTCCATGCATGCCTATCTTCCGGCTTTATAAATCCTACAGACAATAGTCACTGCACAAAATCAAAGACCTGAATAAAGACGGTTCTTTGTTTCTAGTTGTGATAGCCTTGCAGTTAGGTAATCTGTACTGATTTTTCTAAGAGAAGGCATGACTTTCTGCGTAATTAATTTGGTTTAATAGCTAAAATCATTGCATTCTAACGTATCACTCACCCTGGATTCCATTACTGGCCTCTGAATTTTCTACCCCTTGCTATGCACTCCTTACCTCACACAAAGAGACTAACAGACATGAGATAGGGAATTAACTGTTTATGTTTCCTTTTTAATGTTTCATGCAATTGTACATGGATTTGTCCCACCATTTCCTCTGAATTTTCAGTTAAGATTTCTTTTGAATAACAGGATCTTTAGTTATATAGCCTGCAGTAATTTTCATGCACAGAATGGGTTTGCCAATTCTTTCAGTACGTTTAAAAAAGAAAATGCTGTCTGTTATGTTTTTAAATACAAAGGATTTTCAAAATGGATGCTCCTGTTTTGGGACATCTCCATTACATTACTGGGTCAAGCTTTTTAAATAGCGAGGTGTATTCATCAGATTACTGGACGCATTTTACTTAAAGGAAAGAACACACAGAAAACGAAACCAGATGAATCTAAGACCACTTGGAGCAAGTGTCTCGTTTCCCCAGGTTCAGCTGTGCCAGCTCACAGGGAAATAACAGAGGCAGGTCTCAGTTAACCACACGTGTGTACTCGTGTGTGCCAAGACCTCCCTGACACTGCCTGTCCCTCACGTGATCCTCCGAACAAACTGAGTGTAATAGTGAGCATCACGTTGTCTGGTGTTCCTTTACGCGGCCACAGAAACTGGTGAAGGACACGGGCACTGATCTGGCTACCTCTCATAATTAATGAACTACATATTCATAGCAACAAATTATTTTATATGCTTTTGTTGCCTGTATTTTTTCAGCTTCTCTGCTACTCTAGCTCAGTTTTGCCCTTCTTTTTCCTTCTAAACACTTGGTCCCCTCTAGTCTATCAGCCTAATTTGCTTTCTTTAATATTAGGATCAAAATTAGGGACTACAACTTTCCACCAACCTTAGTATGTACCATATAGTTCTGCACTGGGATTATGAGCAAAATTACAGTTCACTGCATAAGGGAAGTCTGGCACAAAATGATATGCCTAAAACAGACGCACTGAAGTCCATCTTCTCCCCCTCCCTCCCACCACCCCGCACGCAGCTTTCTGCATCACAGGGCCTTGGGATAGTTGTCTCTTTGACATATAAAAACAATGAGAAATATCAGCTACCCCCTGGTGAGAAGACTATGTTAACATCTGTAACTCATTTTAAGCACTAGATTAACTTTTTTTATAAGACTTTCTTTGGCTTCTCTACTCTTTTAATACCCCACCCTTAACATGTAAAATGACCCGAAGAAAAGCAGTTCAGCCCTATAATTCTACTACTTCCATGATAATAGCATCCCAGATAAGGAATATCTATCAAAACAGTGTCAGAAAATTATCTGTTCATTCCGGTCTCCTTTTTCGCTTTATTTTTCTTATCTTCCAGCAAGCACATGCCTGGGCTCCTACCCAAGATCCCTCACAAAGCTCATAGATAAATAAAATAAACTAAATAATAAAAACTGAAAAGCTATCCACCACCGCCCTTCCCCCTCGCCCCAAAAACAAAAACAAAAAAAACCACTCTTTTTTCCTTTCCAAGGCTGGGTTTTTTTTAAACTCTCTTTTATTTCTCTTTCCATGAAAAAATGGTAACCTGTCTAGAAACTGTTACCGTTTCCTAAAACCCTTCCAGTGAGAAAGTGGAAGACTGAATCAGTCTCACACCGGCGGAATTCTGCCCCACGGCCTCCCTCACTCTGCCCACTCTTCCCACCAACAGCAGCAGCGGGCTCCACACAAGCCCTCATAAGCTTCTCCCTCCTTACGCCCAATTTATGTCTAACCACAGCCTGCCTCTCTTAAACTACGCAGTTTAAGGCTGAAAAAAAGTCTCTGGCTCCGGGGAGGCTGTTGTCACTGCTCTGTGGGGCAGGGGGTCTAGTGACGAGCGATGGGCAAAAAGCTGAGGTGCTCCATGCCTTTTTACCCCTGGTAAGGCTTCTCCTCAAGCCACCCAGGTCCCTGAGGCCCCTAAGGGAGTCTGTGGGCATGAAGCAGCACGCACAGGAGAGGAAGGAGGAGTGGATCGCTTAGGCCACTTGGACATACGTAAGTCCGTGGGCCCAGGTGGGAGGCATCCGCACAAGTGTTCATATGAAGGACATGGACCTGTTGGAGCGAACCCAGACAAGATGACAAAGATGCTGCGAGGGCTGGAGCCCCTCTGCTGGGAGGACAGGCTGAGAGAATTGGGGCTGTGTTCAGACTGGAGAAGAGAAGGCTCCGGGGAGACCTTAGAGCCCCTTCCAGTGCCTAAAGGGGCTACAGGAAAGCTGGGGAGGGACTCTTGATCAGGGAGTGCAGTGACAGGACGAGGGGGAATGGTTTTAAACTAAAAGAAGGGAGATTTAGATTGGACATTAGGAAGACATTCTTTACAGTGAGGGTGGTGAGACACTGGAAGCGATTTCAGAGAGAAGCTGTGGCTGCCCCATCCCTGGAGGTGCTCAAGGCCAGGCTGGAGGGGGCTTGGAGCAACCTGGGCTGGTGGGAGGTGTCCCTGCCCATGGCAGGGGGGTTGGAACCAGGTGATCTTTAAGGTCCCTTCCAACCCAAACCATTCTATGATTCTATGATTCATGGAGCTGGTGGATGTCACTGCAAGGCTGCTGCCTATCCTTTTTGTAATGACTTGAAGGCAGCTGCTGTCACACTCAACTTCAAGACAAGCAGAAAGGAATCCAGGAAATTACAGGCTGGTCAGCCTTAACTCTGCCCTGGAAAAGTTGTGGACCAGATCTTCTTAGAAGCCCTTTCTTGCCTAAGCAGATCACGCCTGACCAACCTCATTGCTCTCTGCAGTGAGGTGACTGACAGCTGTGGACATGAGGAAGGCAGCGGATGTTGTGCATCTTCACTTTAGCAAGGCCTTTTGGCACAGTATCCCATAGTCTCCTTATCAGCAAACTGGTAAGAAACAGGCTGGACAAGTGGATTTAAGGGTGGATGGAAAATCGGCTGGACTGCCACGGCTCAGAGAGTCGTGATCAGTGGTGCAAAGTCCATCTGGAAGCCAGCAGTTTAACGTCTTCATTAACAACCTGGATGACAGAGAGCACTCTCAGCAAGCCTGGGGATGACACTGAAGTGGAGGAGGCAGACAATACACTGGATGGCAGGGCTGCTAGTTAGACGAACCTGAGCAGGCCAGAGAAACGGGCTGACCAGAAGCTCATGTGTAAGAACAGCAAGTGCAAGACCTTGCACCAAGGATGGAAACACCCTGTGCAGCAAGGGGGGGCCGGTTGGGGACCAACTGTCTGGCAAGCAGCTCTGCAAAGAAGGCCCTGAGGGTCCTAATGGACAAGTTGAACGTGAGCCAGCAGTTGTGCCTGTGCAGCATAGGCCAACTGCGTCCTGGTATGTATTACGAAGAGTGTAGGCAGTATATCAAGAAACATGAACCTTCACCTCTGCTTGGCATTTCTAAGACCACATCTGGAGTACTATGCCCAGGTTTGGGCTCCCTAATACATGAAGGATAACAACATACCGAGTGACACCAGCAGAAGGCCAACAAGACGGTCAGGGGACTGGAAAACATGGTGTACAAGGCTGAGAGAACTGGGCCTGTTCAGCTTGGAGAAGAGAACGCTACGGGGAGACCTTATTGCTAAGCTCAACTACCTCATCGGAAGTTACAACGATGATGCCAGACTCCTATCAGAGGTGCACAGGGACAGGACAAGAGGTAGCCAACACAAATGGAAACATGAGAAAGTTCAATTAAATACTCAAGGGGCTGGGGGCAGGGGATCTGCAGAATTAGCATGATGGTGGTTAAAGCCAGCAACAGGTTGCCCAGAGAGTGGTGGAATCCATTCTGGGGATGTTCAAGACTCGACTCGACATAGCCACGGCCATCCTGATGTCATTATACCCGTTGTGAGTAGGATGCTAGACTAGGTGGCCTCTGGATGTCCTTTCTGACCCAAGTAATAATTCTGTGGTAAAACCTAAAATTATAGCATTTATTGAGAGAGTTTTTGAAAATTTGAAAAATGTTAAAAAATAAATGATAGACACTATACCTTTTGCATATGTCTACTTATCATATATTTTAAATACATGCAAAGCTAAATTCCTTTTCAAATAGGCATTGCTGTCTGAAATGGACACATGCAGGGTATGTATGAATGGTGTTTTGCAAAAAGCAGATGCAAAGTATAGGAAACTTGGTTTGAGAATGGTTGCTATCTATTGCCCAGCACAATGCTAAAAAAGAATTTGCTTAGATTTCTTAGAAATACCTACTTTGATGGCTTCTCACAATTTTTTCAATTATTTTCCATGCAGATAATTAAGGCAACCTTCAGACGCATTTAATTTGGTTATGGATATATCATTTCCAGCATAAGTAACACATTTTCAGAGTTTTATATAAATGAGATTATCATATTTATTGTTGCTATCATTTTTTCCTTTTAAAATATGGAAAACATCATTTCATTTTCTACAAGGATAAATACAGCCCTCTTGTACAGTGTACATTATAGAAAACATGGCCTCTGTAGAAAAATTATGTCCAATTACTATCCTAAAAATATGAAGCCAATTTCCAGTAACATCTCTGAGAAAATGACTGTGAAGAAGCATGAAACTGCAAAAAATGGTCGTCTTAAGATGAAAAGTAGTGTGTAAGCTTGCTGTTTGTAACTATCAAACTACTTTATTTATGAAGAATCTAATCATAAGTCTTTACTGCTGCATAACTAAATGTCACACTTTCTGCAAATGTGGCTTTGATAGCCAGAAGGTTTTAAAACTTGACTCTGAAATTGCCAAAAGGAAGAAATAAATTGCACTGGATTTGATACTTATGTTATTAATAAGTTATACGGGGTCTGTGGAAGCCCACATACCTCACATGGATACTATGAAAATATTATATAGATAATTCTTTAAACAATATGTATGTTGTAAGTTGCTATGAAGCGATAAAGAGTTCATGATGCAATTCATGCTGACTAGGAAGGGAGAGTTAGTTAGAGCAATAGCAATTTAATCAATATCTTATTATAAGCACAGTATGAAAAAAGAACATGGGAAAAAGGCTTTCTACCCAAGACCCAGAGAAGTTTAAATGATACTTACTTGTAAACACTTAGAGCTTACTAAAGCTAAAAATGTTTGTCTAAATTAATCCTTCCTTTATGAAAAAGGAAGAAAGTTTCCAGCCATTTCTTTTCTTTGTAAACTGTAGGTTTTTAATAAAAACAAGATATGACTGAATGAACACAGAATAGTCCGTCTACTGTGGACAACATATTTCAAGTACAGTGCTCTCAGCTGGATTTTCGCTACTAAACCTGTAAGGTGTATTAAAATTAAATTAAATTAAATTTTTTTAAAAGTTCTTGATTATTCAAAGTTACAAAGATGAACACAGGAAATAGCAACTTAAAATACACTTGAATCTAATAGCACCTTCACATTATGAAACAAGACTTTGCTTTAATCTAACTTTAAAATTTGGTCTGATTTCTACTAGGGGTAGTCTTTAATATTCAAGAAATGTCAGGGAGCTCTGGCAGAAAGAGAAAATATGCCTTAATATATAGGAAAAAAGAAGTATTGCAAATGATGATAACAAAGGATTATTTTTTTTCGGTAAAAATGTCTATAAAAACTGGCTGAACGTGTAGCTTTCATGTTTTAATGTTCATTACAGTGTGTCAACTGAATGTGATTTACACTTTCAATATACTTATTATATCTGAACTGTGCGACCACTTTAAGACAGTAATACCATGTTTCACTAACTTTACTTTTCCTCTGAAGATTTTTCAATGAATTAATTATAGCCAAGATACCAAAAACAAACATCCTGATCTCACTAGAGCTACAATTACTTTATCTTTATTATCCACGACCTTTACATATGAGCAACAGCACATCATGATTTAGTCCACCAAGAGTGACAGGCCACTATTTATGACTTGACAGGATGTCACTGTAGTAGGTATGCTGACTATTTAATGTCTCTAGAAAGTCTCTTATGGCCTTCACTAACTCATAAAATTAACTTTCATTGTCCTCTTGCATGAGTACTGAAGATAAAATGTAATCTCATTATAAGAGAGAAAATGTCTAATGGTAGTTTCTTTAGTCAAACATTTTTCTTCAGAGATTTAATTTATAAAGTTTCATCTTGCATGAATTATATTCAGTGCTTCAAAGCACATAGTAACCTTTCAGTATTTCAGTGGTCCTCTTTTGGTGTACTGTACAAACCCTCAGAAGTGACATATCATCAAACTGTCAAGAATCTACCTGATGCATGTCAAAGCCTCGCTATTCAGAACTAGTGAACCCAGACACCTGAGCAGTAAAAAAAACCTCGTGAATTTTTACTCTGTACCTTCACTATAATGTATCCATGTGCGACTACCTCAGCAAAGTAGTAATAGCTCTTGGCAAACAGCATTCATCTGGGCTGAAAAGCTGTCAGCAGCAATATGGTAGATGTCAATTAGAATAAAGTATGAGATGCAAACACATTTGCCAATTACATGCATTAGACCTCATAATGACTGATGTCACAAATGTAGTTTGGTGATAAATTATCTTAAGGACAGTAATTATATTTTTCCATCAGTTGAATGTACCCATTTGGAAGTTACAAAATGAGATCCACAGAAAAAGTCTCCCTTTAGACAACAGAAATGACAGGAATGTCAGGGGGCGGGGTTGCTTGCTGCTTGTTTTTTTCCAGATAGACCCAACTTGGACTTCTAAGAAAAATAAATATTATTCCATTTTTTTAATATACACTATTTGCAAGGAAAATAAGTGTGTGTGGCACCTTTATAAAACAAGCATACTGATGATTTTAAAAGACAATTTTCAAGTGCATTGAAGAGATTATGGCAATTTAGATTGGAGAATAAATAAGTGTTCTAAAACAGGGATTACAAAATAATTATGTGACTCCAAACAAGGAAAAAAGGGACCGATTCATTTAAAGTGGGGAGGATAGCATCCAAGATAGTGTAAAAAGAAATGAGAACAGTGATAGAAACAGTGACAGCTGCATACAAAGCTACCTCGCAGTATATCCAGTACTGGCAATTTTTAGATCAAGACTGAGATCAAGATGGGGAGTTGGACATGATGCTTATGAGTCCCTTCCAACTTGAGATATGGTATGATTCTAAGATGTAGTATTTTCCTAAATGTTCATGTTTAAATGCTAATGTCAACACCTTAGTTCAGACAGAACTCAGAAAGATTCTATAGCCTATGTTACCGAAATGATCAGGACTATATTTTTGACCTAAATGTGTATATATTTTTTTTTAAAAAAAGGAAAAGTACCATGCAATAAAATTTTAGCAAGCTGTGAAAAGGTTTCTATCATGAATATAAGAAGCATGAAGCTTGAAGTATGGACAAAGCACATACTTCTCGCCTTTCAGCCAACAGAATTGATACTGGAAGTGACACAGGTCAAAAGAAAGCAAAACTGTAAGAGTTCAAAAGAACTAATCCCCTCTTTATCATATTGTCTATGAATAACCAGGGTAAGCAACTGATTTTCACGGTCAGATCTGCTGGAGCACCTCTGCTGTGAGGACAGGCTGGGAGAGTTGGGGGTCTTCATCACAGAATCATAGAATTGTCTAGGTTGGAAGAGACCCTTGGGATCATCGAGTCCAACCATCTACCCTACTCTACAAGTTCTCCCCTACACCATATCCGCCAACACCACATCTAAACGTCTCTTAAACACATCCAGGGATGGTGACTCAACCACCTCCCTGGGCAGTCTATTCCAATGCCCAACCACCCTTTCTGTGAAAAATTCTTTCCTAATGTTCAGTCTAAACCTACCCTGTTGGAGCTTCATAAAGAAGAGAAGGCTCCAGGGAGACCTTAGAGTGGCCTTTCAGTACTCAACATGGGCCTACAGGAAAGATGGGGACAGACATTTTAGCGGGACCTGTTGCGACAGGACCAGGGGTAATGGTTTTAAACCATTGTAACTTAAGTTCTACACACATTTGCTTCCAGCAGTCCTTCAGAGCAGCCATACAGTAGGATTTTCTCCCGGGCCTCTGAACTCATAGCTCAGCTATACTTCACAGACAGCTCATCCTGGCTGACTGCATATCCCGGTTTAAAACTTACTGATAACAAGACTCAGACAGATGTTGGCTTATAAAAGAACAACGTTGATTTTGTTGTAATTGATTACGAGAGGTCTGGTTAGCCACAATTCAACCTACATAAAACCCACGTTTAAGAAAAAGAGCTGTTGTAAGCGACGCAGTAGCATTTTAGTAAAGGTGTTGTTATGGCACGCACAGATCGCTGGTAAATAAGGCCTTTTTAAGGATTATGTGCTAAAGTCATGTAGTTCTTTACAAACAATTAGTTAATTATGGCAGGAATGTGACCTCTGCAACGGGATATATACACACACGCGCGCGCACATAGATGTACACACCAAACACAGGGGTTTGAGTCTGACCACGGTAACTGCTGCCGCGATAAGGGAAATCCAACAGGCACAAAAATCAACTCCCAGCAAAACAAGTGGGGTTAATTATTCACTGGTGAACTGTATCCATACAGAATTGAAATAACTGCCTTTACAAAAACAACAACAACAAAATATTCCTGTACACAATAAAAAGGGATTGGATCAAAAATTGAAGTTAGGCCTAAAATTCCTAAGTGGTTAAATGCAGATGAGGCAGGGACCGTGCGTGTATTATAATGTATCTATTAACACCGTTAGTAATCTATGAATGAGTGTAACTTGAGAATCTAAATTTGCTATATTATGAAAGGGAGAGATGGTGGCTTTAAAAGACATTTAAGTTTACGACACTTAAAATAGGGGCTTCAAGTATGGACAGTGTGGCTAGACCTTACTGTACCTTTCTATCTGCTGCTCATTTACTAGCATATTCTGATCGAACTATTTTAACAGTGGAGAAAGTCTTGCATCAGAGAGAATACAGTTTTACAACCCCACAACTAATGAGTTAACAAAAAGGTAGTTCAAAAAGTAACTAGAAAGAATTAGAATGAGATTCAGAAAATCAGACGTAAAAAAGGTTCGGTTTGTTTATTCTGTTTTAGTAGGTACCAAATCTGTGTTAGTTAGGGAAGCAGAAATAGAGACAAACAAGAATAAATTGGAGGTCAGTGCTCAGGAAAAAAAAATAACCAAAATAAACACAGTGAGCAAACTTTTGGAATTCATGCATTTGAAAAAAAATCCAAATGAAAGAGCAAAGATTGCATAGCAGAGTTGTACATGCAGGAAAAAGCCTAAGTCAGTTTTGCAATACTGTAAGGAAATAACCTTCCATAAATAAAATAAAGTTGCCACAGATTTTCTGTCTTTATTCCCATGTTCCTGGGCTATTTTACCCCACACAAGACTGCCCCACTTGCTTCCTCTATCTCCAGCATCACTTCACTGATATTTAATTATTAGCTGATGTTCCAACTTAAATCAAGCTTTTCTACATTTGTAAAAGATATCCAGATGCCACTGTGTTTAGGTAAATAGGAGGATGTTATGTTAGCTCTTTTGCTACTTAAGCCTTAATCAGTTGAACAGCCTGCAGTTTCTTTAGTTCTTTTATATCAGCTTAGAATTGGGTGACCAGGAATGCACATGTTATTTCATACTTGGAATACGCAGTTGATTATATTTTCCATTTTTCCGTGAGTCAGAACTTTTTATTTGCCTAACTACAACTACCTTAAATATTAAAATCACTATTGTCAGAACTCTATACACAGACTCTAAGATACCTTTCTAAGAGTCAATACCTTTAAAGTCTCTTCTTAAACATCTGAAATTATACTTGTTTTCCCCTCAATTGTATTATTGTCTTTGATTTTTTTCTTTTTAATTTCAACTGCCATTTTAACACACATTCACTTGGAATCATCAGATCTTTCTGAAATTGATTTTTCAGTTTTTCTGTATCAAGACAAGCTTAATACCAAGTAAATGACAACTACGAAATTGATTTCTAATTCTAATGAAGGTAATGTGCAATATATTAATTACATGCTAATTCATAACAATAGTTTTCCTAAGCTTTCCTAAACTTTAGTGTAATTTCATTCCTACACTAATGTCAAAGTTACGAATTAAGAAAAAAATAAATTATTTCCTTGAGGAAAGTAGTCTCATGAAGGCTGGGAAAATGCATAGTCTCAACTTCTTTTTGGCAGCAATGGCTAGTTTCCAAATCCAGCTCATGAAGACATTCTATTCTTTTCAACAAGGAGAACGGGAGAAAAGAACAACCTCCTCCTCGTGCTGTGGAAAGACCGCAGAAGTCTTAACATGTCCCTCTGTGCATTATGTTGATATCAGCCCGGGAAGAGATTAGTGAATCCCTGTTCAGTTTCTAGTTCCTACCAAATTTATATTCATTTTTTTTAATAGGGGTAGGAGGACAGTTCTTCTTCTCACCTTTCCATCTTTGAGAGTCACTGTAAGGAAACTGATGATGGCTGTTCCCTTGACGGACAAATAAGTCATGCTACTAAAGGGGATCTTCCTGAACACCGTCTGACTTCGAACGTAATCAAGTCAAGGTTGCCGTAAATGCCAGCTGACATTTCACAGAGCTTAATTAAAATATGTGTGATTTTATGGACCACTACATTAAAACAAGGTAGAGCGGTTCAATACTACTGCAGCTGTTAGAGAGCAAAACCCAGGCACATTTTCTTTAAACTTATAAGGGGCAGTAAGACTAGAGGGGAAGATAGGAAGTAATTGAGTTAGCAGCCTTCCACCATTCAACTAACATCCAAATAGGTGTGTCTATAGCCACCTGAATATAAAATCCTTTGTCCCAACCTTATTTAAAATGCAGCATTGATTCATTCAATCACACTTTATCATTCACAACATGAACTTTGTGTGAACTGTTTCCCACTGATTTGTCTATTCTGCTTCAAAGAATCCATCAATAATAATCTAACAGTTTTTCTTCTAATTATTGTTATATTTCTCCATTGGTACCGCTTCTTTTTACTGGTACAGGAAAGAAAGTTTTTATTAAAACACAAAAGACACAGTTTTGGCCAAGTGCCAAAAGAGATACACTGCTGAGTTTGCATTGACATAACCTCCTTGAGCTCCCTTGCATAAACTGCACCTAGAGAATGAAGCAGAGAGAGAATATATCCGATGTTCCCAAGCTATAAATAACATTACTTCAAATGCACATACTACCAAGTTTTATCTGTCTTAAAAATTATCAACATAGATAATTTTGGGGAACCAGAGCAGTGTTTTGGTGGGTTTTAGATGACTGTTCATTCCAGATATTTATCTTAATGTTAGTAGCTCTGCGTACACATACAAAGCTTTGGCAATAAAGCTTTGGCAAAACATGACTGAAACACACCAAACTCAAATATGTCATTGTGACAAATAAGAAAGGTAACATTGTATCAGTGAGAATGGGAAGGAGACAGCTATTATTTATTCCCAAAATCTAGAATTCAGTTGCTGGGAGAAAAACCCCAAAAAACCCAGAGAAAAGAAAAAAAAAAACACAGATTCACTGTGCTCAGAGTTGAAATTGTGCTGTGGTAAGAGAAAAAGATCAGATGATGAAAATCTAAAAGATTCTGATTAGGAGATATTATGGTGGGAAGAGGAAAACTCAAGAAAGGCTGGTTAATGGAATGGGGGTGTCACCTGCACATGCTTTGAACACCCACGTTAGCGCCACAATTGGAAGAAAAATACTCATGTTTAATACTCAAAGTAATCTGTTTAAGCTGCTAAAACCTGTTGAGGTTAAATTGCATTATGTAGCCAACCTGATGTATCTGTGCAACACTCCCTCTTATGAATTCTTGTTATCACGTAGGGCATTACTAACTCACAGGCATTTGACTATGATTCTGTTTTGTGCTTTACACATTTTCAGACTCCAGAGTCATATATACCACAGTCTGTGGGTGAGGAAATCCATTTTAGCCACTCTTCTAACTCCTTTATCATTCCTTTTCAAAATGCCATTAAGATATAGTCTGCTGATGGCTATAAAAATGAGAAATCTGAAAATGACTGTATGTGTTATGTCTTGAAGCTATACTAAAATTCATTAAAATTATCCAATAAAGTATGGAGTTAATCATTAGTTTCAGGTGTGATATATTAGTGCAATGCTCTGTCATCACAAGAATCTTTGTTCTTTTTATAATCTATCCCTGTGAAGTTTTTACATTAGCTGCAAAATTCGTTGTCGCAATGACAGGTGGAGTCTTCTTTAAGGATGGGCAATTGTTGCCCTTAAAATATACTTCCCTAATCAGGATTCTGCAGGGAACATACGTACACTGGGCTATGCATTGCCACAAGGAAAGTCTGAATAAGGACAATCAATCTAAAATTAAGAAGAAATGTATTTTGTCAATTAGTGTTTAGACTATGAGAAAATCCCTATCTTTACTCAAGGTATTACACTCCTGCCTAAAATGTTATCATTTGTTGAGTCATAAGCTCACGTTTTTTGTATTAATATCTTGACTTTACATTAATCTGAGGTACAATACATGTGTGTAAACACTGGAAAGAAAATAGAAATCTGAATTCATCTGCAAGTAATGCTCTGAAATAACTGAGTCCCATATGTAATTTTTTTTTCATTTTATGTTTTCACTGTCTAAGAAGTAGATGTATCCAAATTCAATTAATTCTACATTAGAGAATCAATTGGCTTGTGTGCAGGAAGTCTGCAAGAACACTGATTGTGGAAATACTTCAGCAGAAACTGTTTTCAAAGTATTCCCTTTTTGAAGGCCAGCTAACTCTGAATACTTGGGGGGGGGGGGGGGGGAGGGAAAAAAANNNNGGAAAAAGAAACAGCCCAATAGAATTGAATGTAACAATCTGTATTTATTAACGCGAATCCCAGGTGTCCTAGCATTAACAGCTTAAAGCATGTCGTATATTGGTCCACGGAAATCAGACAGTTGTGATTATTTCCAAATGATGAAATAGCTATGTGTGTTTTAGGTGTTTTAGGTAAGTAATCTACATGAAAAGCAATATTGAACGTTTAGTACCATATTATTTTACCAACAGTGATCTCAAAATGGCGGAGACGGTAAGTACCGACCTCTGTGACGGGGGTGGGCGGAGGGGGAGGCGGGAGCGATTCTGGGCACTCCCTGAAACCGGAACGCGGGACGTTGCAGGATCCAAGGGGGGGGGATTGATTTTCCTTTCTTTTATTTTCTCTTCTTCCTCTCTCTGTTTTCTCTTTTCCTCTCATTCTTTTTCTTTCTCCCTTTCTGTTTCTTCACATTCTATCTTCTTTCTTTTTCCTCTTTGTTTCTTCTCTTTCTCTCTTGCTTACTCTCTTCCTCTTTCATACTCTTTTTCTCTCTTTCTCTGTCTTTCCCCTCTTCCCCCCCTTCCCTTCTTTCTTTCTTCCCCTTTTCCTCTCTGAATCTTTCTCTTCTGATGTACGTAGCTGTGTGTTGTAAAATTCGGTGAGTTACCCGGGAAGGTAGATGTGGCAGAGCTGGAATACCGCGTTAAGGTTATGGCAGACAATGTTCCCATCTCCTCATTTCCTGGCAGCGGATGGACAGACAGACAGAGCGGGACACGCTGGCTGGGGGTCCCCCCCCCCGTACATGGCAGTAGCAGTGCCTGTGCTCAGTGAACGCTCGTGGCCGTCATTCGGGGGCCTTTCGCCTTAATTGACTCTGAAGGGATCTCAGGCTTTACACGACTGCTCACACTACCCAGGGTCGCCCGTCGGTCGGGTCAGGATAGAATGACGTGAAAAATGACAGAAAATGTCATAACATTGCACTTACGGATCATGGATGTGACCCTGTCTGGAATCTGCTGCACCTTATTTATCGCCTCCAGTGAAAATACCCCAGAGTTAGAGTCCAGAAAGGAGAAATTACAAGTTTAATTGTTTAATCTGTAGAATTGGCAGGTAGTTTAGAGGCAAAGAATATTCAACAGAATTTGACATTAATGTAGATAATAAAAATATCCGGTCTTTAAAAGAGACAACTGCAAAGTTCCGATAACTGGTTTTGGCATCAAAACTGCATTAGAGGCAACTTTAAATCTTCTAGCCAAGACACCCAGAAGATACACCAAGTATGTATTATTTGGGTATCTCCCACTTAACATGAAACATAACCAATCACTCCAGTCAAGTTGTTAAGAATCAAACCCAGAATCGGTTCTTCCTTGTTGTCTTACTCTTTAATAGTACAAAATAATTGATGGGGGAAAGCCATAAATCTGTAAATTGCAGATTAAGTAAATAATTTCTTTTAAAAAAATAAAAAAAAGGTAACGTTTAACTAGCCTATTAATCTACGTTAATAAAAGAGGGAGGAAGGGACAGATCTATGGATGTCTATACCATCTATTAAAATGCATATTTCTGCTTGTGGACCTGAACTAGCTTTGTCTGTGCGCATGTGGTTTCTTGAGTAAATACACTGCAGTTTCCTCTCACCACAATGAGGTTTTCAAATGCAAGAAGTACGGTTGTTTTTCCTCTGTCACTATTCAGCCATGTAAGAGTACTTAAGAAGTTGGCACTTAGTCACTCGGAACAGAGTTGGGGAGAGAAGGGCCCAGCCTCTGATACCGGCATTATCTGCTCTCTGCGTTCATTCTCTCAAGCATCTCTGACATCTTTGCTGCGATTTAGGTACCAAAAGGACTCACTGCCAACATACATACACATTTTATACACACAGGTGTAATACACATGTTAAAAATTAATATATATACCTGAAAAAGATGAGGACTTTATATTAAAAAAAAAAAGCCCTCAATTTCCTACCTCCGTCTGCTAATAGAGCAATGAAATGAAGGCCCCAGAAAACAAGATTTCGGGTGGTTCAGAGTACTAACCTTAGAATGCTTCTCACACAGCATTCAAGCTCATTGATACTTCATGCTGTCAAACTACAACTTCTCTCTGCTGAATATACTCTTCTTAAAGGAAAAATATTAATGTTTCCAAAAAAAATCCTCTTGCTATGCAGGTTTCTCTGTCAAATCCCATTACAGCCTTCTTTGTTTTCCTGAAATGTGCAATGCAACAGATGAGTAGCACGCACATATCTTTCAATCTCTTATCTCACAGAATATAACTTCTCCAAGAACCAAGGCTCATTGTGTCTGTGGATAAATCTTTGTGCAGTATACTTATTAAAATACTGGCAGCTTTACTTTTTGCAGACTGGTTTTGGTCTAAATGCTCTATGGTTTCAACAGTCATTTCTTCTCAGTGAGGGCTCATGTATTTTAATCGGGAGACAAATCAGAATAGTTTTGGTTGGAAGAGACCTTTAAGATCATCAGGTCCCAACTGTCAAGCTAGCACTGCCAAGTTACCACGAAACCACGTCCCCTCAGCACCATGTCTACACATCTTACAAATACCCGCAGGGAAGGTGACTCAACCACTTCCCTGGGCAGACTGTTCCAATGCTTGACGACCCTTTCGGTGAAGAATTTTTTCCTAATATAACACCCTTTCTTGTCACATACCCTAGATTTTAATCCCTTAGAACTAAAGGTAGTGCAGGGCATACAACACAAATCTCTGCCCATGACTAATAACCACAGTCACACTCCTCTGTGACAATGCCGTCAATAGTACCCATGTGAAAATAAGAAAAGCTGATCTGCAAGAGCTATAGAGAAGTGATTGCAATTAAATCTCACTTTAACCAATGTAAACACTGACTGCCTAACTACCTTTTAAAAATACTTCCCCACTGTATTTTCTCCAATTAAAAAGAAAGCAGTGAGACAGAAGTAAAGATTCCGAGAAGCTGAATGAAGAACAAAGTGCTACAAGTCCCACAGAGCGAGATAATTTATTTTTACAGTCCTTAATACTACAAAGATGAGCACTGAAGGAAATACAAAATAGATCTGTTTAAAATTTACTTTAAGATCCCATAAGTATTTTTTGTACCAAGGCAAACAGCACCACTCCAAACTATTTTCTTGAAGAGTACAGTGCCCTGAGTTCTCCTCTTCCTCATGATAGCAATCTGGTGTTCAAATTAGTTTTACAGGACAGAAATCTTCAAAACATTGGTCCAAGAAAAACACTACTTCAGGACCCTACTTCTGAGTGAAAATAGAGTAGAATGTTGGTAGAAGCTGTGGAAAACAGATTCGTAGACCAACTCCTTCATACGAGAAGATAAGTCTAAGTCTTCTTGTCAATGTAGAGCATGAGCATCAAAAGCGTGAGCATTAAAAGCTGTACAGTAAATCAGTCCATGTAAAGAAGATGGTATAGTAATAGCACGATGCAAATTTCAGACTGAAATTATTTTGTTGATTTAAAACCATATATATATTTATATATATATTTATACATTTAATTATATTCTTATTTCATTGTATTTCCAAAATCAGTCACTCTTAATAATTAATTCTCATTTACCGTTTACTTAAGAAGCATTTGAAGACATTTAATAAGAAGGTGAGCCATGTTTCCTGTATCTTACTTTTTTATCTATATACAATAATTTCCTATTCAGGGCCATTTTAATCATCAGCTACATCTATGAGCTGACTATAACTGCATGAACATACGGATAAGCAACTTACATATGTGCTAATGGCTTTCTTTTTAGCAATGTGCAACTAAGAGGCCAGACTAATAAGCCAGTAATGTGCTTTGTTTTTTTTAAAAAAATACTAGTTCAGAGAGAGTACACACATTCATACATGTGTTTGGGGTTTTTTTTATTTATTCAAGCACTTCATTTAGGTTAAATATAAAACATTAACATCATGACAAAGTGTTTAAAAAAAAATCCACTGTGTCTACTACAAATCTTTCATGTCAAATCCTAAGAATTCTTAGCTACAGTCGTAAGTGGCTAAAGAGATGTAAATGCCTGGCACATATGTTTTTCATTTGATTCTAAAGTGCTGAATGTAACCTATGTCAATTTTATTTCTATGCTGAAAAACAAAAGACCCGCAGATAGTAAAAACTACAACTTTTTGTAACAAAGCTTAACTTTCTATAGCAATCATAACCTTTATAATTATAACATTAGGAAAATTTACTGTGATTTTTCAAAAGATTTTTCCTAGTCCACATTTTTGCTGTATTTAGTTTTGTTCCACCATATTTATTTCTCCTTGACTAAACTACAAAAACTAGAAATTTAAATATTCAAATGTAAATATTACTTTGTGTTATTTTTTATGTTGATAAATCTAAATATTAAATTAACAGGTCGTGTTTACCTGTGTTTCCTATTTACTTGCTGAAGGTAGAACAAATTATAAAAGATGCCTACATTTAATTGTTTACTCATCAAATATTAGTTAATTGTATACAGTTGCAGTAGATAATGCACCCGAAATAAAACTACTTCAGTCTCTAGGGAAAACATTAAATCCCTAATTGATGTTTGAAAGAAGAGAACTGGCTGTACTTAATATATATTTCATCTATTCTGAAGTCATTTCCTGGGCTTCTACCTTTGAACCTGCAATAAATCTGTCTGCCCTCAGTCCCTCTTTCAGCACCTAAAATAGCCCACGTACTTTTGGTCAGACCGATGTTGAGCTAAGAACGGCACCATAAATATCCTGGGAAGAGATCTGATTTGCATTAACAGAGAAAATGAGTTACTACAAGATTTCATATTTCTAGTATTAGCAAATCTTTCTCAAAGAGACAAATTTTTTTTAGAGTTGGCAGGAGATCTTGCAAAATGAAAAAGGAGATCATAAATTGGATGTTCTTTACATCAAAGTGCTTTTGCTTTGACATCATAATCAAGTAGTTTCTACAGTATGTGCCACTGTTGGCAGGTTAAGTAGGAAAGAACATTTTGCACACCAGATGTCTAACTTTTCTGATGGAACTGTAATGTATGGCTTTGGGAAAAAAGGTACTACCCCGTTCTGAGGGACTTTTATATTCTTCAGAGTAAAGAAACAACTCAAGAGTCTTTTCAGGATTTATTTTTTTTTCTGAAATCCTTACAGATAGGCAGATGGAAATCAGTTTTAGAGAGTGGAATAACCCAGGGTAATCTACAACATTCACATTCCTTACGATGGTCTAATATCCTTAATTCGTCTCCAGCTTCTTCCCCCCCCCGCCACCTCTTTGGTTTGGGAAGGATGTGTTTATGTTATCACTGGTTTTGATAATCTAAATTCTAGTAACTTCTAGAATGATTTTCTTTTTCTTGTCATTATGTTTTGTATAATGAATAATGATTAAGCCAAGAACAATGGAACTGCTTTTAATGTCACGCAGAAAACAATTCATTATATTAACTTTCTGTGTTTAGAAAGAAGTGGTCCCCAAGTAAAAAAATTGTCCAAGTTAAGCTACAAGATCAAGTCAGTTTTATATGCTCAGTGTGGAATATTTTGTTGCATGAACATAATCCTAGTGCTAGTACAGCTCTCTCCGCGTTATTACTGAGACAGCATTCCTACAAAAATGCAGTTTGGCTCCTTTTAATAAATTACTTCGGCAAATTCAGTAAATGGCTTTCCTTTATTAAATAATCAGGGATACAGGAAGACAAGGGGTTATGCTCAAGGATGTAGGAAATACATTCCACTATGAATTTATAATTTTTATTAGTTACTGTGGATAGACAATTCTTATTTTAGGGGCTGGTCACTAACGTGACATTGTGAAATCAATATGAATATGTTTCTGTATTGTAGGATGTAATAGCAACAGATGATACAAAGCTACTGGTCATTTCTCAATCATGACACTTAATTACTACTTTAAGTATTTAACCAGGTTTCCAATATCAGAAAAATCATGTAAAGCTTCATGTTCTGCAGGCAAGTTCTTTTCACAAGTGTCTAAAATAAAGTGTGCTGTCCAGATGATAACTTGTTTCAAAATAAGCAAATCGGCATCTATCAAATCCCTTCTGATGAATGGCTCAGAATGAAGGAGAAAATAGAGCACAATCCCGTTTCTATGGCATTTGCCATGAACTTGAAAGGTAATAGGATTCCGGCACAAACAGGGAAGCATCATCTTCTGTAGCTTCCCTCTTTGCTGAGTGCGATTGCAACACACAGCAATTAATTCCTAGCACTCTCGTTGCTATATTGTGACCACAAAGAAATGTAGTACACACAGTTAATCTATAACTGGAAGGATACTTTAAACATGCATACATAATAAAAAGGTTTCAGGATTAAAGCTATACAGGGAATTTGATCAATTTGTGAACAGTGTCAGAGGACGCAGCTGCTCATTACAATGAAGCTTTAGATTAGATGACTTACAACTCCCTTTCAATAGTATATCTTGAAAATTAAGGTAAGAACTTCCATGTTTCTAAAACACTATTTTCAGTTGAAGTTAACATGGCAGGAGCAAACAGACTCTCACTGTGTTTTTCAGCACATTTATCCTCACTTCATACTGTGATTCATCCCAGTCTGGGTGCAGTGATTTGAAAGTCCTATAACGCACTAATGCATTACTGATAGCTATTTTCATTTATTAAAAGCAGTACTAGAATTCTTAGAGCGTTTCAAAGCCTCGTTCCTCTATAGCAACTTTGGCAGAGACCCTCACATAGCTGAAACACTTTATTAAAAAAAAAAAAAAAAAAGGCATTGACATGAAATGGACTCTTTCTGTTCTCACGTTACAGTATATAGAAAGTATTGTCTGTTCTTCCTAATTAGCAGGAACAGGCCTCCTCCTCCCTCAGATAAATATACAATAGAGAGAAAAGAAAGTATCCTGCTACACAGCGCCCTCATAAGGGAACATAACCATACTAGACAGCCGTCCTTTATCCAGCGGTGTAAGAGAAAACAATAGGATTGAAGGAAAAAAAAAGATATTAAGGATCAAAGATGCTAGCTTTCCACGGCTACATGAAGAAGTTGTATGGCAATGCTTAAGTTCCAGAAAGCACATTACAATTTATTCATTCTTTCAAGAACCTGAAAAATACTGGTGAACTTGAACTAAAGATCTGTATATTGCAAATCCCAGGGGATTGTTTTGACACTAACCTCAACACTAGCATTAGTCTTAAAAAAAAAAAAAAAGTGTTACAGTGCATAATCCTAAAGCTTTGTAACAAAGGAGGCCAAATTAAATTAGAATAGAAACCAGCTATTTCCATATCCATTAATCAGGAATGGAATTGTAGCTAAGATATTAACCAAAGAGATATTTGTATATCATGATCCTAAATTGCAAAGATTCAGGGTGAAAATCACAGCCCAGCGATCACTAGACAAGTCCGTAGTGGTAAGGCACATCTGACACCAAGTCAGCAAGGTGAGGTCAGGATCAGCAAAGTAAAGGCTTGGGCACAGTCCTACCTACACAAGAGCTCAGGCAAGGACGACAGGCAAGGGGCCAAGCTTAAACCCAGCTTGTTAGCAAAGGTGGGCAACCCCCAACAAAGCTGCTCACAGCTCTCACACCACAACTGTTCCATACTGCCTAACCCAAGCCCGCTGTGCCAGCTCCTGGGCAGCTCTAACCGTGGCCAAGCTGGCCACAGTCCGGCCACTGGACCTCAGGGCACGTGGGCAGGAAGGTGTAGAGCCTGGGGGAGAACTCGGGGTCCCGACAACTGCTCCTACGTCAAATGATAAGTGGCTTTGGAATTCCTTCATGTGTATCTCAAGGTGAGAAAACCCAGGCTTTTCAGAACCGTCCACCTCCTTCTACTGAAGAGCTTAGGTTAGGTATGTAAGCTTTAGATGACTGAAGGCAGCTGAGATGAATCTTAACCTTTGTAGCAACATACTGATGCATCAGTACATTTTTAATGTTACTTTTCAGAAAAGTGTTTTCTATTACCCAAGTACTACAGCATTTCTAATGCTTCCTATTTTAAAATATTTTCTGTACTTTAGATCACTGAAAAATAATAGAATAGTTTGGGTTAGAAGGGACCTTTAAAGGCCGTCTGGTCCAACCCGCCTGCAGTGAGCAGGGACACCTTCAGCTACACCAGGCTGCTCAGAGCCCCGTCCAACCTGACCTGGAATGTTTCCCGGAATGGGGCATCTACCGCCTCTCTGGGCACTCTGGGCCAGTCTCTCACCACCTTCAGTGTAAAAAATTTCTTCCTTATATCTAGTCTAAATCTTCCCTCTTTTAGTTTAAAGCCCTTACCCCTTGTCCTATCGCAACAGGCCCTGATAAAAAGTCCATCCTCATCATTCCTGTAGGCCCCCTTTAAGTACTGAAGGGCTGCTATAAAGTCTCCCCGGAGCCCTCTCTTCTCCACAATGAATAACTCCAACTCTCTCAGCCTGTCCTCACAGCAGAGGTGCTCCAGCCCTCGCAGCATCTTCATGGCCCTCCTCTGGACCCACTCCAAC
This sequence comes from Ibidorhyncha struthersii, assembly GCA_013398815.1. Classification (NCBI taxonomy): domain Eukaryota; kingdom Metazoa; phylum Chordata; class Aves; order Charadriiformes; family Charadriidae; genus Ibidorhyncha; species Ibidorhyncha struthersii. Next base: position 235,426 of record VZSZ01005632.1, read on the forward strand.
AGGTCCNCTGCTGGGGATGCAGCCCAGAATGTGGCCCGGTGGCTTTCTGGGCTGCGAGCGTACATTGCCGGCTCATGTCCAGCTTTTCACCCACCAGTTACCCCCAAGTCCTTCTCGGCAGGACTGCTCTCCATCCCCCCATCCCCCAGCCTGTACTGATACCGGGGGTTGCCCCCACCCGGGTGCAGGACCCTGCACTTGGCCTTGTTGAGCCTCATGAGGTTCACATGGGCCCACTTCTCCAGCCTGTCCAGGTCCCTCTGGATGGCACCATGTCCCTTAGGGATGCCATCCATATTGCAGAAAAAGTCTCAGTGTCTTAGCTAAGGTTCTTAAAGACTCCCATTACTCCTAAATCTGAAGAGATGGTTACCATTAGCATGCTCTAATGGCAAAAGTTAAAACAAAATGATGCAACAAAATAGAAGGAAAAGTGATCACATTCCCTGTATCAGTCTGTAGTTTCTTAAAATAGTTAAATAATTCATCTTTTTAAAGCAACTTCAAAATAGTAGTATTGCTGGTAAATAACTTCAGTTATGTTCAGACTCAACTGCACTAAAAATTGTATAGTAAATCAAGGATTTATTTACACTTTAAGACAGTGTTCTCATTTTGAATTAGAATATACATTTAATTCCAAAATTCAGAAGCATTACTAAATTGAGCAAGATATAAGTCACTAAAAAATTCTGCCTAAATCCCAACTGTATTGTCCACCTTGAAGTCTGTTGGTTTTTTTTTTTTTTTTTTTTAATTTTAGGCATGGTCCTGGTTTCTAAAACTGATTATCAGTTTTGGTGTTTCAAGCTGAAATAACACAGACCAAATTTTCCAGGAAGGAGACTGTAAGAGTTCTGCACTGCAAATCAGTTTAGAATGCTATAATTTTTTATTAATAGCATTTTTTTTAGACTCTTGGTGATGATACTCAGAAATACGGCAAACCCCTTACTTGAGTTCTTTCAACTGTACTGTTATATTCAGTGTCCAACAAATCAGGAAATATCTTTTGAAATCTGTTCTGTTTGTTCAGACAATCCCCCCGAATAAGATGGGTTATTTAGGAATACAGCATGAAGCATATAGTTTAAAGCAACTTAATGCTACTTCTTTAATACAATTCTATGCTTTCTTTTCAATTGTAGGACACAGCTTTATGCAGATTTTATTAATTTAAGAAATAAGTTTTTTAATTAAGAAGTTGAGTAAGCTCCACAAAGCATGCCAGTTGGCAGGCACGGATACCCACAATTCACTTGCTGATATTTATAAAGCACTTTACAATTAGTCACCAAAAAAAAACCCCAAACCAAAAAAAACAACACAAAAGGAAAGAAATCACGCACGCTGAAAAACAACCACATTTAATTTTCGCTTTCATGAGTGATATTTTCTAAATAGATAATACCATAAAAGAAACACTTATTTTACCTGCAGAATAGGTGCAAGGAAGGAGAGCGTACTCTTGCAATGTAGATACAGGAGAAAACACAACTATAAGAAACTTCACATTTTATATTATACTGTGTATTATTGTTATTATTTCTAACTAGCCTGAATATTTAATTTCAGTAACAGTATATTTTATTTGCGATAATGTGGTTTCCACATTCACAAACGCAACATGGAAGTCTCAGAATGGCTGAAGCTGTTTTAATCCACTGTGAAAGACAAATGTTCTTCCCCAGGCTGCAACATTTGTATCCAAGTTCCTAATTGCTTTCCATGCCCTAACAGTTTTTCTTTTTACACTGATGTACTTTCCTGGACTCCTGATCACTCCCCTAGGCCCCAAAATCATTATGGAGTTTTATATATTCTGTCCAAAATACTTCTCTTCCCACTAATTATTTCCCTACCTCATTCTCTGAGATGTTTCTAAAGCTACAACTGAAATGAAATAAATAAAGTGGCAATTTTATCAGTAGATGATAGGCATATTATATAGGTTTGGTTTGGGTTTATTTGGGGTTGGTTTTGTGTTTTTTTCTTCCAAGATAGTACATAGCAGAAAGTATATTGCAATGTCATGTTTCATTTAATGCATGGCAATGTATGGGTATCTATGTATCTCATACATTGGATAAATGGGTTTTTTTAGGCGAGAAGCAATAATAACATAAGCTGTCAATGTTTGGCTCTTATAAAATTCAGGGAACACCATGTAATGGTAATTATACTGAAAGTACAGGCATTCTATAATGAATAAACTTTCATGTCTTTCTATACTAAAATCAACCATCACTCAATTAAATGCAACAGAAAGCTTACATTTGAAGGAACCAAAGGGGTCAGAAAATAACAAAATGCAGCTGTTTGCTCTCACTTATAATTATGTACGTCTGTTTGAATAAACATTTAAGTTGAATGCAAAACAACGTGAATTTCATTAAAGATGAGCAAGCACCTATAAAAATACTGAGAAGAAAATAAAGAAGATAAAAATATAACTTCTCAGAAGTATTAAGCCAAAGCCAAGGAGATAAGTACAAGTATGTAGAATATTAGCACAATTTCCTGGCATATATATATCACATATAAAACCACAGCAGTTGTTTATCAAATAGTACAAATTGGAAAACTGTTTAATCCAAATAATAAAAACCTAATGGGATGAATAGTAGTCTTTCCATTGACATTTATAATTTTTATTAGAGGTCTTGGATGATCAAAGTTTCCTAGATACTGTTATTTTATTAGTTCATGTGGTCTTTTTTGGTTTCTGTTTGGCTTATAGTATTTTTAAGTAGCAAACATATCCAACATAGGTACATAGCAGTGTAGTACACAAAGTAAAACAACTCTCCGCCACCAGCACTGATCCTAAAAAAACCCAAAACACAGGTTTACATTTTCTTGGTAGCATATTACACCCTTCCAACAATGTTAAGTTCTCTAAAAGTTTAGTTAACTTAAAAAAAAAAAAAAAAAAAAAAAAAAAATCTGGATTCAGATCTATGAAAAACAGAAATAGGAAGAACGAGGACATTTCAAGCTCAAATTCTGGGAATTCAAGCTTATAAAATACCATGGGAACTATTTAAAACCAGAAAACATAATGTGCAGAGTAGAAGACTTGCTCGAGCAACTTTTGAAGATTGTATTAGAAAGCCTGAACAGACCAGACTGTTGGTCTGTTGGGTAAGCTCCTTCACCAAATTCCTATGAGCCTGATCACAGGCTAGATCCAACTGTGCTTCAAGAATACCAAAGTATTCCCACCTCCTTCCAACATTACATTGTGTATGTCATTAGCGAGACACAGCTTGCCCTGAGGATTATCACCAGTCAAATAATAATAAAATAAATAATTTTGGATGATGCTAAATGTATAGAAGTGAAAGACTGTACACAGTACACAACATAATAGTTATGAAATTTAGCAGCCTATAATTTGACAATACATCATTTATATGTTGCTTTTATTCTGCACAGACTAAAGACAAATAGAGATGCGTTTTGTGTGCAGTAAGTCTCCTTCATAGACAGCACAACGAGTGTTGTGGGGTTATTCACTGAATTTTGTATTACCTGAAGTGCCAGTTTTGCTCAAGATTGATGTCTTGGTAGAGTTCGAGATCTCACCGGTAAATCTGAATTCTGTTGGATTTTTTTTGTTTGTGTTGAACAACAGTAAGAAGTATACTTTTGCTATCGAATACTAGATTTCCGAGCCGTGTGAAATTTCAGCTAGATTTCTGAGACATATGAAACATTAACTTGTGTAGTAGGTATTATCTTCTGCCACATTAATATCTTTACTAAGGCTATTGGAAGAGTCTGACTCTTAAGTGTTCCTCTCTCCTATAGATTTTATTACATAGGCGTGGCGATAAAGGCTGCAAATTAAATGGTTTTGGAGTCTGCAGTTTGATACAATTATCAGTGTTACAGAACTATACCAAAACCTTGGCAATTCCAGTATTATTAAGCATGTGAAGGAAGACCTTTGTGTTTCATCCCCCACCGCAGTGTGTGTCCCCTTGCCTCGTTCCCAGGTCACTACCTCTGGCCTGTCGTGATCATTATGTTTAGCTATTATGAAACCTTAACATACAAAAGGTTAGGGAGGTTTCAGTGCAATTACACAGCCTCTTGGATCATTCCACCTCCTAAAATAAACAGATCAGAAAGTCTTAAGTTCTTTGCAGGCATATTTTTAGCCAAGTCTAATTTTCATAGAATTGTTTTGGTTGCAAGAGACCTTTAAGATCATCAAGTCCAACTGTTAAAAAATTCTGAATATTAAGTACAGACTTACCTAGACAGCTTTCCCCCTCCTTTTCCACTCCCCCTCACCTCCTACTTCTATAAAGTATTACATACAATGCATTATATGAGATTTGTTGAGTACTTAAGAAAACTTCTAGAATGAGAGCAACCAAAGCTGTATTTTCAGGAACTCTTGTTTCAATAGCCTCTGTTTGAAAAACTTCCCTTACTGTGCACAAACACAACAGAGACAGCATTTCAAGGAATCTGGAAAAGCGTGAGGATTTTTAGAAAATTTGAAATCCCCCATTCAACAGAAATAGACTGTTAAATACAGCACAGCTGTTGCCTTAATGTTAATATGCAGTACTAATTTTCTAGATTATTTTTGAAATGTAAGGGAACCCAGCGGCTTTCAGGAACTCCCAAAATTTATTTTTATTGGTTGCGTCATTCCATGATGGCCTTATATATTGGTGGATACATATTTCCCTACATAAGTATACCAAGGATGTGTACTACAAACAATAAGTGTCATGCCTGAAATACATTTGAAATTTCATTTGTGAAAGAAGCAAATTACCTTGACAAATTTTGATCGCTATCATAAAGTCAATAATTGTCACTACATTGTTCTGTGACTGATATAACAGTGTCTGCAACTGGTGTCATCTTCTCTGCCCTACGGCATATAAAGATTACAAATGTTTAAAAAGATAATCAATACAATCTACAGAATCAGTAAGATTTGGAGTCCGCAGGCATGTCACCACATGACAAAAGAATCATTAGTCTTTTAAAAGCTTCTTTTCTCTCTCTCTC
>VZSZ01005632.1:242255-271046 GCA_013398815.1 Ibidorhyncha struthersii
AAAAAAAAAAACAAAGTCTAACACGGGCTTCCCAGGGAACAAAAATTAGTGTCTTGAACTTCAGCCACAGTTGAAGTGCCTTCAAAGTTCCTTACACTCTATTTACTTATTTTCCAAAAGCGTAGAGACAGTGTTCATGTACACCAACACTAGCAGAGAGTCATTGTCAATTTTAAAGATGAAGGACTACAGCGTTACTTACTTTCATAGTGAACTTGAGTTGTGGATATCAGATTTCCCCCATTAATGCCAACTGTTGGCAAATATTCAATAATAAATTACAGCATTTATTTGAATTTTCTCTAAGCTTTGTCTGTTATTAAAAACTTAACTCTGTATCACGTCACTTGACTCATCTTACAAAGTCTCCATGAGGATGCTTGAGGAAGGTACTCCTCCCGTCAACACCCTTCACATGGTGACTGGTCATCCTGAGCTTTTTGATTGAGACATACCCCCTTTGAAAGGTCCCAGTAAAAATTAGAAACACGCTGTTACAGTGTGACAAACCTTGTCTTTGTCTTCCTTAATTATCTGTCACATTTGTTCTTCTCCTCACCATTCATATAAAGTTTAAATCTCAGTTTTTAAGAAATAAGAGTAATCCTAATCCTAGTTATTTCCCATATTAATAATAAATCTACCCTCACATAGCTAGAATTATTAACATTTTAAAGTTACTGCAGAGAGAACTTCTTTATTCTGATCCTCAGCTCCTTCTGATTTGTCTTCTGTCCCATGCACTTTATTGAAAATATTCTATTCACCATCTTCAGCAACCTATTTATTATGAACTCTAAAAAAATCCACTACTCAATCTCCATATTTCTTTACTATTAGGTTCCTTCAAATATACTGACAAAATTTTGTTGGAAATTTTGCCCTCTTTCAGATCTCCTAAAGCTCTCTAATCTGCTCTGTATTGTTCTCCATTTGATTATGGTTATCCCCTTCAATGTTCCGGCCAGGTTCTCCAGTGCGTCTAACAGAAACTTCATTTTCATCACCAACCCACATGTCCATGTACCGAAAAGGCAGAACACACCTTACGTTGGCTAGCTATCATATAATCATTATGGTTGGAAGAGACATTTAAGATCACCAAGTCCAACCGTTAACCCAACACTGCCAAGTTACCACTAACCCATGTTCCTCAGCACCACGTCTACCTGTCTTCTAAATACCTCCAGGGATGGTGACTCCACCACTTCCCTGGGCAGCCTGTTCCAGTGCTTGACAACCCTTTTGATGAAGAAATCTTTCCTAATCTCCAATCTAAACCTCCCCTGGCACAACTCGAGGCTATTTCCTCTTGTCCTATGGCCTGTTCCTTGGGAGCAGAGACCGACCCCCACCTGGCTGCACCCTCCTTTCAGGGAGCTGTGGAGAGCGAGAAGGTCTCCCCTCAGCCTCCTCTTCTCCAGGCTCAACACCCCCAGTGCCCTCAGCCGCTCCCCATCAGACGTGTCCCCCAGACCCCTCACAGCTCCGTTGCCCTTCTCTGGACACGCTCCAGCCCCTCAACGTCTTTCTCATAGTGAGGGGCCCAAAACTGAACACAGCACTCGAGGTGGGGCCTCACCAGTGCCCAGTACAGGGGGACCATCACTGCCCTGGTCCTGCTGGCCACGTTATTCCTGGTACAGGCCAGGATGCTGTTGGCCTTCTTGGCCACCTGGGCACACTGCCGGCTCGTGTTCAGTCACTCCAGCCTTCCAGGCTGCCATTTTCATTTGAGGAGATCACACAGACTGACAAAAACTGCTCCCTTTTCCCATTCAGAGTCTTCCTTAGATGTCCCTTGTGAGGTAAGATTACCTTAAAGCGGGCACATATCCCAGCTGATGTAGCTACACAGCTTTGGGCCTACAGCAAGTTCACAGCCACCCGCCTCAGAGCCGTTACAAATGAGTTTGCATCTGTCTGAACCTGTCCCTATGATCAATAACAGTATTAATTAAAAGGTGACAGAAAACAGATTTCTGAAAACTTCATTCACTATAGCTTGAAAATTGTAAACTGTTTAGATGAGTTTGGAAATACTGCAGACCTTCTTCAAAATCTTACTTTTAGCCTCACATAGCAACTGAAATACTATTAGGAAGCTCGGTGCTCTTGGTTGATGAGAAGCTCAACACGAGGCAGCAATATAGGACGAGGGGGAATGGCTTCAAACTGGAAAAGGGGAGATTTAGAATAGATATTGGGAAGAAATTTTTCACTGTGAGGGTAGTGAGGCACTGGCCCAGGATGCCCAGAGCAGTTATGGCTGCCCCATCCCTGGAGGTGTTCAAGGCCAGGCTGGAGGGGGCTTGGAGCAACCTGGGCTGGGGGAGGTGTCCCTGCCCATGGCAGGGCAGAGGGCGTGGAACTAGATGATGTTTGAAGTCCCTTCCAACCCAAACCATTTTAGGATTCTGAGTGCATCTTTGTGTCTTTTCCATCTGAGTTTCTCAAACTCTTTTGCAAATCCTTTTCCCCAAATGAAGTTTCAAGCATACTTCTCATTAAAAACTGCAGTAGTTTTCAAGCTGCTCAATTGCCATCTATGTATAATTGCTTGGGGTTTATATTATGTTTATTATACATCTGTAAACAAACCTAAATCTCTTAAAGTAAAAAAAAAAAAAAGTAAGTTGATTTAATAATCACTGGCAGAACGCAAAGATATTTTTACTTTATCATCCTAATTACTGTCAAGTTATGCAACAAGCAGTGCATATTGACTTGATAGATGACTCTTTCATGGAATGATAAACCAAATTTTAACTGAACCCTCATTTACCTGTATGAAGAAAAAACTTTTTCACAGATGTGACAGCCCATTAATACATTATGACTGCAGTTAATGTCCTGAAGGCTGCCTCGATGTTCCATACACTTTGGCAGGTGGAGATTCAGCAAACGTACAAGTTTTCAAATCAAGAAAACACAATGCCTGTAAACTTTACAGATAACTTTCCTACTTTTTATTATTTCCCACATCCTCTCCGGTATTGGTTTCTGTTTCGTAGTTCTACCACTAAAAATGTTAAGCTTTTGATTCTGTTTTGGATGTCAGTGCATGATTGCAGTTCAGTAATGATTTTTTCTTTTTAGTTTCAGGCACTGTTTCAGTTTTTCCCCTCCCTCTGAAAAACAAGTTAAATATACTGAGAGCAAAAACAGTTCTGAACGTAGTAACTGAAAGAAAAAAACACCGTGTTCAACAAATTAGATGAAGATGATTGTACTTTCAGGTATTTATTATGCTGCAGTACAAGTCTCCTGGAAATGACTAGTGCTGACACGGTCTATATAAACTTTCAGAGATAAATGATTGCGGGTCAGTGAAATAAATGAAAACTGGAACAGAAGAAGGACCTCTGCATCTCTGAAAATCCAAGCATACGGGATATTGTTCAGGGGCCATATACAGGTAGAGGATGGCTATATACCCACATGGATGCCTAGAGAAAACACATCTTTGCAAATGGAAGAAAAACTGTTGCAACCTCCTCAACACTGCAGAACAGGAGCATGCCTGAAGAATTATGACACGCAAAAGGCAAGCTGCTTGCTAGTACACGCTGATACAGATTATAGAAATCATTTATTATAAATACTGTTGCCCAGAAATATCAGTGAGCGCCTTTCTTTTTGTGTGTCATGATTTCTACACTACTGAAACTTTTGCCTTTAAGTCATTTCTTAGAGTTACAAAGCAAAACAGAAGGACACTTGATTGGGACAGAAGACGCAGATGGTCTTGCCAGAGTATAGTATATCTCCACTGGTGGAAAAATACACGCTCTTACAGCTTCCAGGACTGTTTGACTGGCTCTTCCCTCTACAGAAATGCCAGTTAATGCCAGTAGCGTAACCACTCCCACCTGAAGAGGGCAGCCCAGTCAGAACTCCAGACTGTTTTTAATGTCTTCTGCATAATTTCTGGAGGAAGAGTGGCATTTTGATTGAAAACAGACAATTTTAAGGGATGGACTGCAAATCAGTCAAAGAAGCTACAATCAATCAACTTGAAGATTAGGGCCCTAAGTAGGATCGTCTATTCTTACAATGGAGTAGTAAACTTAGTGACAAGTGACAGGAACAAAAAAGTATCCACCTTAATTTAAGAGTAAGTAATTAACAATTATGTTGGTGACTGGTAAGCTTCAAACTTCTCCTGGCACATGGAAGCAATTTGTACTGTGAAAATCAGTCAACCTAAATGTCTTGAACATGCTCTTTTCTTTCCTGTGTTTTCATATTTAAATGAAGACTGCTGCTTTTTCTTGCTGAAGAGATAGTGTACATTGCTGTTCAGCTGAATGTCAAGAAAAATCATCTTTTAAGACAAAAAGGGACAACACATTAAACCTAGAGAGTGAAGAGATCTTTTGATTTCTTCTCTGGTTCTAGAAATATCTGTAGCTTAAAATGAGATTAACCATCTTACATAGAGAGAGCACTACTGCCCCTATAAGCTCTATTTAAGATTTTCACATACAAAGCAACAGAGAAGCTCAATATAATTGTAACAAGGAATTTTTCATTTCCAGATAGCAAAAAGAAAAATAACACTAATTGACTAGCTGGTTCTGGAAGATTAGAACAAATGTTTTAAATATCAGAAAACAGATTTCTCATCCTCAGATTTGAATATATTAAATTCTAGCTGTTTACATTGCAACCAGTACTTAGAAGTCTTCATTCACTGATTTCTTCTAATGAATGCTTATTTAATAAATGTTTAATTTATTCACTACATCTGCTTTCTTCTTATGCTTAGCTGTTCATTTTTTTAAGCAGTTGTCATGCAGAAATTAACAGTAAACATTATAAGTATTAGTGTATGACCAAGCTTTGGACAAATCAATCCAGAACACAGTTTCTCTTCATTTTAATTAAGTAGGGGGGGGGGAAAAAAAGAAAAAGAAAAAAAGCGGGGGGGGGATACATAGGTCTGACGTAGGTTGTTCTTCTCTATAAAGATGAAAATATCACCAGGATACATAGAAGCTTTGTCTTCAGCTTGATGCTGAATGTCAAAAAATAGTTGAGAAAGGCTATAGAGGATCGAGATTAATGCATTCCAGGAGATATCCATTCCTCTCTATGAAGCTAAAACACTTTAAAATGGAGATGGAAATGAAAGATTTTGAAGCAAAAAGAACATGCAGGTATTTTCTCATGGAAGAAAAGTAGCTTTCTAAAACATCTTAACACATATTTGCGTAAATCAAGCAGAGTCTAGCTAAAGTTGCTCAAGACCTGATATAAAGCTTATAAAGCTTTATGCTACTGAAACAAAACCACTAGCAATGCCATCACATTACTCAACAAGTACGATGAAAAATTAAGTGCCAAATAAAGAAGAATATAATTTAAGGAAAAGTGATAATGAAATCTAGGTTTGGGGTTTGGGTTTTTTTCCCCTGAAAACAAACACTCTGTAAACAGGGAATGCTATTGTAATGAGTAACATGAACTATGTCACTAAAGGTCAAATAAATACTTGGAAAGTTTATGCAAAAATAATTTATCTTTTGCTTTGTCACAGCTACAGTAAAAAAAGGTAAACAAGTGCTTTGATTTCTCATATACTGAGATTTGATCGTGTAGTTTCTATGGGCCAATCATGTATCAGTCACTAGATTTTTTAAGTTGCAAATAAAATTATTTATGAAAGTATTTATGAAATAGATTACATAGTTATTAACAAATGTGTTGTATAACAAATGAGATCAGTATTTGTGACTAAAAAAAAAAATGTTTCCTTGTTTACTACATAAAAGACACCTTACATTCAGAGAATAATTAAGATAACAAAATATTAACTGATTTCACTTGTCAGTCAATTCTTAATAAAGGCTGCCTATAGGATAGTTTAGGCATATAAAGAAAGAACATTTTAACTCAAAATTTTATAATCTTACTGTCAGTTCATATAAATAGAAAATGAGCAGCCTATTTTATTTACAAAACCCCAACTTAATTGTGTAGTTACTAGGTTGAAATCAAGACCGGCTTAACTACATTCATATGATAAATCTTCCACAAAAGAGCTGTAATTTTATTTACTGTTAGTATGCAGTCCTAACTCTGCATTAGAAAAGTCAAAAACGCTTTCATCTTTAAAGGGAAAAAAAAATGCCCTTTGAAATCAAACACACCTTCCAAAGACATCAGTCGCTTGGCTGAGAAAGCTTCACAGCCTTGGCACTCGCACCCAGGAGATTGCTGTCACTCTGCAGCCTGATGGCACTACAGAATTACAGTTTACGGCACATTATCAATGCCTGTTCTCTCCTCTGAGAAAGTCCGCTCGGCTGCCTCAACTTTCCAATTTACTCCCAAAGGCAGAAGAACAAAGCTTGTGAAATAGCACATATTTTGTAAAAATTCTACAGAGAGGAGACTGCATTTATTAGCAATGTTATCTTGTATTATAGATTAGAGTGAAGACTAAGCAATGTTCCTTTGTGTACAATTAACAGACAAAAAAAAACCCAATCCACTAAGAAATATATCAAAATTATGGGCAATACATTGAAGACAAAAGAGGTATAAAAACAAAGCTGCCCAAAAGTAATTCAGACTTTGGAGTTTAAAAAAAAATAAATAATGATCCTCCTAGCAGGACTAAATATGTTATCTACCATGTTTCATCTAGACAACACGAAAGGGTTTCATTATTGCCAACCTCATTTACCTCCAAACATCCCACCAAAAAACCCCACACTTTACCCACCTCCAATCCTGTAAAAAACTAGATATATCTGTATTTATGAGTTTAAAGTTACTTGTTCAAGTCTGAAAAAGTCTTATCTTTGCTGTTCAAGAGGTGAATATGAGGAACTTCTCTGCTGTTTTGTTTTGTTTAAAGCCTTTATCATAGAAAGATTTGCACAAGGGTAAAACAGAAAACATAAAAATGTATTTCTGCGTCACTTGCTGGCATTTTGCGTGGGGAGAAAAAAGGGTATTTGATATGTCTGTCTGGATGAATGACTGTTGTGATGAGAATCTATAGATATATTCATAATTAAGTTCTGCCTTTGCTTCCTCTTTCCCAAATCTAGAAACAGAATGGACGTGGGTGGGAAGGAGAGGTGCAGGAAAGGTGAAAAAAGATCAGGAGAACACAGGAAAAAAGAGTGGGAGTATTACTGGTAGATGATGATGAGGATTCCGTTCACTCAGCAAGTCTGGCTTTGCCTACAAGCAACGATACGGACTTTAAGACAGACCTTCCTCACAGTCCATTGAGGCTTAAGCATTTTGCTCTCTGGAGTAGTTTTTTGCAAAACATTTCATTTTTCTCGTCGTTTCTTCTACTATATGTTTGTGCACCCTTCTTTCTTTCTTTGGATAGCACTGGCCTTTCATAGGATTTGAATCTTGGTTTTGTATCAGACATTTCTAGGATGAATACTTGCAAGAGTGATGTCAATTCACAACTCAAACATCTCTCTTTGGATCAAAAACTGAAAACATTAGGCATCTCCTTTTCTTTTCTACAGAACAAAAAGATAGAAAAGACTGATCAAATTTGTCACCTGTCTTTCTCCTTCAATAAGAAAATTTTTACTCCTATAAGGTATATAAAAAAAAAACTCCAGTATGCTTCCTAAACTCTTTTATTAGACAAAAATATCCATCATTTGTCATAAGTGTCATCTCTTCTCCTTTAATGGATAAACCGATAAGACTTCTTCCTACTCAGTTAACTTGTAAAAAAAAAAAATTAGGAAAAAAGATCTTCTGTTAAAAAAAATAATAAAATTTCCAAGCTCCCAGAAAACTTACAATGGCATTCCAGATGCTTTATTTTTTTCTATAAGTAAAAGAAAGAAAACAACAATACTCATTTGTGTTATTAGCAGAGCAGAATCTGGAGAGGAAATGGAACACTATGGCAGCCAAAACCGGCAACTGTTGATTGATCTTTCTGCCTGAATGCATGAAAAAATAATCCCAGCTGTCTGGATTTACATTATCTAATGAACAGACAATATTATTTCCTTTGATTTGTCCTAACTTTATTGTCAGTTGTTTGAGCGAGCCAACCCTCTGGTAAAGAAAGAGGGANGGAGAGGATGAAGGAAAATAGAGAAGTTGGAAGATAGAGGCATGTTATTCACTGCAACTGCCACTTAGCTTACCACAATCAAATGTCCTACAATTTAGCAGTCTGCTGTAACTTTAATATGAATACATCAAACGAGTCCAGCTGTGCTCCGTATTAAGTCTATTATGTAACTGTACAGCATTTTCTGTCTTCTTATTTTGATAATTCTTTGTGAGAGCACAATAGATATGAGAAAAACAGTTAGTACGTGAGTCCAACTTCAAAGAAGTTATTGTGAATTTTGCTGTGGACCTCAGTGGGGCTAGAATTATGCTTGTAGACTTGCTCATTTTTCCTGAAATCTGGCACATGACATTAGGAGCAGGAATAACAAGAGGCATTAGCTGCTGCTAACGACTAAACCGATACACAGGGTCAGGACAGTCGTATCCTTGGCAAGTTCTGAGTCAGTGAAGCATAAGCACGTTCAGCACATGCCAAAGTTTAACTGGAGTACAAGTTTTAGAGTTCTCAGAGAACTTCCTTGTGTAAGATTAAGCTAATAATCAACAGCTTTTGTACAAGTGTCTGATTATTCTGTAATTATTCATATTCTGCTTTTGTCTCCGATGCTAGAAGCCACCACTGTAGTCAGTGGGACGAACTGCGGGAGCTAAGTGCTAACTAGAGTTCTAGGTGGTTAATTCATCAAGTAGTAATTCCAGACATGTGGAAACGTCAAGTTAGAGTTCTCAAGAATTATCATATTCACTGACTTACTGAGTATTCTCTTCAGTACTGTTGCAAACCTTTTTTTTTTTTTTTTTCAATTTATTTGTACAACTTCCTTATATTTAAATACAAATTTATGCAAAAGTGTCACTAGCTTTTCATTTCAAGCCCTCAGATGTTATAGACAGATAACTGTTACTCTTCAGAGAATGTAGTGTTTCAATCAACTTTTAAGTAGCCCTTCAGATCTTCCTGCCAGTCTAGCTTGCTACTCATGTATTTATAGAATTTCTCCTGTTTGCTTAAAAAAAAAAAAAAAAAATAAGAACAGCAGCAACCACCCGCAAAAAGAACACCGCCTTTTTGCTACTTTCTACCTTTAAAAGGAAAAGATAACCAAGCAGGTAAGCCTTTCAGAATTCCAACTAAAAATCAGTAAAATTACTGAGGCAAGTCACACATACCTTTGCCAAGCTGTGCTCTTACGTTGCATTCCAAACAGTGTTGTTTAAACAAAATTTTCAGTTATTTTCCATCTCTAAATAAATCAATGTATGTCCATATTTAATCTGGTCAAATTCCTTTCCCTTTTCATGTGATACGTACTTCTTCAGAAACAGGAAATCTGTATCTTCAGAAGGATATTTTCAGTCTGTTCTCTGGGGTTGCAGGGTTGTTGTTTTTTAAAAAAAAATACTTTTCATGCATAATTAACTTCTTCGGGTTTCTATTTTACCCCAAATAAGCAACCTTCCTATCAACTGACTTCCTCTACAAGTTTTAACAGTATCAACCACTAAACAGCAGAAGCTGTACAACTGCCTTCCTTTTAATAACTAGCTGAGATATTACTACTAATTTGGATCCCATCACAGTTGAGCCGTTACCTCAGTTGTTCAATAGCCTTTTTTTTTTTTCTTTTTAATTGCTAAGTCTATCAGGACTGGATGAGCAGGCTGTCTTCTTCAGACTTTCCTCCAATGCCCATAATACACAGCTCTGTCAAAAATCTGACATCTGGGTTCCTGAAGACACAGAAAAGGAGGAATTGAGGGACATCAATTGCAGTCTGTACTGATTACGATCTCTCAGGAAACAGTTACTCCAGTTTCTCACTGCAATGGATTAAGTGTGCACCCTCAGGATGTTTCTGTCAGGAAGAAATTATAGTATCTTCCTCCTGAACTTGGCCAGCAAAGCTGCGTGGTATCAGACAAAAGACGTTGGATCACTCCACTCTACTCTACAGATTTACGATAAATTGTAGGAGGCAGCAGAAGAAAACCGACTTCTGATGGAAGCACACAGAGTGGTACTTTGTCATAGGAATCACTGGAGGTGACTTTATGCAAGGACCACTCAGTGCCCATTGATTATGTGCTCATGAAGTATAGAACTTGTTACTGACTAAAGGGTCTCAGTGGCAGGAATTATGAACGGGCTGGTGAAAGCATATGGCACGATTTTACTAGTTTTGACTGCTTGCAGAAACTGTTGACGTCTTTTAGGAATAATTACAAATTATATAAAACTGTATATAGCAGGTTTAGTTTAAGTACACAGACACACACAAGCGTGCATCTACAATAGCACAAATATACAAGCATAAGAGTAATGCATTACAGGAAGTTTATACAGTCAGTATGACATTACATAGTGTAGTCATAATTAATTTTTTTTTGTTACTAGACCACCTGAAACTGCTGTACTAGGCAGCAAGATTAACACGGCTAGCAAATATTTAAGCCTTTCCTAATATTTACATAAGAAATAACCAGCAGATGCATGAATAACTTCAGTCAACCACTCAGTAATAATTTCAGAGGGAAGAAATTATAGGAGCATACCTTCTCTTATAATGCATCTGAACACTATCATGTGTAATTACATCCCAAGTTAACCCATTCAAGAAACGGGATAAACCAGACTTTCACCAGTTCTCCAGAGTCTGAAAACAAAAAAAAACCACAAGTGCCCCAATTCAGAAGAACCATTCATCAAAAGAAATAAAGACCAGATAAAAGGAAATTGAATTGCTGATCATCTGAACCCCCAAAAGATAAACGTACTCATCTTTAGAAGATCTTTGATTAATTCTATAGGGATTTTGAAGCCATCTTTTGCTTGTTTCATCAGTGCGTTCATTTTGAATTGCTTGTGAATACCGTTTCTTTTCAAAAAAAAAAAAATAAAAATCACAAATGAGGCCTACTCTGATTCTTCAGATGTTCACACGTAGCTGCACACCACTTGGACCTCAACAGTTAGTCCAGGTTTACTTCCCGAAGTATGCAACACGCACCTATAACACTTTTAGTACTTTTGAAGTTTAGGATGCCAAAGCAAAAGCCTGCTCTGATGATATGTTGTGGTAGAACAACCTTCACATTCATATAGAGTTTGTTTTAGGGTTATCTAGTCATTCTAGCCTCCTCTAAGAGGAAATCCAGGCACCATGACCAAGATTCCTCCAAAGTCTGCCGTAGACACAGCATTGATACAGACCAAGCGTAGCATGCACCACTCTAGACAGCCAACGCAACATGGAATCCTGGCGCTCTCTGCCATCCTTACACCTTCGAATGCCTCCACTCATTTTTCCACAAAAGCAAACAAAAAAACCCAAGCAAAACTCCCCCCCAAACCCACAACCCACTTACAAAACTGCACCTCAGAGCTCCTCAAGACAAACAAAGCTGTGGGTACACACCAGTCTGCTTGGGGACCTTGTTCTTTCCTTAAGAGGACTCCACAGCGTAAACCGTAGTCTTCACAGCCACAGAGAATACATTCCTTGTAAACTGAAAGTTACCAGTCAGTCCTGCACCAAAAGTTAACAGATACTGACTCTGAGACACTATATGCAGTTCCTCAACTCTTCCAGATATAGGATAAAATAAATATATACCGTTTTCTCTATGGATAAAAAAATACATGATTACAAGCCTATTTGCTGTCTCTGCTTACTGCAACAGGTACTTGACAACATCAAGAATGTCTCCTTTCCCCCCACCCCTCAATATACTCATATAAAAAGTGCTTTTGCCAAGAAAGGTTGGACCAGGTGATCCTTGAGGTCCCTTCCAACTTGGTATGCTATGATTCTACAATAACGATAAGTGTATAGGATTCGGACATACACTGCATAATTATCGACTATATACAACCTCTATTTTCGAGTTCACCACGATCACTGCGTCACACCTAGACTTGCTGAAGATGAGGGTAAATTACTGAACAGCAAACAAAAGAATATATTCTAAACTCAGCTACTGTTCAGCATTTTCTCTGTTTTAGAGAAAGGAGGCGATTTCCTCATTTTCTTGCAGCAGAAATACAGAAGGAACACATAAGGGTCTTACTACAGTCTTGAATCCCAGAAAAGCTGGTGTTGGAAGGGACCTCTGGAGATCATCTGGTCCAACCTTCTGTTGAAAGCAGGACCTTAGACTAAGTCATCCAGGGTTCTATCAAGTTCAGAGCTGAGTCTTGAATTTCATTTCCAGTAAGGTGGATCCCACCAATTCTCTGGGCAACCTAGTCCCAAGTTTTGCATCCACACAGAATTTTCTCTGAAGCAGTGGGTGCCTGTTGCCTTGTCCTGTCACTGTGCGTCATCATGAGGAGAGCACCTCCATTTTCTTTATAATTACCTTTCAGATATTGGAAGACAGGTCTAGCTGCCCTTTATTGGGATCTGAGCCTCTTCTCTAGGCTGGAAAAGAAAAGAATCCAGCAACACCTTCTCCAAATGTTGAGTTCTCAGCTCTGTTGAAACAATGGTGTGTTCCAGCCTTGTTTCATTCTATACGCTTGAGTCAGAACCACTATGCTTTCAGCCAATTGCTCCCACCCAAAAAAACTTTGAGAGTCAGTGGAACCAGTGGTATCCAGCAAGGTTTTCCTTCTCTTAGCTAGTTTTCTTGATCTTATAACTTCACCAGCTCCATAAGGACAGGGTGCTCCGCTAGGACACCTGTATTAGCAAGTTAGCGCACATTTTTAGTACGCTTTTGTGTTGTGTTGAAGTTCTGCAGTATACACTCAAGCTCACCACCGATGCACAAAGTGGAATGTAGATATACACTCCTAGAACCATAAGAGATAACAAGTTAAACCGCAGCCTTTTCTTCTTTTGCCCCCAACCGGTAATTTCCTTGAGATCTGCTGAGCTGAGTAGCATCCCAAAATGATACGCATGATGCTAGATGAGACAAGTGTTTGCAATATACCCATTTACAGAGGTAGTTTGAGTGGCGTGCATTCAAACTGTAAAATCACATGCACATACCAAAATCTTTGTGGATTCTGCTAATAACTTTGAAATCCACAATAAATGCTATTAGGATACTTGTACAAAGCAACAAAACAGGTTGAAGCTTAAGCGCCATGTCGTAATCCTCACCTAACATCTACTACCTTTTCAGAAAAAAAAAAAAATTGCCCATGTTTAGGAGACGATGATTTCCAATAACCTAACTTCACGTAATTTAAGTGCAAAACGCCAATTACATATTACACAATAATACTATGTGTTATTAATGATAACTATTAATATTACATTTAGGTACTTGAACAACAGTCATGGAACCGATACTGCCAAATCATTTTTACATGCAATTGAGTAGAGATGCTCATGTCCACAGTGTTATTCACTACAAATACTGTCATACAATGTAAAAATGTTATGTCAAAGATGAACCTAATAATGCAATGGTGGATTTTCCACATGCGCACACTCTGGCAATTCCAAAGTAAGTGCCTACGAATACATCAGTTTCCTGTAATTGTCGGTCTGTTACTTGGATTCTGCCCTGTGACAGACTGGATGTTTTCCTCACACAATGTAACAGAATTTCACTTCATTCTCCATTTACGAAATCTCACAAGTAACCTGTGACAGAGACGCCTTGGGACCACTTTGGAAATGCTCCTGAAAAAGCCACCCTTCAGACTACCCAAAGCTCCCTGCTTCACGCAGTAACCAGCCTCATTAATATTCAGGCCACTTCGTAGTTGATCCTTTCATTGATTATAAGCAATAATCACTATATCTTCAGTTCTCACTCATCATTTGTGAAACGTACATTAGCTTCTAGTAAGCTGTCTGGCATACTTCCCATGGTAACATTTTAAGGCTCTCTGCATTTCAGGATATTTCCCCCCACACACACACACACACTTAAGGAAACCCTTCGGCAAAGAGTCATGTTCATGCAAGAAAAGTGCATAATCTGAAACACTAAGAAGAAACCCTTTTCTAGACTTCCAAATTTGATTCTTCAAAATTCTTTTCCGCTGTCCTTATGAATACTTGTAATTCTGGTTGTAGCACAGTGATGCCTCAAAAGCCTTCTCTAATACCCGCTCCCTACACAAATGCAAGTTCGTCGTTTTACTTTACACACATTCAGCTGTAGTAGGACAGATGAATTTCATGAAGACTACACTCATTCATCTTAAAAGCACAGTTCAGCCCGTTATTGTTGCAAAGAGAATAAACAGTACTTAGCATTTTTCTTACGGCTTATGAGCTGAACCTCTTTCCTGTTTTGGTAATTAGACAAAATCATTTTGCTTCAATATTTGAAGCTTAAGCAGATACAAATGTCTAGATTTTTATACCACAAAGAAATGCAGCGCAATTAGCATTCCAGTCTTTTGCCATACCGCCACTCTCTTCAAATAACAAACAAATAAGATTTTTGTGAACTAAAAAATTCTGTAGTTTCAGGTTAAACGGCTGGATAAAGAATGAATCTAGGAGTTCTATGAATATTCATAAGAATATTAAATACAGAAAAATGTACAGAGAAAGACAGCTGGCCATTTAATTTACTCCGTTCATCACTGGGATAATATTGACAACAACTATGTTGGCACCATGAGAAAAATCGGTAAACACACAGATGCAGAAAGCCAAGGAGCTTTTAAGACTTAAAGATTTAAGGCTGTTAAAAACATATTAGTGGTAACAGAGCAAATGATCATACTAAATCGGGCGCAATACTCTACTGTATGCGCCATGACTGAGAAGTGACTGGAGAGATATTTCCCCCCCCGCATATACCATTTTGAAATACAGAAGGCATTCATTACTCACTGTATTTTAGTAAGGAGGACACACATTAGCACCACGGAGTTTAGATTTACACTTCTTTGCGATTTTTTTTATTTTTAAAGTAATTGTGCTGATTACTTGGGAGGCCTTTCATAGGACTGCCACCATACAGGCTCCCAAACAGAGTCTTAATTTTCCTCTTATTAGCAGATTGCTAAACTTTACTATTTGACAATAAAACAGCACAGAAATCTCTCCCCAATATTTTTTCCTCCTAAGATACAGTTGTTTGATCTACGTGGTTCGTTGAATCCCAGAATTCCATTCAAGTCCTCTGCCAAAGTTCTCTGCTAGCCAAAATTATAGCTGTGACACTCTCTAACACATGAAATAACGAGAGACATTCTGTTTTTGTAAAGCATATAAGAATATTGTGATAATAGAAGGGTGGCTTATATACTGCAGTAAAACTTATTTCTAAAGCTATTCACTCTTCGTGTACAATAGTTGACATTCGCTAACAATGCCTAAATGCCAGATCTTTTATGCCCAGTTCTGACATTGAATGCCTGTGTGTCTACGACCTCAGCGATCAACAGCTTCAAAACTTAACTGAGTTCAGACCCGGATTCTAGTTCCTGCTCATAGGATTCAATCTGTTTACCCAATAACTATGTAATGGGGAAAAAAAAAGGCCAAAGCAATCTAATGGCACACCCAAGACCTCCTCTCATATTCACTGCATCCCAGAGTAATGCTCTTTGCTTATTTCTACTTCGCTCTCAAAATGACTTGTTGCACAGTAATAAACTAACCTGCTCTTCCTGTAGGACACAGGAATTATTAATTGAAGGGCCTTCAGAAAATGTCAGATGGAAAGACTGGCGTTTCCACTGTCAGTCCCTAAGCACTAAGAGGCGCCTGCAATCACTATCACTGAACTTTTAAAGATAATAAGCTCCTCTCGCTTAGGCGTTTGCTCCTACAAAAAGAATGCCAGATTTCTGGCTCGTGAATGAAGAGATACTTCTAGCGTACAGCCCCGAGTCAGTCTTTCAAGCCCTAAAGAGATGTGAGATTTCAGACGCAACGCTGTACACCTGGCATTTGCTATTGACCAGCTTGATGCAGCCTCTCAATGAGCACGTAGTTCTCGAACCATACCTCAAAAGACAGACAGTTTCTCCATGAAGCGCTCTAACTAGGCAGAGTAGAGCGTTCTGCTTAACTTCCCTGAATTAAAATGTATGCCTGACCATATTTGGTATATCCAGAAAAGTCTAGACCATATACGGCAAAGGCAGCCAGGGACAATTATATATTTATTAGGAAAGGGCATCTTCAGCTCGTTTGCCCACGGGCTTCAGCACAGGGTCAGATAAGGAGAGCAAAGAAAGACAGGAATAAAAATGCCTTGTGAATCAGTATTAAAAGTGACACTATAAGGGGATAAAGGGTACCTAGTAAACGAGACAAAGCTATACAGATTGCAAAGCAGATTAAATTAGCTGCCCAAACCAACACAGTAACGTTTTTAGCATAAATCCATGGAGTACGTATCAACGACAGGCCGAGTGCGCTCTGTAGAGCTCCTCACTACCCGACTACAGCCCACAAGCTTTTTACATGGACATCAAGAAACTGATTCACCACATTGCTGGATTTCAACCAAACAACTGGCCAACCGAAGAAAATTCCTCGCAATAAAGCACCTTTGTATGCTAATTGAGCTACGAGATAAGATATATGTCTATTACATAAAGTCATTATTGACTACGAGAAGCTTTCAATTTAGTAGAAAATTGCTTTGTCTAAGAGCTCTCCAGAGCCAGTGACAAAGGTTACAGGTAGCTCTTTTCAACAGTAAAAGAGAACGAAGCTTCCACTGGCCTCCTGTATATCAACTCATCAAACAACCGAAAGGAAACTAAGCAATGATGAAAATCAGTATTTTCACATTCTGTCCAAAAAGCTTATTTCCCCTCCAAAAAGTGCACTGGAAATAGAATTAGCTGAATCTGAAATGCACTGACACATGAATTTACTTTAAGCACAAAGATTTAACATTAGTGAAGACGCAAAATTCACTGAAGTAATAAGAAATTCATACAGTAATTTCTGCTAAGTTAACTGTAAAAATAAATCAGAAATAAAGTTATTTCAAATAAAGGTAAAAAAAGAAGAGATCCCTCACCGATTTAAAGAGATCCTTTTCCAATTTAAAGACCATTATGAATTATTTACGTGAATTTTTTACCAACTTTATTAGAGGAAATTAAAATATGGAGGATAAATGGGACAATAACACAATCAGATAATTGAATCTAAAAAATGGGTTTCAAGGTGCTTATCACCTTGAAACTACACAAAGGTTTTGAATTTAGATCCAAATTGGACCAAGCAGCAGGAAACTACAGATATGCTTCACGCAAACCAGACAAGGCCAAGGTGTCAAAATCCTCTTATAAGAATAGTGAATTCTTCAGCATTTAAGAATACGCATGACAACAAACACGGAAATTCAGTTAAGTTGAGCAACGTTCACATTTTAATCAGCTATTCTTTCATTTTAACTTCTCACGTAAATTTTAGAACTCTTTATAGTTGCAAAGAATGGATATATAAGCCTTCAGTACTCAGCGGGTTCTATTCTGTACTCAATAGTGCACACCCTAGAGCCACTTTTCAATGGAAAACCGGAGTGTCACTATTTTCCAAGTTGCTCTTTTTATAAAGGGTCTTCAAGAGGAGAGTGATTTTCACTTTTTCTGAATTGCCAGTTGGTATTTTCAAAACGTTTGCATCATTTGTTTGCAAATACAGAGCAGGTTATAATTTCTGCACGGACAAGATAACACTCAAAGCCAGAAATAAATATGAAGATCTTAAATTAAATTTATTCAGATGTGTAACGGAAAGGAACCCCGTGATAATGTTGGTTTTAACAGCAAAACCGTGGGTACTATCAAAAGAGATGAGAATGAACTGATGTAAAAGAAAAGCAGCGTTAGCGTCACACCATTTTCTTTCCAAACACCTGATTTTTTTCAGACCTCTAGAAGTGATGTATTCTTGGATTGATACTGGAGCTACAGCATTGAAAGTTATTCTATGCATGCTCTCATTTACATGTTTTTAATTCTAGCTTGAACATGCATGGATATTAGCAAGATTGAGGATTTTTTTCTTTATTTTTTTTTTAAACCAGCTTGATGCTGACAAGTGATACAAAATGAACAAGTGGGATTGAAGAATGTCCATTTTGTAAACCACAACATAAAATTAGGAATAGCAGATTTTTGTTTTAAAAGCATAGAGTGCTTTTTATGCAAAAGAAACTCATGTACTGCGCAGTCGCTAATCTTTAATACAGTTCTTTCAACCGGGAGTTGAGTTTACAAAAAGATTGTGGTTTACAAAAATCCACAGAAAAGTTTTATGCAAATTTTCACACGAAAGCATTCAATCTCTAGCAATCTTGCACTTAAAGAACATCTTTAAGCCTTATTTATTTACATTTAAATACCTTCAGAGAAAAAGGGAAAAAGTAAAAATTCACAAGATTAAAACAACCGAAAAAAATTACTGGTCCAGCAGAAAACTAAAACTTTAGCTTCCAGTCCGATGCAGTTTAGCATTCAGCATTTTCATAGTGGATTTCAGGTCCAATAAGCTAATAAAACACGTACATATAGGTAACAACTTTTTTTTTTTTTTTTTTTTTTTNAGGCCTTTTTTGTTTCCTCGGTTTGTTTTGGTTTAATTATGAGATACTATTAGAAGAGAAGGATTACATATCTGGAGTAAATGTGGCGTTTCTTTTAAGTAGAGATGGTTTCATGAAGAAAAGTCCCAAGAAAGAAACTGAAAAGAGCAAGGCAGGTGATAATGATGCCAAGTGTGAAGAAAAGGGTGTTTTCAGCACAGCTTTTCACCCACAGGGATAGCCCGAGTACAAAGCACGTGTGTCGTACACCCTGACAACCCTCAAATCATGTAAACCCTTAAGTTATCATTGAGTTCAAATTAATTTCTCATAAAAAGCTATTTGTGTTTAGCCATTTTCACAGCGGTGGCAAGAACAAAATATTAAATATAGAGGACCTATCACTGTGATATTTACAGTATGCAGCATATTCGGTAGTGTTTGTCAGAGTTCTAAGGAACGGAGAGCAAGCTGCAGGAGCAAAATCACAGAACGCAAAGTACGTATGATTTTTTACTTTGCAGAGTGTCACGCACTGTCCTCTTTCCTTGCAAAAACTACCATACTGGATAACAGACTGATTCTGGATTTGGAGGTATAATCCAGTATACTATTTCCGCGCATTACACAGCATAACACCTTTGAACGTGTAAAGATAATTAATGCTGAATTTAGCCAGACAGGTTTGGTATTGTTCTCTGAAGATGGAACAAAGTCCTGTCTTCACTGAATGATGAAAGCTTTTGTTTTGTAAGAGTAATGTTCGCGCTAGCGGTTTGAATGCGCAATTCTTCAAATATCTTGCTTACGACAAGCATTTTTCTCCCCATGAAGCAATATTTCTGCTGTGGTTATTGAGGGCACTTAAACAAAAAATTTCCTACTGACATTTAAACTTCTGTTGTGGGTCCCCTCAGAGTCCAGACTCGAGAGGCTTTAAACACCTAAAGACATTCATTCATCATCTGGGAGCACTGAAGGAGCGTTAGGGAAGAAGTGTGGGATAACTTCAGGAGTGGCTTTTGTTTTACTGGAGCCGAAATTACCGGCAGTTCAGTATGCACTATTATTTTCCACAGCTTACATTTTACTGCGTGTGTTTTGTCAGGGTAGATATGTTACAAACGCGATAGGCATTTCAAAAACGCTGTCATCTAGTAAGTGAGGATCTCTTCACTGCAGCGAAGAAACAGAAACAAGGTATTCACCGAAATGTAAATCGACATTAAACATAGAAGCGGCCTCCCAAAAGCAAGATTGAGATGGATTACCACGACAGTGATGAAATCGAGCCTTACGCCCGTGTACCCAGTGCGTGTCTTTTCCCTGGGTGAGTTGACAAGCTTTTCATGCAGCTAACGCTTCTCTTTCCCTGGCTCCAAACTGGCTTCCAGAAAACCCCCAAGCAATATGCTTCTCCTGTTATTCTGAAAGCGCGACCGCCGAGCACAACTCTTAAGCGGCTCAGAATTTGTGCACTACAGAAGAAACAATTCGGGGCAATAGATTGTATTTTTAATCTTAAAAATACCGTCTAGTTACTGCATCTTTTCCTCATGCTTTCCTCCTTCTATGAGGAGGAGGAGAGAGAAGGGCCAATACACAGATTTCACAATAGATCTTTTCCCAGGCTTACAGGTTATTCACAAAAAGGATTGTCTCAGACTCAAATCTGGCTCCCAAAATACCAACTTAGGAGCATTTCTGCCAGGAGGTGAAGGGCGAAGAGCCAGAGCCAGACAAAGACTCCGAGAAAAGGACAGCCACGCACAAAGCTCGGGACAGAGCAGTCGGGGCTGCCCACGGTGAACGCAACGACAAGTTGCAAATGCAGATAACTACAGTAATAGCAGAAGTACGGCCGCACCCGAGAAACAGATGAGACCAAAATAGAAAAGCAAGAGGGAAGACTTGCCGGGTGGGCGGAGAAAGTCATTGTAGTTGAGCAAACAAAGGCAGCAATAGAAAATTTCCTTAGCAAAGAATTGTTTACAGTAGATAGCTGCACACTGCTTACGTACTGGTAACTCTTAGTATAGCATAAATAGCAAATAGGATATTCGGCGTGTGATCTGAAAACCGCGAAACTCCCCGTGAGGAATAGATGGTAGAATGGCACAAGGGTGAGTGAAAAAAAAAAAAAAAAAAAAAGGCCACAGAAAAGTGAATTAGCTTAAACTTTAACTACTTTGTCTAAAGTTCTAAACAGGAACAAATATTCCTACATGTTTTATTGGACGTGCTGTATTCGCAAGTGCGTACATCTTGACAAGACGGTGGAATGTGATGTCCATTGCGAGGATAAACCGCAATCTGTGCTCGTTAAATGCACGTGCCATCTAGCACAAGGGAGTCCTGTCCTGCTCTCTGACTAGGTCTCTAGCTGGTACTGCAGAGCATAGAAGATTAAATAATGATGACACCATCACAAAACCTTCTGATTACAGGGTATAGGGGATACCAAGCATGAAGCAGAAGTTCTAGAAATCTTTCTTCTGGTGGCCAGGCTGGCAAAAGCAGATCCCACCTCCTCGTCCCTCCCAGGAGGGAATCCTGTCCTTACTCTGCACCTTCCTTTGCACCAGCAAAACCACTTGGAGGCACTGAGGTGAATCAATACGGTTAAAAATCTAGCTTTTTTATTTGGTTGGTTGGTTTTTCATTGTGGAGGGGGTTTTGCGCCACAGAATTACTCAGTTTAGATTGGTTGTGTGTATATTCCTCCAAGTAATTCAACTGAGGGGGCTGTTAGAGAGTAGAAATGAATAGCCAAAGAGTTGGAACAATTGAACTTTTCCATCAAGAAAAATACGTATGGAACCAAGGCTTCAAATGTCATGTACAGTTTTTGAAAATCAGCTGCAGATATTCAGTCAGGAAATGAAAAGATTCTACGTGAAAGCTTTATAATGAGGAAAAAAAGAAAGCTTCAGAGAAAATACCAGTTTTCCTTTCTCTAATAAAGTTTCTCATTTACTGACTGAAGATAGTGACTCTCCCTGTGATTCTTTACCATTATGACAACTAGCAGCTGAACCAAAAATTGACAGAATCCTTCACAATATTACTCTACATGACACTAGCAGCGGTGTGAAATTGAGTGTGATCACAGCCCCAGTCAATTCTACTGGTTCGGGGCGTTTTCACTTTAGGTCAATTTTATCTTCAGAGCCTCATGCTCTTGAATCACAGAAGTAAAGAAAACAAAGATAGAGGAAAATAAAAAAAAAGCAGTAGGATGAAAGTCTATAAAAAGGAAATAAGGGCAGAAAATTTTAGAAATGGCTAAAAGCTCTTCCTGTCCTCCAAGAACACGAGTCCACACACCACGAAGTAAACTCTGCACGTATAAAGAGTAGTTCTCCCCAACCTGGCTGAAACCCAAAGGACCTGTGTTCCGTTTGAGACTCAGACACTCACTCCAGGTCCTCTACAGCACATCACTCGCTCTTCAGGAGACAAACTTCATGCCCAACTTAATACTTCTTACTCAAAAAAAAGTAGAGCTTTTTTTTTTTTCATTAAAAAAAAAAAAAATCATTTCCCCCCCTTGTTGACTAACCTCTTTGTCCCAAGAGCTTCTGACAAGGTAGTATTTTAAAGCCTTCTTTAGCTGTTCTCTCATCACTCCTCCTTTTTCTCCTTTATGTTAAATCCCATCCTCACTCCTTCGGTTCCTACTGAAGAATGACTACTTGTCATCCCCGTTGATTGCTGTAGCAGCTGTTGCTGGTTTGCCAATCAGTCTCATGCAATCTCCTCTCATTCTCTTTGTGGAGTTTCTTCCCCAATTTTTGCATGAGAAATCAAAGCGACTACTCACCCAGTTACAAGTATTTACTAGTGAATATAAGGGTGGTGAAACCTAACCCTTATCCTACCAGTGCCTCAGTGTTGCTAATCGCACCTAGCGCTGAAGTAAGCCCAAACCAGGAATCTTTACTTAAAAACAAACAAGTAAACAAATAAATAAATCTTCACGCTATGGCACTTGACGACAACCTACAATTCCTTTTCCCAGGGACACCTAAGCCACAATAAATCTTTTGCAAAGTGAGGTAAAATTAATTAGTCTTGCAGTTGCAAATGAACATATTTTACTTCCCGCTGCAAGGGACTAGGAATACGTGTGCAGTTTAGTCTGGAAGGCAGCTAAAGATCCAATTAAATTAACATTAGTTTTTAAGTGAACGGACAGTATCTTCTCACCCACGGTACCTAATTCACAGGCTACCCTCTGCCCACACCCTAAACTCGCTGCAGATTCACTGAAATACAGAAAAAAAAAAGGACAAAACTCTATTAACTATCACCTCTTCTCTCCAAAGCTTGATTTCCCCCTAGACCATGAGCTAGTCCGTTTCAATCCTCATCCCTGTGTTTTATCCCCACCACTAGAGCCAAGACTTAGAAATATTTAAAAATTACCTCATGTGGTCCTTGAATGTGATGTTTTATTTCAGTGTAACATTAAATTAGGTTTAGGAATCTCTTCAGTCCAAGAACAAGTTATACCCCAGTGATTTACAGGGGTTAGCATGGAAGTGAAACCCTCCTATATACACGTGCTGAGGTCTGACCCTGCCAGTCAGAGAGCCACCCAAAATGAAAATTGAGGTCGCTAGTTTCCAAAAAAGAAAAGTATTAAACAGATTTTGCTCCTGACAAAAGATTACGCTTCGTATCTCTTGTTGTGTCAAGTTGTAATCCTAAAAACACGCCCAGGTCTCGTCATCAGGTTAAACACGTATGTAGTGGCCGCAGGAACGGGGCCTAAATGGGTTCTATCCCTCATAATGTTAGATGGTTGTCACTGCATAAATCAGTGCAATTTCAGATAATTTTGTTAACAGTTCAAATGCTTTCATCTGAAATCATACATATAATGGTCAGTCTACCATAAAAAGGAATTAGCTGCCAAGATAACGTCTCTAAAAGCCGAGTTGGAGGTGTTTCAGTCCAAACTTCAACAAGCTTCACTCCTGCTGTGACCTTGGGCACTGCCCACTGTCAATTAGCACACGCTTCGTCCTTCTTTCTTCCTCACCCCACCTGCTCTGGAAGTGGATAAATACGAGCTCAGTCCTCGCTGGCTGGCTGCCTTCCCCCGACTGTGCCCTGCTCCCTGCCCCTGGAAATGGCTGATGTTCTCTTGAACATCATTATGGCTCCATCTCGATGTCACCCTGTCCCAGGGGAGGACAGGTTCACAATAAAAAGGTAGAGATCAGTGTGGGAACGGTACTTCAGCCAGGATGATTTGTCACATATCTCTTGGTCAACAGCCAGCTGAACACGAGCCGGCAGTGTGCCCAGGTGGCCAAGAAGGCCAACGGCATCCTGGCCTGTACCAGGAATAGCGTGGTGAGGACTCCGGCAGTGATCATCCCCCTGTACTCAGCACTGGTGAGGCCCCACCTCGAGTGCTGTGCTCAGTTCTGGGAGAAAGACATTTCTTTCTTACAAGAAAGACATTGAGGCGCTGGAGAGTGTCCAGAGAAGGGCAACGGAGCTGCGAGGGGTCTGGGGGACACGTCTGATGGGGAGCGGCTCAGGGAACTGCGGGTGTTCAGCCTGGAGAAGAGGAGGCTGAAGGGAGACCTTATCACTCTCTACAACTACCTCAAAGAAGGGTGCAGCCCGGTGGGGGTCGGTCTCTGCTCCCAAGGAACAGGCGACAGGACAAGAGGAAACGGCCTCAAGTTGTGCCAGGGGAGGTTTAGATTGGATATTAGGAAAAATGTCTTCACAGAAAGGGTTGTCAAGCACTAGAACAGACTGCCCAGGGAACTGATGGTGTCGCCATCCCTGGAGGTATTTAAAAGACGGGTAGACGTGGTGCTGAGGGACATGGTTTCATGGTGGGTTTGGCAGTGGTGGGTAATGGTTGGACTCCATCTTAAAGGTCTCTTCCAACCATAACGATTCAATGATTTATGATTCTTCAGAGGTTAAATCAATGTGATTGTTAACACTACTTTAAAGACGGAATGATTCCTGACTAAACAGAAGAACTGTCAATGCGTAGGTGTCTATCAGAAGGGGAGAGCAACTTGACCACTTCACTTTTTGTATTCAAAATGCTCCTACCCTAAATATTCCATATGGTTCAGGATGATGCACAGTTCTGCACTGCCGAACAGTCATGACGCCGCATCCCAGAACACAGCCAACCCTTCTTGCTTGCCTTCCTCTTGGAGGAACCTCAAGCTTCAGACAGCAGAAGTCTCGCGTACTGGTGCAGACAAGGACTGGCGTAGAGAACCACCACGTGTGTCACCCTACAGGTTTCTGTAACACGGCCCTGCTTTCAACTAATGAAGGGAAAGCGACGCTGCTCTCGTTAGACTGCTGCAATAGAAACACGATGAACAGATTCCTCTATGGGGGATTATTTAAGGCTTTTGCAGAAACACTTCCCATTGAACAGCCAATGCTGAAATATGTGTGTTTTCTGAAAGTGCGTCTGCTTAGCCATGGAACTTATATTCAACAGGAGACCATTACACTGTCATAACATTCCATTCCACTTACATTACCTCTTAATTAACACTGCAACATTTAGCAGCTATTAGAAGAGACATTCTCAAGAGTTCTAGATTTCAGCGGCGCTCGCAGGCAGACTCCCTTTAGGTACTGTACTGCAATAGTTTAAGATTAGAGATGCAATTTGAATTAACAAAACTAACCTCATCTTTGACTCATTCGTGTTTCCAGAGGAAAAGTATTTGCACATACTCCGTGCTGATCTTTCTATGTGCTATACTTAAAACAATTCCCATGCTTTAAAAGAATCTTTGTGAGTTCTTTCATACCTTATAACACATGTACTGTTCGGGGTACAAGGTACTACATAAATTAAAACTTTAAAGCAATTTGTAAAGCAGATAGATTATCTCTCTTGCTAAAGTTTATTAAATAAGAGACTGGTTTTCACACAGAAAGCAGGTATAGGCACCTATTTGGATACGTCCCAATGCACGTGTCTGTGCTAAACCGAGATCAGTCGTTCCTGACAAGATGTTAGCCATCAAAAACCCCCCTCATCCTAGAGTGTCCGTCATTAAACTGCTAAATTCATAGTCCAGAAGTAACAGGTCCACATATAAAACTTAGGTTCTTTATGGACCTGAATGAAGGAATGCAATTTCAGAAGTAGGAACGCACTCATAACATGAGAGCTGCACGTCAAGTCTTGTATGAAATTGTCTTTATAGCACAAATAAAAGTGTAATTTAATGCTTTAGTCATTCTGATAATTTGCAGACCATGACTCTGCTAAGCCTATAGAATTCATTAGTTTATAACTTCGATTGATCTCTTTAATACAGTAAAATGTTATTATAACGTTAAACAAAAAGTCAACATCTGTGAAGCCGACGTGTTTTTTAAAAAAACAGAAGTATTGGCTTCCAGAAGTCTGACTGCAGTATCTATCACAGGTAATATTTATTATTTCATTAGCCACACTAGAAATATACTGATAGTGAATTTCATAGCCTGTTCGCTTCAATGCATTAACAAATATTTTGCATCTCCGTATCTTAAATATTTGTTTTACCTGGAATGATTTATATGTACGCTGGAGCTTCAGAGTCAACCACGGGGTATTTCACTGTTACTACAGGGACATGTGCCCAGAAGCTGACGTTCCCTCATTTAACAAGCAGCATGAATACGGTAATTAGAGGATTTAAGATATTCCCCCACCCTCAGTATTAAAATTGCATTTTCCAAGATCAAAGTTTTGGGGTTTATCCATACTGAGCTGCGAGTTTAGTCCCTCCCCGATATTAAAACTGCATTTTCCAAGGAAAAAGTTTGGGGTTTATCCATATTGAGCTGTGAGTTTAGTAAGTATGACATTTCTAGATACACTCGGTGTAAACCGTTGGTGTGTTTCTTTTGGAAGCGTCAGAAGAGCAGAAAGGTACCTTCAGCCTACCAAGGACATGAAGTTTAACATCAGTATTGCAAATGTCAGGGTGAAAGAAAGACTTCAAGTGGTACAGTTTAGAAGCAACAGAGAAGAACATGCTTAATGCTGGGGAACCTTCTTGCAGAGATTTACTGATAAAGAGTTGGGGAAAATCGGAGGGGGAATACGTAAATGCCACAGAAGAAGGGTATCTGTGCTTCGTTAGGAGAATTTTTCAAGCAGAGTTCATTTTCTTGTAAAACTTGCACTGGTATAATTTTAAGAAAATATACGGAAAATACACAAACACAGCTCCCCAAAACAGCTTTATCCAATCCAGTATGTCATGGAGAGCCTTTTATAATAATCCTTCTACCTGCATCCTTCTATCTGCGGGATTTTTCCCTTAAAAAAAAAAAAACACAAACAAACCCTCTTCGGCATTTTCTCACACTCCACGTTTTATCAGACACTCCACAAATCCAGATGTCAGGACAGCAGTGTTTGGTAAATCTCTGGTAACACACCCAGCTATCTATTTAGCAGCTGCGTGGAAACTCATACTTTGGTTTTGGGGGGGGAAATCCAATCTTAACGTTAAACCCCACCTTCATTCAAGCTAACATTTTTACACGAACAGAGGAGGAAAGAGGAGCTCCATTATTCTGATTTTGAGAAAGCCTCCTTTGGGAAAGCCTCGAAGGGAATGCAGGTTCAGAAGTCAGCAGCGGAGCTCATCAGAAATATCTGAACACTTTGGCACGCGAGAATAAAGAAAGGGTTTGAGAGATGTATCCACAGTAGCGAAAAGAGCAAGGCTGGGACACAACACAAAAAGATTCCTCAGTGACAACTGCAGCGTCCGCCACAAGGAGAAAATAGACCGGTTTTACAATTGCGAATGTAACTTTTGTGAGGCTCAGCAATTTCACTGCCTTGGGAGACGCACGCTCGGAGCCCTTCCAGTATTTAGACCCGACGTTTCAGGAGTTCATTTATTTCTGTATTTTTTTTTACCTCAAAGGAAGACAAACCTACGTTGATGACAAAATTTAGGACTGACTGAATGAGGCATAGGTATATAAGAGCCCATTTACAATTTTAATTACGTGTTACTCTCTACAGCAGTCCTTAAAATAGACTCTCCTATTTAATTCATTAAATTTAATCTCTTATTTAATTCATTTTCTGGCATTTTCCTTAAGTATATGTCTCTGATGAAGATAGTGGGAAACATTTTCTCTGTGGAAAAAAATACGGCAAGCGTAAGATTACACTGTGTTGCTTCCTATTATGCCAACTTTATCACACATTACCCCGAGAAAACTTTTACAACAAAATGCAACAAGTTTATGCAGTTACTCGACGAGTTTCCCATAGGACGTTTTCTAGTTGAGCAAGAAATATGAGAGATGTGGAGAACAAAGTTCAGAAAACAAAGTTTAACTGTGCAGAGGTTGATTTATTTATCACTTTGTTAATGAAGTACAGTGTTTAAATCGGTATGTTATTACTACCAAAAAAAAAATAAAAAATAAAAATACTGCCTTAGCTGTTCAGTTTTTGGCGAGAGGAGTGTCGTTAGACCATCCCTGATCCAGCCTTCACAATATTAAACAGAAACTATTTCCCGTCAGTGTAAGTGGCGTACAGTGACATAAAACTCAGGCAGCGAGTGACATAAAACTCAAGTTCAATTATCAGTTCAGTCAAATGATGTCAGTGAAAGATGGACGAAGGTGTCACTGGACAGTATGTAAAATATTTGCCCGCCCTACGATTTGGCTTCCCGCAGATTTCTAAGGTGTTCAGCCTATATTTACCTATCAAAGGCAAAACGATGAGCGTGCCGCCTTCTCTTAGCCGATGCTCCAAAACCGGCGCAAAGCCTGTCCCGGTGCTGCTGGCCGAGCTAACAACTTCATTACCACAGCCCTTTCGGAAGTGTTACCGTCACCGCCATGTAATTATTAAATATTCCAACACCCTATTCGGCTCCCTGCAAGAGTGGAGCTTACTATTTTAAGAAAGCCTGCCTATTTAAATGTCATTAACTATCCAATTAGTACAGTCTGCTCCTTGCTAGCTGCAGAGTACTGGGATAATCTTTTAATTGTTAACCGCTATTGAATAATTTCAGCAATTACGCTTTTCTACATTCCCTGATAATTAAGACAGACTACCCCGGGAATCTCATCTTTTTCCCGGTCCGCGGCGACAACCAGAAAGACAACCACCGCTCGGAAAACAACGCGCGGTAGCGGGGGCCGTGCGAGCCCCCGAGGGGCGCCGCCGCCGCCCGCCTCCCCCCGCCCCGCCGC
>VZSZ01005633.1:0-50312 GCA_013398815.1 Ibidorhyncha struthersii
AGATAAGTGTTTCACCTTCATGACGACTAAAGTCCTTCCTTGTATTTCGCAGATCCTTTATAGAGAAGGGTTTAACTACTACCTCTACATCTGATCTGTGCCGATGCTGCCCAAGAAGGACCCTCTCCAGGATCTGCTCTGGAAGGACTCCCCCCTTTATCTGTTTTAAAAGGTCTCTTTCCTTTGTCTCGTCTTGAAGGACTCCCTTTTGGGTCTTCTCTAGAAGGGCCCTCTCCTGGATCTCTGTCAGAACCCTCTCCCAAACTATCTGCCCTGGGCTGGTCCTTGTCAGGGGAGCGAGCTGACTTCTGCTCCTGCTTCTGCTTCTGATTCCTGGTTACTGGGACAACTGGTACCAGTTTTGATGGAGTCCGAGTAGCAGCGGTACCGGTTGTTGTGGCCGGAGCGGCCTGTGCTGGAACGGGCGGTG
Organism: Ibidorhyncha struthersii; assembly: GCA_013398815.1. Classification (NCBI taxonomy): domain Eukaryota; kingdom Metazoa; phylum Chordata; class Aves; order Charadriiformes; family Charadriidae; genus Ibidorhyncha; species Ibidorhyncha struthersii. The sequence continues at coordinate 431 of VZSZ01005633.1, forward strand.
GAGAGGCCGGTGCTGTTGTGGTGGGGGGGGCGGCTGATGGCGGTGCCGGTGCACTTTTCATCAGATACTGTGAACCTGTTCACTTGAAATAAATTTCACTTTCTGTAACAGTTCTAGATCTATGTTCTAAGATGCTGGGCACCTTCCTTCCTGAAGGCTGTACCCAAAATGTTTTTTCCAAAGTTGTGTATATAAACTGTTTTCCACACAAGATCTTTTCTGCTAGCAAGTTACCCCCACTTTAAGAAAGCTGTTGGCATGGGAGGTGTTGGACCAGATGCCCTCCCACTCTTTCTAATGTGAAATACTTTATGGTTCTACTATTTTAAAGCCAGCCAGGTTCTGACAGGAAACAGCACATCACTAGATGTGGAGCCACTAGATGCAACAGTACACCAAAAAAAAACAGGATATAAACAATTAATGCCTGGAAGATATATTTCTAAGCACTCATCAAAGCAACAGAGGTGATCAGGCTCAGCTCTAGAAATAGGCTCTGCTGCAGGGTTCAGATACAGATACAGAATTCCTAAGTCTCAGCATCTGAAAATGTATGTGTTTGGGGTTCATTTGGACATATTTGGATTTCAGAATTATATAATTAAATGGAAGAAAACCCATATGTCAAATCACAAATAGTCCATCTGAAACCTTTGGTCTACATTTATTTTCTGATGGGATTTGGGACCCAATTTCACTTAGCTGTCATTCCTCTTTAGTGTCTACTTTGCAACTGAGACTTAAAGCATCAATTATCATACCACAATGTTCTGAGGTCTGCATTGCCGGTGATTACAAGAGACCCAAAGGGTAAGGAAAAGGTTCTCCATAGACTCTTGTGTTCTGTGGATTAGCGACAACAGATCTGCCTCTCTGGCTCCTGCTTGAAAATATAAATTCAGAAAAACAAAGGACCCGGCTTTAGGCCCATTATGATCAATAGGACAAAGCCTATTAATTGAAGTGTCTGAGAAGACTCAGAGATGTCAATAGGAAATTGCATCTGACTCTGGTTAACCCTACAGAAGAGCAGTAACTAATCATGGGACGGACATACTGTAAAAGCCAGGAGCCCTGAGTGCAACTCCTTTCCAGATCTGTAGTTTCTTCCATGGTAACTTTCCCTGACTGTTTTAGGTCAGAGAATTCTTTCATCTTGAACCCCTAATTCTGCTCTTGCCCCTCCCAGTGGGGCACACAAACATTTCTGGAAATTCACTATGAATTTTCTAACTGGAACTGCATTTGTAGCTCAGAGTGCAGACTAGATCTCCAGGAAGAAACGACCATATTCACCTGTTTGGCGTTTAGGATATGAGGACATCTAGCATGTTTGCAGGATCCGCTATTCCACAAGGAAATCCTAACTTAACTTTTGGCCTTTCTGTCCACCTACCACGTCAGGGATTACAACGTAGCTCATTGTGAGAGCATGTCTTTGCTGAAAGACCATATATTTAAATGTGATACGTGCTATGGAGACAAATAACACACTACTTTCCAATTAGTTATTCACAGTACTTTCTTCTTTCTAGCAACAGAATGGGAAATTCTAATAAAGTTTATTAGTTAGTCTGTGAATTTCTATCCCTTGAGAACAAAACAAGCCAGCTGCAGGTTATCTTAATTTTGGCGTGAGTTTAATTTTGTGTCCTCATTCTTAAATAAGAAATTAGTTATAACTAAGTACGCTGTTCTGTAATTAAGCTGCCACAGGGAAGATGCTGATGTCTAGGAAACATCTTTACAAAGAGTCATTTGTCTTAATGAAGCCTGTCTTTTATAAACAGATCGTTCCCATTTCAGAAGGACTTAGGAAACCAGAGACTTAAAAGTGTAGTATGGATGTTCCCAATTAATGTAATTGTGCAATAGCACACTATTCTAAGAATTAAATATTCTATCCTCTTAAGCTCTAGACTGAGATGTCAATGGGGACAACAGTAGTCAGAAGGGTGCTTGGTGACTTTATGTGGAACAAAAATGACCTATGTAGAACTATTCTATGTCTACCTTGAAGAAGGAGCTGCAGAGTTTCAATTCTTAATTATGAAGAGCATAATTTATATTGTTTTGAGCTTTCTGGTTTTTCTTTTCTGTTTTTTTCTCCAGCTCATCTTAGTCTCTGACAGCTTTCAGAACGAAAGGGTTTTGCAACAAAAAGCTTCTTTTTAAGCTCTGGCTTTTAATTCCATTTATTTGTGACCACGTTTTCCACAGTCTACTGTTTTCTACTAACTGCTGAGGAATATCCCGAACTCTCAAGCACTGAGAAGCTGTGTTTGTCCTGGTGTCCTGGTCTGAGATAAAACAGAACCGTTCTTCTGTTCAGTAATTTTACTTTTTAGCTAAGCCTTTTCTAACCACAATACCTGGTTGGAGTGACACAGGACTAATTTAACTTCTAACGCTTGGGAAATCCACACTTTTAGAAGACACTAGTGTCTGAATTTGTGAAAATATTTACTTTATAGCCAGCTACAGTATGCAGGTTTCAAGGTCTCAGCATTTCCAAGTTAGGCAGGGGCGGAGATGAGGAGGAGAAAGACCTGGGCACTTGACCCAAGCTGGCCAACAGGACTATTTCATACCATGAACATCACATTCTATATAAACTAGAAAATTTGCTGAGAAATTCTCTCTCACCCTCGATGGCTGTGATCCTGAGAACTTCTTGCCCCAGTGCTGGACCCCTGAGGCCTTCCCTTCCTCCCAAAGCCATAGCGCTCCCAGTGTCCGACATTTGCTGTCCACTACTGGGAGTGCACAACTTCCTACTGATAGAATTGGCTGAGTATAATGCTCATATTTTTTATATTGGTATGGGGATCAATATTTGTTCTTTAGTATAATTGATGTTAATTTTTTAGTCTTATTCTATTAAATCTGTTTATATTTCAACCCTCAGGTTTCCTTGTTCTTTCCTGATTCCCCTACCCAGGTAGGGGAGGGGTCATCGGATGATAGAATAATTGTCTAAATGACAATAAATTGTTGTGGGGTTCTCAAACCATAACAGGGTTCCGTCCTAGGCTCAAAGGACATGATAGTAAAGAGCACCATGAAACTTGCTACACATTTTACAATTCAGCTCAATTTTTAATTTTGCGCTTACAAAGTCCTAGAAGTTTTCTGTGTTTAATGACCTCCACCTTCTAATTTCTCTATGCATGCTCTCTACATAGGCCCAGATATTAACAATTTCAAAATCTGTTCTAAAAGCCTTCCAGTCCTCCCTTACTTTTTCTCATTTTGTTGTTTATCTTTTCATCCTCTCTTCCCTTTCTTTTCCTGTTTTTTTCCCTTCTTCATTGTCATGAATAAGTAGTAACTCCCTTAAGTTCAGTGAACTTACATTAGTTTAGATCCAGATTAAAAATCGTATTTCCACAAATCTTAGTTTGATACAACTTTAAATTAATGACTACCCTGCTGTGAATCCAGGTTTGTCTGCCCCCTGCAGTGGACAGACCTTCAGTTCATGGGCTCTCCCAGAGCGTGGAACAGTCTATCCAGGGAAATGATGAAAGCAATTTATATTTCAACTGGCTGCAACACCGGTATTTATATGATAAGGTATAGTTGTGTCTGGAAAGGGGCAAACTGACTGATCCAATAAGGTATTTCCACTCCTGATTAATACCAGAAAATCTTCCAAATAAATTATTCTCTTTTTCTGCAGTATTATTTGTATTATTTTTCAAAACAAAATCTAAGGAATTCTACTACTGTTCTGGGGCTTTTGCAATTAGAAACAATAAAAAAGCATGGTGAAATGCAAATAGACAATGCTATAAGAAATAGTGCTAGGAAATAGTGAAGAAAGAAGTTCAATTTGAATGGCAAGCATTGATGCACAGTGAAAGAATAGATCTCTTTATTATCTTTCAGTCAGCCTTGAACTGTTATGTCCTATGAAGAAACAGATTGCCAATTTGGCTAATTACCGATCAGTTCCAGGAACTTACCAGTTACAGGGGTAACTGAAGGGGGCCTCTGACTGCTAATAGCAGGTTCCTAACTGGATTAATTTTGCAGGAGTTTCTATCGACATTTTTATTGGTCTCATGCTATAGATATGTTTTACTGGTCTCAGCAATGGTAATTAGCACATCTTTTCCTTTAGGTGAATGCAACTATGCAATTTCTAGTATTTGATCTAATGCAGATATCCCTGTACAGTGCTGCTTTGTGCAGGGTAGCTGCAGCCTTCTGGCCACTGAGCTAACCCTGGACAAATGCTGAATCTTTTTATCAGACATTACATTTTTCAGATGACTCTGAAATTTACTGCTTATGGGAGACTTTGATAAGGATAAAAGCATCCAGAGCAGGTGGATACTAACAGAAAAGAAGCTCCTGTCTGTAGAGGCTTTGAACAGTATCACAGAAGAGAAATGAAATTGTAATGTATGGTTTAGCAATGGTCCATCATGTACTCCACTGCACACACACAAACACACCTACACTCTCTCTCACACACACACGAACCTTTTCAAAATGATTTTGCAGAGATTTTTCTAACCACATGCTAAAAATAAAAGCAAATAAATAAATACAGATTAGCAACTCCAAGAGGTAAAGCCAAGGGCAATATATAAAAAAAGTGTTTGATCTTGCTTATTGAGTCCTTGAAAATCTTAAGTCTTTGAACAGTAACTGTTTAATAATAATATTAAAATAAAATAAAATATAATAAAACCAAAACATCTATGTGAAACAGAGACCCAATCCATTTTCTTCTATGCTGTGTTATGATTTGCATTCTGTTTAAAATTTTTGGTGGTGGTTCTTCCAGAAAACAACTGCTGAACTAAAGGAAATCGTGACATTTTAGAGAAATGGACTAAAATAGAACAAATAAAATTAAGAAAGAAATGTAGCACCTGCTTGGACAAGGCAGCTATACTAACACAGCTAAGGATGATGTATTAACCCTGTATTAAGTGTATCGTCCTCTTCAGTACCTTGAGCAATTTCAGGGAATTAGTACGCTTCCATTAGCTCCACATAGGCAACTGTCTACCATAGGAAAATCACTTATATTTGAGAGGTTTCACAAGCACACTGGGACTTGGACTAAAGTACATTACAATGGGCAAAACAGCAATCAGTGCTACCCTGCATTGGTTCTGGGCACAAAGGATTTCAAGTTCTTTTCTTCTCTGAGCTCTAAAGTCACCGTATACACAAATAACTGAGGGAGAAACTTCCCAGTACCTTTCTTTTTTCTTTTTTTTTTTCCTCCTGATAAAATGAAAAGCACAGTTATCTTCCTGGATTTTGGTACGTTAGTCACAGAAAGAAAAATTCATCACTTTCCCCTGGAAAAAGAGGTGGGCTTCTTGCCCAGTGGGTCACGGGTCTACATTTGACCTTTTTTACAGGGCAATCAAATGCAAAACAAACCACACTTTTATCTCCTTTTCCCCTTGGATTTTTTTACGTTGTTCAGTTGCTTTATCTTCCAGCAAAATTACTGTTAAACAGATGACAGTTTTAAATGACTCTCTGTAAAATGCCAGCAAAGCCCATCATCACATCTCCATAGGTTTTAAATGATTTGGAGTTTACAGTCAAAACTGCATTTTCCAGTTCAGTGAATCCTTTAGCTGACTATTGCTCCAACATGCTTGTTGTTTCCCATCACTGAACAGAAAGTCACCATATGACTCATAATAATTTGGATTTAATTGCAAAGATATGACTTTGGTCCAAGTGGATAGTATGGGAGGGAGGGGCAGGGGGATTATTCCCATTTTCTAAAGCCGTGATAAGATTACTTTGAAACATTTTCAAATCTCCAGCACAACATGTTCACCCCAATTCTGACGGTCCTTATTAGATTTCTTCTAATCTAAAATATTCCTGGGGTTTCTCTCTTGTGATGTTATTGCCTAATAAATGGTGTGGAAACTTGGAATCTTTCATAAAAGCTCCAACAACATGAAAATAGTTTCCATAATGAATAGATTTCAACCTCTAACTCCCTCTGTAGAAATGTTTTAATCATGAAAGACAGAATGGAGTTCTCGTGGGGCTCTTATTTAAAATAGTAAAGAAAAATATTTGCATCTACTACGCAACTGTGAAATACGGCTTAGTGCTTTGTTTACAACAGGCAAGCAGACGGCTATTTTCCTGAAAGAACTGACTGGCATCTTGCATGGATTTTTGAGAGGGAGTGCATTTGTGCTCTGTCAAATCCTCGTTTTTCTGACAGTCTGAAAAATGATATTGTTCTCAGTCTACATCTTGGTATTATTTGTAGGGGAATAGCCAGCATTTTGGGGAAGAAAGAACCTTTCCATTTAATATTCCTCACATATAGATGAAGCAAATGAATAGCTTATATGAACACCAGGATTCAGTCAAATGCAGTGTTCTCCCATAGCTTCATGCTATTGCTGTCTCAAGAATGATGTCAGAGAGGATAGGGCATCAATCTGAATTTCTCATTTTCCACCTCAACGTTTTGAAGCACTGAAAATGGAAGGAATATATAAAGGCAGCCAAATTTGCAGATACGGTTAAACTTCTAAATAACATGAATCTTGGCTCTACCTACAAACAGGACTGCGACAACAAAATTTCATTCCAGCTGCACATCCTGCATTTATTAGCAATTAACACCATTTTGATTTAATTTCTAGCTTCTTCTATTCCTTTTTACATATGCAACATGTACCACACAAGCATTTGAGTTTAATCTTCTAGTGCGAGTGATAAATATGGATGTGACGGGAGGTTCATGGCTCCATAAAAAAAAACTTCTGGGATTTGATTTTATGTATAATTAAGTAATGAAAATATTAATAAAGTAGATTATATAATTTTGTTACTAATCTAACATTGGATGCATAAGAAGGGAAAGAATGACAGTAGCCTTACTGACACATGTGATCACAAATGCCCAGAAAAGTACATTAATTCTAAGTGCTTTACTGGGTGATAACTTTATTAAACTATAGATAAGCTTGCATGGGAAGAAGTAAATTTACTGCAATATTTACTTAAAAAACAGTATTCAATAAAGCCTTGAGTTCAGGTGAATTTTATTTTTCATGTTAGAATAATTTGCCCTGAATATAGCAACACAATTATATTTCAAGGAATTGTTTAAAAAGTTTTCAAGATTCTCCCAAATCAATCAGCAAACAGATTGGAACACACGGTAAGCAACAACAACAAAAAGAGAACAGATTCAATTTACAATGGAAACCAAGCATTTGTCTGGAAAAAAAACCCCGAACACCTTGAAAAACTGTTTAATTCAGAAGTTCAAAATAGAATATTTTTTGTATCATTAATTAAAAGCTCAGAGAGAGCAGAAGCATTGCCAAATAAATGCAAGTAAGTCAAAATTTTAAAAGTTAAATTTGCTAACCACAGCTAGAAAACCATCAAAAGCCAAGAGCAATAAGGGATTTGATGTGGTACTAAAGGTATTTCAAGTATAAGGGTACACATATACTGCAAATAAATCAAGATTAAGACAGCATCTAACAACCCAGGAATCATTCAATACTGTCGTCTTCTAGGAATATTTTGTACCAATTTGTCTCTATTAATAGGGCTTTTTAAAAATTTATGAACATTTTCTCCTTGATTTTCTCCTTGAAAGGACATTTTGTTATTCAAACATATTAATATATTTTAGTGTTGATTGCAACTATATCTTATAGAAGAGACTTATACAATGCCAGTTTTCCATGGTGTCTTATCCTTTTGAGTTGTCAACTAAAGTTCATCCAAAAACAAAGGGTTATCCTAAGCATAATTTAAAAACCCACAGAAAAAAAGGTCATGTTTTAATGAGAGGAATGTGTTTTTAATAATAACATATGTGGAGGCCTATTGGTTTTATTTCTATTAGCTTGCATAAGACTTTCCCATTAGGGTAGCATATTGATCTCCTATCTCCTGTTAAAGTGTTGCATGTTACTATATTGACAGAAAAGGCAGTGGGATAAAATGCTCAGGAACCTCTGAGCTAACAATTCTGAAGAGCTCCACAAGGACCTATTATAACAAAGCAATTGGATGATATGACGACCAGATTAAATTGAATGTAAAAAATTGCAAGGTAGTGCACATTGGAAAGAACAATTTAAACTACTCATATGCACTGATAACTTCTGAATTAGTTATAAGATCCTGGTGAAAAAAAATGAAGGAGCCATCAAGGAGAACTGAATAAAGACATTTGTTCAATATGCAGCCAGTACCTAAAAATCACGATAAGACATTAGGTTGCATTAAGAAGGAAATACAGAATACTATTAAAGCTATAATGGTAATATCTAAATCACTGGTGCATCCTCACTTTCAATATTACATGCAGGTGTGTGATCTCATCCCAAAAAACGATATAGTAGAAACAGAATAAAGAAAAAATATGACTATGCCTTAGAGACAGGTAGAGACTATCACAGGACCTTTCCTAACAATAAGAACCTCAAGAAAAAAGAGTTAGGGGTAGAGAAAAATAAGACTCTAAAATAGTTCACAAACTTTATAAGAATATTCAAAAGAAAAAGGCAAAGAGGATTTCACTATATGTAAAGAGCCAGTGTGGGAAGAGGAAAAAGATACAAAGAGACTATGCCAGAAAAATAGAAAATAAGACAAGTAGGAACATCTAGTTCCTACTAGAAAAGTTCCTTCTAGAAAATAGGACAAGTAGGATCTTCTAGTCCATCCCTCAGGCCCTAGACATCAAAAAATCCTGAGTCCATCTCTCAGCCCCTAAAATGAAGGTCTGTGTTTCACGCTTGCCCATGACTTGTATTTCACAGCAGTCCCAGAGGCACTAACATGATGGTAGTGATGGTTTATGCCAGAGATGTGCAATCTTCCCACTGAAACCAACATGGGGAGAGGATTCCATTGCTCCTAGTTCTGCAGAATCTACCATGTTTGGATCTTTGGGTAAGGTCATTGTTTGGACATTCAGATACAAGTCGATCAAAAGCAGTATATTAGGTTATCAAATGTTCAAAAAAGGCCCAATTAGTATTCCCCGCAATGTCAAAACAAATAGCAGGCACTTAACAATATTTTAAATGCTTTATTTGTATACACACTATTAACTAGTGCTACAAGATATTACCGAAGCAGAGAGTCTGGTAAAACTTTAAAAAAATAACCATGGCAAACCAGGTTGTAGTAAATAATCAGCAACTGCAACTTCTGTATTACCTTGGGTTGGCACATCCTATTCCACAAGCCACTTCTCATGCAACTGGCATTTTTTTCCTAGGCAAAGCAACAAATTACAGGAAACAAAACCCGGCATATTTCAGTATGCATTGTAGCAAATAGCATGCTTCTGAGCCAGGAAGAAACCTCCACCCAAGTGTGGAACTTCCTTAGTCACTTTTTGAGGTAGTCTTAAGATACCACAGTGCCAGGTCCGTAATAAAAGCCTGAGAAGATTAGGTTAACCAAAAGATAAGTCATTTTCTATCAAGAAATATGTTTGTAATCACCTGAAGAAAGCTATAATTTCTACTTAATCCCTTCCAAAGAAAACAACTGAATTATAACAGATCACAAACAGTACAAAGATGACATTCTCATCGTGGCATCTTCACTAGGGTTCTGGTTTCCTTTTACCCATCATTTCTGGGGATACACGTTGGAAGTAACAGTGTTCCATGTTGTTTTGAGCTGAATGGGAGAACATGAGATTGTAATTCCCTTCTGAAATTTATTTGTGCTGATTGCTGACCAAGCTGTCTGAATCTTAACAATAGAAAGACAGGAATTACTTAGTCACCGTCTCTTTTCTTCTGTGTCTGTTTCAATTCCAGACATCTCTGCGTACACTGAAGATGAAAAGACATGCTCATTTTCCTGTCTGGATACAGGCTCACAGTTTGTACCATATTTGTCTCTTATGTAGATATATGGGTAGTTGGTCTGTTTTATAAGGAAAAATAAGCAGCAAATGTCAGATTCATGCCAATTTAATCAATATCGGATTTTAAAAACCCCAAACATAACAACTGCAATAAGAAAAGTTTCCTGGAAAAATTATGTCCAGACTCTCATCTATTGCAATTAGGCTCTTGTATCAATGGATTTCTGACAGAGCTTGGGGCTCTGGTCACTTCTATACTACTACTACTACTTTACAACTCTACTTTTTCCAGGATTCTTGATCCTCTTGTTTCCTTTGTTTGCAGGTTTCATGTTCACAAAAGGATTTACTTCACTGTCTGATATGAACAAAAGAGACTGTCAACAAAGAAAATATTAAATGTGATGGAACTCTTAAACTGTCCTTGTACTATTGTTAGCGCAGAAACAGCACCTAGGGGAAGGTGCCTCTGAAAGACCTTGGTGCCACATAGGTAATATCTGTTGATTTATTTCTCCTTTACAAACTGATTTGTGTCTGGGCGGGTTTTGTCAATTTATTTTATATCTCAAGTATTTCTGAAATGGTAACTTGAAGAGGTGAAAAAAAATGAAGAAGTTGTTTGGAGAGAACTGAAAACGCTACATCACTGAAGTAAAGTTTGAAGTCTTACAACGAAAAAGGTTGCCACCCTAATCCTATGGGAGTCTGTGTAAAAGGGAACAAATATTGAAGTGTTGAAGGAGGCAAGTGGAAGCCAAAGCACAAATGAAGCAATAAATGTCGAATACAAGTAACTGAGTCATTTCATATTCAAGACTTCTTGGTCTAAGTAAATTTTGGTTTATGTCTTCATTATTTGGTTTATATGTCCCATTTATTTTGACAAATCAGCCTCTTGGTCTTCAATATTATAGCTTTCTGGATTTCCCAAAAGGCGTCTTAATTCTTATTTCCTTTGCTGGCAACCTGGCTAGCAAAAGTGTTTGTGCTTTGTTCTAGGCTAGTACAATGCTTGCAGAGAATGCACTCCTCAACTTCTATTGTGTTGAAAACTACAGAGTTAGATTTGATCTGTGGGAGGCCAAAGAGAACTTTCAGTAGTTATGTTACTTGGTTGACTGGGGAAAAAATCTCAGGATTAGCTCAGAAAGAAGACAGTCAAGATATCTGTGTTGATGACCGGAAAGCTGACTTGAAAGGCCAACGTGGAATATATTTTCAAAAACTCTCTCCCTTTGTTTCTGAAGGAAACTGATACTATTGCAACCATGTTTCTACTATCAATCACAGATTCTCTCAGTCTTCTTCTAGTATCATTATTTTTCAAGGTATTACAATTCTGAATGCTGACTAGCATAGGATGAAAAATAAAGACTTCACTCAACTTTAACTCATTTAGCTAAAATAAAGTTTTCCTCAAGCTGGCACATTACCATCTTAACCGTTCAAATATTTGTATAGACAGATTCAACTGAATACAGGAATGAGGTGGCAAAGAGATGGAAGAAATGCAAATAGAATTGACCATTTACATGAACCTAAAGGTAAGGTCACATTTCCAAACAGCATACCAAAACCTTAACAGTGTAATGATATTTACAGGCAATTTCAATGGCACTGTATTAATTTCAATGGAATTGTACTCATTTACAAGAGTAGCAAATCTGATCCATGCATTTATACTGTCAGCATTTTTCAGTTTATAAGAGAAAACTGTAACTAGTTCTGACAGCTGAAAAATGAGGCTGGAAAATTAAGACTGGATTGTTTTCCCCACCCCTTACTGATGCTGATTAGGTGCAGAGCAGCCTAGAGAGTGTGGAAAGTTCCCTGCCGTTACAACTTTTGACTACAAAATAGCTGGCCTCCTAAATGGACTTAATGCGTGAATTACTAATTGCAGATTTATTACCTCTACTCTGCAGTCGAACTGTTAGATCATCCAAATGTTCATTTTGACTCCACAATCTAAGCAGCTAATCCTGGAAGCAAGCCAAAAGTAGATACACGCATCTCCAATACAGCCTTGAATGTAATTTTTTTATGTCTTCCGATGGCTTACTATTCTTGATGACCAGATCAGCTGAGCTACTAGTGGAAAACTGTCTTGGAATACCTGGTCACCAGCTGGTCAGGGTCTGATTCAGGTTACTGTTGCCCACTTATTGGATGAAAGAGGTAGACAATGTTGACAGACTTAAGATTAGTCCCTTGGAGAGGAAAAACTGATAATGGGAGCACAACGGCCTTTAATGTAAGCTTGTTTATATACAACAGGAGTATAAACTCTGTTTCCCTCAAGCCCCGTAAGGAATTCCCTGCCTTACTGCAGTCAGCACTCAACCCCAAGACTGCCTCTCCCTTCATTTCTCAAAGGTCATTGTGATTTTGGCTTCTTTGTTTTTGATTCAGCTGCGTTTCCTTTTCCTTCTCCCCTTCCTCCAGTCAATCCTAGTTCCTGCAAGTGCTTTATCATTTCCCAAGAAAAGGCTTTAGCCTAAAAGATTTCTGCTGATTCTTATCCAGGCCTGTGTTCAGCTTCTACTATTTTTGCTATGGCTGAACAAAAGGGAATTAACTGCTCCTTCATTTAGACTGAATGGAAGGACAACTGATTTATACAACAGCTTCAATCCAAACTATAACAAGAATTATTTCTTTGCACACACATAGACTTCATTTAAAGTTATTTTTTAATCCTCCGTTGCATCTATTTTGCACATACTACATTTTGGAACAGATTGATGACTTATGGAATTAAGCAATGCCCATTATCAGAGTATAAGAAATGCTCATCTAAGCATATGGTATTATTCATAATAATTCTGTCAAGACCTTGCTTCTAGCATTAACGTGCTGCGTAACGATAAGGTAAAGCTATGGCTTCTACTAATGATATTTTTCTGTAATAAAAGCAGAGTTATAAAAAGTCAATGTACAGAGCAATATGCAAGTATGAAGTCAAACTCTGATCCATTCTGCACAACGTGGAATTCACTGAAGACTACGTGGCAGAAGAGCCATGGGGAACGAAAAGGAACAACACCAATATGACTTTAAAAAGTGATTTATAGAACTGAGTAAGAAAATAATCCTCTTTACTAGATAGCATGTTTCTCTCTTGTAAAACAACCCTATACAAATACTACTTTGAAAAAAATTCTAATAGGACTTTTCAATGAAGGCAGGATGAAAAAAACATTTTCTTCATTGCTAATTTAATTCAAGTAAGGTACGTATCATTGTTAGATTCAAACCGAAAACACTTTGAACTTCTTTAAAGCTTGTCTATTTAATCTTCTAAATACATCCACCACCAAACACGTAGCATGACTGTACTTCCGAAGAATGTGAGATGTTTATAATGCATTCATTGTTATACGCCAATTAACACCACCAGATAACAGCATGTAGCCTTTCCATACACTGTGATGTTGCTCAACAGAATAGCTTTGGCCAAAATTATTACCATCTTCAAAGTGTTGTCTTCTTACCCCCAGAGTACAAGGGAGGCAAAGCTGCTGTTATTTCAGATATGTAGATTATACTCTTCTCATTATAAAACCATTCACATAAAAAAACAAACCTGTGTTCTGAATATAGTCATATATTGATTATTTTTAAAACAGTGACACTAATAAAAATTATAGAAAATATAGGCCTAAATCTTCTGTGCTGCTTACAGAAATTTAAAAAATCTGATAGCACTTAATGTGCCATACCTGTGGCTAAATTTCTGAACTTTCATGAAGACATGTATCTATAGCTACATCTTTGCTTTTTGAAAAAATATATAACCAGCTGACCAAGTTACACTAAATTTGAAAAGCACGAAAATATTGAACTATTGTTCACAATTAAAAGTATAGCTAATGTTTTCAGCATTCACATAGATACAGTTTTGTTACTGAGTATCAATTCTGTGATGGACAACATAAATCAATAACGTTAAGTATATTTCTTCCACTCTACTTGATCATGTCTCATAATGACAATATATCTCAATTACAACAGCTATTTTACTTTTCAGTGTTTTAGCAGAAATCTCTGTATTTGAAGGAAAGCAGGAACAGTAGAAATTAAGTAAATAATTTCAGCAGTCTGTTACAGCAATTTTAAGTATATAGCAATCATAAATTTACTTTTAGAAATTACATTTTTGGAAAACAGATACTGGGAGGATACAACAGACACCACAATAAGCAAAACACCTCCAGGTTAATCCAACATCAGAACATGAAAATGACAGTCTCACACAGCTGGGTTTACAGACAGCAACTGAAAATACCCTCAAGCCAATTGCACAATAAGAAAAAAACCCAACTGCCTGTCTCAAAGAAACCTGGTTTCCCCAAAGGAGATTGCAATGAAGAAGCAAGGAGTGCTGGAAAAGACAAGAGCTCAAACAAGCTTCACTGTCATACCTTTCAGGACATCTCAACTAGATGTTCACTTGGCAGTCTTTACTCTAACAAGACAAAAGTGACCTGACCTAAATAAGGGCTAAATAAAAAGACACACAATTGTTTCACTGACAATGTTCTTCAGTGAAGCTCGCCGAATAAAATACTTATGAACCACTGAAAAAATTACAAATTCGTCTGGAAATAAAATGATACTTTCAGGCTTATGAAAATATAGAGGACAAGATGATGCATAAGTTATTTTGAGTGTCTGACTTTTCTGGAACGAAGAGTGGGAAAACTCAAAATTATCTTGGTTTTCCAGCCAAGGAACTATGTGGTGAAACATAGCATCAAAATGTGAAAAGAAATGAACGCCACTATGGAAACATATTCATGCCTGGTTTCCTATAGAATGCTTGAGAGTTAATGAGCAACTGGCATTCTGCACCACTGTTCATCCCACCAATTGTAATTATTTTATTATTTCCTGGGTATGTGTTGCATCTACTTACCAAATGTTTAGAAAGGAGCATCTCTGGACCCTGGAAGACTTCTACATTTCTGTGTAATGTGAGTTGCGTCTATCACAAACAAGCCCTGATTAGCAACTAGATCTTCAAGCACCCTGGAATAAAAACTTCCAAGTAGAAACTCTTCCTTCCCCCCAATCTCTCTTTAATACCCATATCATATATGGCAAAATTTTCAGCTCAAAAGATACAGAGAAGGGAAAACTTGTAGCTTTGGGAGCTGGAATCTAATGTGTGACTAACGTAAGAGCAGGTTTTCCTGTTGCCTAACATTTAACGTAGTCAGCTGTATCAGTGCTGAGACTTGAAAGACTGTATAAACAGAACAGGGTCTTTTGTAGAGACATTACTAAAACAGGACAATAGTACACACACAAAAAGAAAAAAAACAGGCAAAAGGAAGGCTAGCCCAAAATAACTTCGATGCATTGAACTGAAATAGATTCTGTTTATTTTTTAAACAATCACAGACAGTCATATTCATATGCTATGAAAATGGATGAGAGCAAATGGACTTTGGGGGATTTAAACGTTGCGCTTACAAGAAGAAAGCAAAATGCGTGTTCAAGACATAAAGCGGTTTGTGGCCAAGACCTGCAAACTTTTGGGTATTTGCAAAATCTTGTTTCTATTAATGGTCATCCTAAGTTTGAAGTGTGAAAGCTGAAGATTAGGTATGTATCTATGAAGTTTTAAAATATTTATTAATGTTTGAAGTAATATGATTGAAAAGCGAGAACAAAGAGTCCTCAGCTTAAAGGTACACTTTAAATAGAGGTTTCCAGTGACTTGTATCCCTGCAGAAGAACCATCAGACTCTCAACTGTGTAGGTAATTCAGTGTAACTTATGGAAAAAGCTTAAACTTAATTTTCTATCTGGCCTCAGAAGATCTTTAAAAAAAATGTTTGCAAGACAGACTGAACAAATTATACCAATCATTTCTGGATAATATTTTTTAGCTATTTAAATTTTTTGTATCAAACCACTTCTCTCAAAACACGCACAGGCCTTGACCTTACCTCTATGAGTATTTCTTGAATATGTCAATTATAATGGCACTATTTCAACAGGATCATGATAGCTCTAAAGAGTTAGTTACTTCCTAGACACCAAATGGACTAATTTTCTCGCAGCCCATATTTTTCTCCTTTCCTATAGCTTTTGAGGAAGTGGTGAGAAAATGGAGCCACACTTACAAGAAGTGTTTTGTCAAATCTTATATTGTCATTCTTGATCCATCATACAGAGTGCCCAGAGCACTCAGTGGATGGCTGCAGATGGATTTTAAAAAACTTAGAAGAATAACAAAGAATCAGATATCTTCTGCAGTCATTCTACATACAGAATATTCATTTTCTATTCTTACTGAGCTGACCTGCTATTAAACTGGGTTAAATATGCTTTTTCAAAAGAATTTTTACCTTAAGCATATATGTCTCATGCATCTGACCCTTCAAGGTCTTTCTAATTAAAGACAGACTATATCATCATTTGCTAAATGCACTCAGAATTAATGTAATTTACCATGGCATTTCTGATACATTACAAGATATTTTACTTGGATTCCAATATGAAATAGAACTACTACCAACATAATGAAATCATTACAGCAATTAACAAAAACACAGTTGTATAAAATCCTGATGCTGCAGCAGAAAAACCTGAGTGGGATAGTGGCTAAGACAAAAGAGAGTGAGCACTTTCATCAAAGCGGAGACAGGCACAAATGCAATCTAGCAAACAAATGGTACCAGGGTTAGGGAACTTGGCACTGTCCCAGTCTGCTACAGAGCTTAAGTTCACACAAACCTAGTCTTCCACAAACTCATTTAAAATTGTCTCCTTGGGGAAAAAAAGTTCAGGCATTCAACAATCGATATATTTGGTATGCTGCCCTATCTTCCGCCTGTTCCAAATTCCTAAGCTATTCCAACCCTGTAAAAACAGCAAGATCTGGAAGAGAAAGAAATGTGCATGTTGACATAACTAAGCAATCGTTGATTTACTAAGCAAAGGAATGGCATACTGCTGTACATGTAGTGTACTGCCGCAAAGGGATAAACTTGACTGAAGGGAAATGTCCTGACTTACCACAACTGAGGCTTTTCTCCCTAAGCATCTCGCACTCTTCATCTAGAGTCATTAGTAAGCCACTGCTCTGCATACTGTGTTCACACCACCACCTAAAGTGATCGCATGAATTCCTTTAAGCATCAACTCTATCCTTGCCTGCTTTGAGTCAATTTATTTCAGATTAGTAAAGTGGTTGTCTAGCTGACTTCACCACTCATGTCATCTGCTCCCACTAAAGCTAATGCAGTCTGCTGTAGATTTGACCACTGCTAAACACGATGCCTTCTCCCTGTCTGTTCCACTTGTAGCAGAGACTGAATGTCAGTGAACGCTCTTCTGAAGGCAACATTGAAAATTCTGTTGATGCAGGTGCACAAACCAATAAATCAAATAATGATGCTTTAATATCATGCTCCATTTGAAATGGAAGGGAGGTGATGATTAAAAAAAAAAATTCTGATAAGTATAAAATCATTAGTGAATCAAATTTTTCTTTCAAGCTCAGAAACCATTTCCACAAATAATCAATAAAAAAAAATCCCTTAAAAAATTTTCTCTAGCTATATCCTTTTGATGCTTCCAATACACTTTAAAAATATTCAGACAACCGAGAAAAGCATAGTCAGGGCCTTGCAGATGCCATGATTCCTGCAGAGTTTAAGACCAGCTTCCTGCAGAGTAAACAGGTCTTGCATCTAAGTAACTGATTAAAGCCACTAGCTCCTTAATAAGTTAGGTGCCTTTTTTACTGTAAGTAATAACTAAGCAGCTGAAAACTAGAGGCAGTGAATATACTGAACCTTTGCTGCATTACACTCAGGGTGTATCTAAAATGCCGTCACTGTGCCTGCATATACAGGAACTAGCTCAGACACCAATAGTAGCACAAAGTGACTGCATGTGCAGTATTTGGTGAGGAGCTGGGTACACATTTGGGCTTTTAGACAAAAATAGAAACTGCGCTGTCAATACTAAAATTAGCTAGTATAAAGCTTACTTGTATACGTCTCCATGTGCTGTAGCTGACTGAGTGCTGCAGGTACTGCATCAGACAGCATCGGCCTGGGATGGAAACAGAACAGGTAGGATGAAATGGAAGATGGAGAGAGACCAGAGGAAGCAACAGAAAGAAACTAAGGGGCTACAAAGACAAAAAGGGAAGCAGGTAGGAGAGACCACGGAAAACAAATGATGAATGACTGAAGGATTTTTGTCAGATTTCACACACAAGTTATTTACATGCAATGACTAAATAACCACAATGTGATGTAGAAATAATTTACAAAGTCTCTGCTACTGTGAACCTCAAAGTACAGTACCTACACAGAAGGGAATTCCTAGTGATGAAGAGCTGGCTCTAACAGTGAGCAGCCAATGAAGAGACATCAGTGTAGACACTTCTGGCAACTGAATCATTAGCATGGATGTTTGGCACATATGTGCAACAAAGAGCAAGTAAAATATCCCCTACCACTGTATTTTTATTCTCTTTAGAGGCTCAGAAGATTCAGAGAGAACATCCTTTCTGATGCACTGCCAGCAAAATAAAGCGGGGACAGATAAAATAAAGATGGAGCAGATCTAAAGAATGTTTTGGAAGTTGTAGTTTTGATTTCTGCACATAAAAAGCATCTGCATATGTACTGCAAACTGTGGCCATATGAATAGTGATACTATTTTTAGCAGCAAGGATCCAATGGGACATTCTCACGTGATGAATCCTGTACTATTTTAGAAAAGAGAATTAGCTCTGAAAATGTAATAATTATAAAGCAGCCAGTTTCTAAGGGGATTAATATCAACTTGTAGTATTATTGATACATACAGAAACTACATGGAACTATTCCACCACAAGATGATGCAAAAGTACCTAATTCCTGACCATAACCATAGTTTAAATGAACTTTCTAGGTGGCTGAGCAGGTATAACAAGCACCAGTACTCTTCAGGCTCTACTGCCACATTACACAAACTGCAATTTGGACACTAAGCCGTGCTCCAGTGCCTTATTGCATGTGGCAATCTTTAAAATAATCAGATGTAGAAAATCAGACAAATGATCTTATGTTGACTGCTGAGTAAAAATGTCCCAGTAGATGATACTAGACTTCTTGTTTATAATCTCAATGAGATATTCCTTTAAGTTTTTTTGTCAAAAAGATGAGAAATCTCTTCCCAACACACATTAAAACCTGAAAAGCTAAAATAAATTTAAAATCATTGTGCAGTGTCAAATAATTTAAGCTGTTGAAATGCTTCATTTTTTTTGTTTTCTGCAGGGAACAATTTTCAATGTTAGAAGCAAGCCACAAAGCCCAGCTTGGTCAGATAAAAAACATCTTGAAATATATCACTTTCTAAATTTGTAAATTAAGGTATGAAAACAAAGCTGGAGAAGACAGTAAAAAATATTTCTGCCCCTGTATAAGAAACTTCTATGAAGCAAGAATTAAATAGCAACAATAGCTAAAAAGAAAAAAAAGACCACCCACCCACCCAACTTCTAGAGCACCACATTAGCTGGATGCAAATATTTTGTTATGCATCAGAACACAAGTTTGCGCCACAAGCAAGAGTTTGTACCTGCAAGAATCTATGCATGAGAAGAGAGGTATATAAAAATATAAACAGGAAACCTGAGTTCCTGGTCACAGAACCATAAAGCCATACAAGCAGAATATATACCTTTGTACAACGTGGATTTCACCTCCATCTATCTATACCTTGTCGACAGACCCAAGTAACACCTGGAGAAGCAGCAGCTGAGGGACTAGTTGTCATAAGGTAGGATTTTTTCCTTATTTTGCTCTTTTTCCCGTCCTACTCCACTAGCAGACATTTATTCAGCAGTGCTTTGACTGGAAGCATTAATGTCTACACTGATCCTACACAAAAGGTCCCACTAAGTTCTGCAAGTGGAGATGCACATCAGATAGCTTTCATGTGACTAGCTAGTGACACTTGCAAAGCTGTGAGAGAGTTTAAAGAAGCATTTCTGCTTTTATTCTTAAAGTGCATCAGAAAGCTGGTTTATTTTCTAAAATGGCAACATTTTCCCTTTACTTACTGTCATATAATATTTATAAGGTACCTACACCTCCACCCCTGGGGTGCTTCATGAGCAATTAAAATGCAATCATCATAATAAAGAAATAAATAACCTTAATTAAAAACATTGCACAGGAACCTTCCTCAGATGCAGAGCCAGTGGGGAGCTGTCTGTCTTCATGAGATTTTACATATCTGCCAGTCAGACTGAGATCCAAATGCAACATCAGGTTTCATGGACATCATCCGGATTTATTATATTCCCTGAGGATTTATTATAATCCCTGAGGATTTATACCCCAACAAACAGATGATACTCAAATGCAGATTACTTATTTGTTAGATAAGATTTTTTTAATTGCTTCATTTGATTAATTTTTTAAAAAGAATTTTGGGTTCCTGGACCACACACAATCTCCCCTACTACCCTTCTTATCCTCTTTCTTTCAAAAACAGACAGAAAAACTCCAACAATGTCTCTTCCTGCTCCTACATTTTGTTTTTCTACTATGGGCTGTTATAACCTTTGGTACTTACTTCTGTCATGCTGTCTTCAATGCTGTGTTTATCAGCCCCTTGACATTCCAGGAAAGGAAGAAATCTGCAAAATATTCTCCCCCTACCTCTTACCCATCAGCAGGCCTAGATTGTTCTCAGTTAAGTTGTTTAATCCTCAATTTTTCAGTGTAATATTCCCCAGAGAGAGCAGAGGACCACAGCAAAAGAATACATCTGGTCTGAAGTCCGGTCACTTCCAAAAGCACTACACAGACCTTTTCTGGGTACTAAAACTTCAGAACTGAAGGAGATGAATAAAAAAGAATTGATTTATTTAAAGTTATTGGACACAGAATCACAGTTCTTCCTGGGTCAAAACTCTTATTTGGCAATATAATGTACTCTCCAACTCCAAAGCAATTTTTTTGTGCTTTGCTTGGCATTTTGTTTAAAATCTTCACATAAAATTATCCATCCCTTTAAAATATTTCGATAAATATTAAGGAAATTCTGAATAGTTTCTGATTAATGATGTCAAGTCTGTGACTTCCACTTTTATACACAAGCTTACCTGCCCCAGAATACGCGTCTAGCTCATTCCTTCTAGCATAACAGCAGAACACGTAAATGCTCTGCTGATTTTGAAGAGCATGGTGGCAACAAGCATGACTCTAGAATGTCTCTGCTAGAGATACTGACTGTGGTTCCACCCTTTCACACTTTTTATTAAGAGTCCAGGCCCTTAAAGATGGTCGTGTGCTCTTTTACAGTTGCAGCAATGATGATGGCTCTTTCCAAAGTAATCAGTGTGGCTCTGCCTCCCAGGACCTTTCCTTGTGCAGCTGCAAGTTCAATACAAATAGGCAGCAAAATTCTCATGAAGCCACGGGACTAGGTGCGCTACTGAAAGGAAGTTATCCGTCATCTAACACAGAGGCACAGAGATTAGTAGAGATGGCTTTTGCCTCAAGTGAGTACGTAGATTCCACAGATACGTGGGAAGAGGTGTATCTCACCTTCTTCCTGAGCCTGCCACCTTTCTTTTTGTTTGGATGAAGAGAATCCAGCTAAAAGCTAAAATCATACTGCTGTATTCAGCTAATTTCATGTTTACAACTTACTGTAAGGTTGCTGAGCTGTATATATCATATATGTTGCCTTTCATATGCTTTGAATATGTTGTTTTCTAATTGTATCTGTACCTACTGGTATTTACTGAGGACTATGTGGACTCATGGCTCTGAAGTTCAGTATTGAAGCATTTAGATTCTGACTGATGTATTTTAATTGCAGGAGATCTCTCAAGTTCTAGGTAGGTTTCAGAAGAGTGAAATAACAGGATAACATCATTTCCTTCTTTTCCAGGAGGAATTCAGGATATCGCCTTGCCTAAGGCATTTACTATTTATTTTCAGTTAATTACTGGAGGGGAGCTTAAACATCAGGCTTCCTCCTGTTATAACTATATTTAGAACATATTCTGCTTTTCTGAGTTGTCCTTTTATATTTTAATTCCTCCTCTTTTGAACTAAAGGTAAAGGAATTATAAATAGCTAAGAAGTGGCAACGTGCATAAGGACAATATGAATACAGGCAGAATTTTTATCATATTGCTTTGAAAAAAAGCAGCTTTGTATGCAGTGATCCACTTAATTTGGTGTAGAAACAACTGTTCCTTTCACAGGTCTTCCTGCAAGATGCTTGTGATCCACCATTGTGCTCAGGTAAATACAGCTAAGAACTACATGCTGTTTTCCAACTGATAGCTGCATTTGGCAACTCCTGACATTGCTCTTAGGACATTTTTACAAATTAAAATAATATGCTGGATGAATAGAAGGCATTATAGTCCCAAGAGGGTGTCATATACCTCTGTATTTTATTACTGATGTTCATGAGTGCATATGGCACACACTGTCTCAGTGTGGGCTTACTGTCTGCATCCCCTCTGAAACTGCAATCCTAAATCCCACCAAAACTCATGTCACCATCATTATTTTCTGCAAGCCCTCCTGTGACCTCACCCTGAAGCAGCTGCAAAGGCTGCAAGCAGTAACCAATCCTTCTTTCTTTGTCTTTATTGCAAACAGATACAAACATCCTCCTCTCCTTTCTTTCTGAGAGTGTGTTTGTAAGGATCAAAATCAACACAGTAACACTGATGAATGGACTGCAATTGTTTTATACCATTTCATACTGCAGAGTTGGTCGTTGTTATAACAGAAATAATCAACGTGGTTGCAAGAAGAAAAAATAGAACTTGTATATTGTGTATCATCTACATAGCCTAGATTATAATTTTTATGCTATAGAAATTCAGTATGTTAATAAAAGACATCCTTAAATTCCATAGCTTTTTCTTTCAAATACAGAATTTTTCCAACAATAATTCTAAGTAAGTACAAAAGAGCCACGCATTTATGAGAGACTTACTATTTGTCTATTGCCAACTGAATAAACATTCCTGGGAGAAGAATGTGTTCGGGATTACTAAAAAATGTAACCCAGATCACATTAGAATTGAGATTAGACTGAAGATGCATGATCCTACTAAATTTTCAAAAAGCCAGACTTTGACAGTAGTGTAGACCAGCCTTTTCATGCAATTGCCTTTGTGAGAGAATGAAAGAGAGCTGGAGCTAATTTTGAAATTAAAACATTACTAAAATTCAGTAACTGATCTGTACGTACATACATAAAAATGGATTTAATTCTAATGAAAAGGCAGAAATTCTTTTAACATCTTGAGATTCAGGAGGCAACATGTTAAAACTTTAAATGATGTCTTCTTGATATAGATAATATCTTAGGTAAATATAAAAGAGTATATATGTGTATATATGCATATTTATATGGACTATAAATATGGTGTTGGTATATATGCTATGTAATCTATGTGAAAATGGTCAGAATTTTTATAATTACAGTATTTGCATGAACAGAGATGGGTTAAGTAAGAGTATCCATCTTTGCCTTTATTTCTGTGAAAGCTCATGGAGTTACAGGAAGGAGATGCAAGCCTTGACTTATAAATTCTATTTTATAATGCACCTGAAGGTGGGTGTTTTGTTCATCTATAGCCTTGTTTAGACGAGGAAGTTAACAGGTAAATTTGAAATTCAATAGCTAATACAGACTAATTTCCTGTGTTAACACTATTTCCTGTATTAACACTAAGTATACAGAATAAGTAGAATAAGTATGCAGGATAATGTTTCACACAAAGTAAAGAGATGTCCATACTAGGAGACACAGTGGAATTACAATTTAAAATTCCAGTTACTTGTACAAGCGAGTGGGATAAAAAGAAAATGATCTTCTATATATTTTAATGGCATTCAAGCAAGTTTCAACACAGAATAGTTTCAAGATTGCCATCTCACAGGGATTTATCTCACGGTAGACTGAAGAAGAGAGTTTAACTGTAAGAGAAGCTACAGGCTCTAATCTTGTAAGTGATATCTAGATCATTTTTGTGACTGAGCTCTTAAATATCTAAATATTTTGTGTAGTTTTATATTACAAAAATTGTAATGAAGTCTTTATTGCTAATCTAATTGTAAAGTAATTACACGGTGACTACATTTATCTCATACTTTTAAGTCTCAGAGTTCTTTTTAAGTCATTACTTAATAAAAACATTGCAAAAACATTTCTAAATCCAAATCTAATACTTTTCTCAATTAAAGGCAAATGGAAGTAATAATTGCTACGTTCCCCATTAGTGTACCAATTGGTTTGAAAATACCAAAAAATCTTTCCGGTAGGATAAATGCTCCATTATACCATTTAATTTTACTCATGACAGTTTCTTCCTAGCTTAAGTATTCCTTCAAGTAAAGAAGCATTTTACGGTTGATATTAAATCAATGTAAGTAACAAATAATTGCTTCTTAGATCCGTACACAGCTAAAGCTTTTAACTCACATATAAAAAACTAGACTAGCCAAAATATAATTGAAAATAAGGTTATATCCTGTTGCTGTCCTGCCTAACCATCTACATATACAAGAGACTCCAAAGGAAGAGTAGAATGCCCTTTTTGTATTTTACAACTCTCATTTCTTCCAGAAAGAAGATAAAAAGCATTTTACATTTCATCCCATGGTTTGTCATAAGTAATTTATTTCCATAAATTGGGAGAATTGCAAAGATTCATCTAAAGATCATCAG
This sequence comes from Ibidorhyncha struthersii, assembly GCA_013398815.1. NCBI lineage: Eukaryota > Metazoa > Chordata > Aves > Charadriiformes > Charadriidae > Ibidorhyncha > Ibidorhyncha struthersii. The sequence goes on from VZSZ01005633.1 coordinate 25,029, forward strand.
ACAAATTATGGGTTTAATTTATACTGTAATTGAATTACTGCAGCTATAAAGTATATAATAAATGAAATAAGAATTCTGAATTTAAGTTTTAGTTCATGTTAATGTTTTAAATTTTGCAATGTAATACTTGAGCCATAGCTAAAGTCCCTTTCCAGACAACTATATTACTAAGGTCGCTTGCAATACACGTGTGGTCATTTTTCTCGTCTCATCTGCCAAGAGAGATGTTCATAATTTTGTTTTACTGAATTTGTCTCCATTGACTTGAAAGTTGCACTGACTTTCAAAATATATTCTTGCTTAAAACAATAGCTTGTTTATTCACACTACAACCAAACACTTTTGGTTTTAATTCTCACTAATGAAGTCTGTTTTCAAGCACTCATCATAGGAAAGTACCAAAGAAATTTTCTTTATCTGTTTCCCTTGTGATAGATTTGAGTTTCAAATCTCAAAGTGCTAAAACGATAGTTTCACATGAGTCTGGAAAATTACTTTTGTGTCTTCGTCCTTCCAAGAAGCAAAAGGGTGATGAACATTGTTGCAGAAACAGAGCAATAATGGGTTTGCACTCACAACATCATAAGGAGCATATAGCAGTCAGCCTAGAAATATATTATGAACCAAAGTGACACAGAGGATTAATTTCACCATGCAAGAAAGAAGTCTGATAACTGAGAATTGGTATTTCCCATCCCACCCCCCAGGAAAAAAATAACAGTTGGATTTTTTTCTGTTGTAATTAATTGACTGTTTTAATTTAACTACTGTCATTAGCTTCAGAAGACAGTGAAGTGTAAGGACTAAATTCTGCCTTTACATTGTTGCTGCAGATCGGTAACTAGTGAAGCAGCTAAGATGTTGATGGCAGTACCCATGATTAAGTTACGATTTGATGATGATTTGCCCCACTGCCTGAAAAATGAGGCCTTACATCCACTGCATTTGTAAAACTGCAGTCTACCAAAACACAATTACTGTGTAAGTAAAAACTGCCATTCCATGAAACAATTAAAATAAGTCCTATAGTTCTACCAGAAACCAGAACATAGGATTCTGTTTGTAAACAGCCAGTGCCATTTTTAAAATGGCTCTCAGAAGGACAAGAATTAAACTGAGGACTAAATGTAACAACTGACCTTACAAAGAAAATTTGCTGTAAACTCCTGAGCTTATAGCAGTTATGTATCACTGTCAGACACGGGGCCAATTTCAGTGGCAATGTAACTTCCTAAGTCAATGCAGTTACAGTCTCTTACTTATGTCCAGTTACAATAATCTACAAAATAAGTGAAGCATTTCTTATCAAATGACTCATTTGGTAGTAAAACTGAGATAATCACACAAATTATTTCCCGACAGTTTACAGAAACAGGGAAAACTCTCCCCTGCCTTCCACCAATATAACTCTGTAACTAGGAGCACAGCAATTCATTCACTTGCTCACGGGAAACATAAAGGGGTGACAATATATTAACATGTGTGTGATAGATGGATAGCTATGTGAAGAACCGAATCTTTCCAAACTACGGCTTTATAGAAACAATCTTTCAAAACAATACGCTGTCTTAGATCACAAAGACAAAATATCGCCCCAAATTAGAAAGCAGACAGGGGAAGAGGGAGAAGGGAAGAGAAGCTGAAATATAAAACCCTCCAAAAATTTAAGCAGTGGTGCAAACCTGGAATTTCCTTTAGTTATTACCTAAGAATATACTGGAATGACAGAAAACAAGTAACTGCTTGCTAAAAGCCAATAATCTTCTTTTACAACACATGTACATCACAGCAGATTTCTAGTCCATTTACTTTCTCTCTAAAACCTTTGAACTACATCTCCATATCTATAAATATACGGAGAAAAAAATATATATAATGAATATCTAAAAGGAGATTTCTTGCACACAGTTAAGATAGTGGCATGCCAAGTATAGAACAAACATGAGTATTTTTTTGTATCTGTTACAAATTTACTGGCAGTTACAGTATAAATGAGCAATGAGGATGCTAGATCAAAACAGACACAATATATGTAAGATACAACAAAAAGAACATTTGGTATTGTGTTGTAGACATTGAAAGACATGGACAGTTTCTTCATAGGAAATATTATAGGACTATATTTGGATTTGATTCTACTAATTCACTGAATTCTTCAGAAAATACTTATCTGCTGCTGCAGAATTCCATTCGTCACTAAGCTCATGAAAAGAAATCAGACAGCCTGAAAGACTGACTGTAAGGGAGCAATGCTCTTTAAAAGACATGCATTCTGAGCAGCTAGATAGCAGACCACAACAGCCTGTTCACATCTAAACCAGAAGACTGATACATCTGTGATTAATGTGTATTGGTACCCGAAATAAAGATCAGTGAATACCCCAGAATAGTTAACAAATATTTCTACAAAGTCAGACAAGAAGCTGGAAATAAAAAGGCCACTTCTGCAGTCAAAGGAGAACAAATTGTGTTTCTTATTTAAACTATTACAAGAAGCAAATGCTTTCCCCTTATGAAGCCTAATTATGTATATACATTACATATATAAGTTATCCTGTACTGGATATTCAAACTCGGTAGAAGACCATTAGAAGAAAGCACTCAGAATGTGAAGGTCAAGGGGAGTGACAAGGATAGAGTTATCCTTGACAGTTATTGGACAGTTGCCTTGAGCCATTCCATAATTATCATTAGTCTACAACAAGGTTCCTGGATGAAGATGAAATGGCCTCAATAACATTAGCTACAAGAATGTTATTTATCTATAATACTGTTATTATTTTTGAATTCAAGAGAAAATGAAGGTTACTCTGAATACTTGTCTGGAGAGCTCTTTCTTTGCAGAAGTAAAGGTGAGTCAGACACCTTGTACCATAATGGCCTAAAAGTGCTCACTAAATACTTTGACCAGAGTTCCTTAGTCAAGCAAAACCTGAAGTACAGTAATCCTAATTGCCAAATCTCTCTGCTCCTACTGGACTTCAGCGGGAGCAGAGACAGGTCAGCATGCCGTCCACTGCATTCACACAGATTTGTTTCCAGCCAAACCCCACCTAACTTTGAGAACTAGGAGTCAGATGATTCCATCAGAAATGAAGCCTGACAACACTTAGACTGGATAAAATGGGTTAAATTTCTTTAAGTTGTTTGGGCTTCTGATGCCCTGTAATTGCTGGGAGTGCTCTCTCAAATGGAAAATGTCCAGCAGCTCTTAAAAATAGCCTTATGACAAACTCAATTTAATTGTCTTGTGGATAGCATGAAATTGAATACACTAAGGTCATTAACCTTCAACACTCAAATTCCGTTTTTCTATAATTATGTTTTCTGATCACAGGAACCCCGCGTATCAGAGGCAACAATACACACATTACAATACTAAACAAAAGTTGAGGTCCCAGGGTCGGTTGACCTTCATATTTAACATTCATAGACAAAAATACTTTCTAAAGCAAGCATTTTTTTCTTTTAGACTACTTCCCCTGCTGATAGACATAATTCTAAACTTAAAAATTATGTTATTTTCCTTCCTTTGGCATGTTTTGCCTTTAACTATGTAATAAAAATGCTAGTGCAATTCACATTGCATGGTAGATATTAGCTATTTTATTGCTTATGTTATGTTTGGAAATAAATATGTACAAATTCAATTTATCCATCCTATATGTTGCAATCTCACAGGATTATAGCCCTTCATTTAAAATTCTGGGTGTAGTTTATAGAGTAATAAATGCTTGAAAGCATTGTGTTCTTCATGATCACGCTTTCAGAACATGAGATATCAATTCTCACTATGACTTCCAATGCGTTTACATTTAACAACTTCTTTTGTAATCTTTCCTTACATTACAGTCTCAGCACTTGCGGCGTTTGGTGAGTCCTTATAAACTGTAGTGCTTACAGGCCATTTCAGAAGAAAACCCACTCTGTGGAAACAATTAGTTTTCTATAAAATATTGTGAGAAATGCGTTGCTCTCCTTCATAATTTGGTATTTCAAAAATCATCTTGTAATTCAGTTTTACTAACAGCCATCCAACATTATACGAAAAAGAAGTGCTCACAGAACAAATGGCTGAAGATGAAATGAGAAGGACAAAAGGAAGAAATAGCACAAATCACTGATCATCTTAGACATCTGCATACTAACAGAAATAACCAAGAGCTGGTAGAAATCTTAGCATGTGATCAGGGGTGTGAAATAAATGGCAAAACAGAGATCCAATGGTATAACTCAGTTAGTTGCCCTGCCAATTTAGTTTGTTTCAGGAAGATAGAAGAGAGAAAAGATAGAAGGTGATGTTAGCTTGCACATGAAAGTTTTGCTCTGAAGACTGGAATGTGGATTAATCCACTGAAAGTCTAAGAATAAACAGAAAAAAAGAATATGGGATCTCTTCTGGAAAGCTTACTCATGAAACCAAATCAGCAAAATCAGATAAATCAAGATTTCTGTAGGCCTTTTGCAAAATCATTCAAAACACACTGAGTGGCGGGAATGAGGGATGTTAGTTGTCCAGGTATCTCTTGGGAAGGAACATGTTTTGTCTAGTTAGCTCTTGAAATGCATTGCTCAAAAAATACTCCTCAATATTTGTTTCTAATAATAGGAAGCAGCTGCTGGAGACGACTGAACTGGAAAGCACCTTAGTCTTCAATAACTTCATAGCAGAATATAAACAGAAAAAATGTCCCTATGAAGGCAGTGAAACACTGAAAGAGGATGCTCAAAGAGGCCACAAAATCTCCATTCTTGGAGATATTGAAAACTGGTAGATAAAAAAATATTAGCAACCTAACCTAAGTTGGTGTTACTTTGAACAGGGGTTTGAAGCAAGGTGACCTCCAAAAATCCCATCCAAGCTATACTGTTGTTTTGATTCTATGATCCTTTATGAAATGGCAGTGTTGTCAGTCCTCAAAAGGGGAAGGAGAAAGAAATGTAAATATACACTGAAAGTGAACCTCAGTAAACTTAAGAACCAAACCAATATACACCCAGCTCAAAATCCTACCTCCATCAGTGGCTGACCTATTAACTGAAGTCACTATATTATTTTTGCACAACAAGAATGGAATATGGCTAATATGGCACCAATCTAAAAAAAGGGTTGAAGGGGATGCTCAACCTGCAGCAAAAACAATTCAGCTTAGGCATTAGGAGCAACATTTTAGTCATAAAGGTAGTGAATCAATAAAAAAGACCAAGCAGATAAGTTACAGAAGCTCCAACATTGGAGACTGTTTAAGAATATGTTGGACAACTGTATACTTACCAAGTAACATTCACTAACATGAGTTAAACTGAATGACTCAACTGTCTCCTGTCTCACAGACATCCACTCATCAGTATGACTAAAACCAAGATGCTCTTACATTTTCTTTGGATCTCTCCCTTCTGTTTCCTTTACCAATCACCAGATCTCTCTCATCAGTATTCATATACAACATCTGATCACTACTTTTGAGTTAGACTTCCCTCTAAAATCCTCACACCCACACTACATCTAAATCTCAGTCAAGTTAGAAAGCTCTGTTCCACCTCTAAGATTCTGTACATGATATCTTACCATAGGATCTGGATTTCATTACCTGTTATTCATAATACTGTAACCTCCTTTCTGTTGGTCCTGATCAGTGCAAGCTGGCTCTGCTCATACATATCCAGAAAGCCACTGAAAAAGTAATTTTCCAAGTTCATACTGCAACAGCTGTCTCCTTGCATCCTTCCACTGCCTCTCCTCTTTTACTGCAAGAAATCAGAAAAGACTGGTATGCATTTCCAGAATGTGCACAGGCATCTATACCCTATCAAACAATTCTTAGTGAAATGGTGATCTGCCAGTGCTGAACTCATTCTAGGCTTACTAAACAAACAGGCAAGCAAGCAAACAGTAAAATAATTTGTGCTTCCTTCCCTGCTGTCCCTGACACTCTGGGCATCTGTTAACATCAACATCTGCATAGCTGCCTCGCTATTCTCCTCACATTTATCTTTCCTTGGGCACCCTTCACAGAATTGCAACGCTAGTTAAATTGCTGGTGTGATAACCCAATGGACTATCAGACTGACTGAAACCAGCCCTCCTCCCTTTTCAGTCTTCATTTACATCCATTTTATAATAAGCTGATTTGTATTTAAGATTTAATTTGTAGGATAAAAGTACAGATTTTCTTTTCTGTGTACACAGTACCTAACAAAATGGGTCCCATAGCATAACAACATTCTCACTACTACAGCCTGGCTCCTCAAAGGTATTTATATGTCTGAGGATCTCAGTCTGAATATCTGTAGTTCCTTTTCTTAGTGTTCAATGTTACACAACAAACATAAGGCCAGCTATTTCCTAAATGCTCCTTTGTATATGGGGAAGCTGCTGACTCTCCATCTCCCCTCTGCAAATAATTACCCTCTTCTGTACAAGCTATGGTTTTAAACAAAGGTAATTCAATGTTTCTCTAAGCTTAGGTATTGTAGCTTACTGCTGAATACACATTACCTATGCTATTTGAAGCCTCTTTTTGTAAGAACATGAAAGGCAAGTGTAGATAAACAAGACATCTATGTGGCTGAATCACTGGAGCACAGTAAAGCCAAAATAAACTATTTCTTGAGGCACATGGCAAAGAGCTCAGTATGTCTTCCTTCAAAGAGCAGGGGCACAATTCTGGTCTTAGGTACAACCTGGTAGATTTCATCTGCCTGCGGATGCAATTGCCTACTAATCATGATGAAGAAAGAATATTGTAAGAATGATCACTTCCCTCTCTCTCTCTCTCTGCAAGCAGAAAAAGCAACATATGAATGGTGATCCTGAAATCAAGCACAGCATTGTTTTCATTTCATTATTGCTTGAACCAAGATTAAAAACTGTTTCACACTGACATTTTTTTAACAGGGCCATTTTTGTGATATCAACCCTTTCTTTAACCTGCTTTATCTTTGTGAAGTATATTAAGACTAATTTCATTCTGTTAAATTCTTGTGATCTTTTGAAATAAATAGACCAGATGATAAACTGGGACAGAAAAGCACTTAGGTGTATACCAATGATTTAAAAAGGATTCTTCACAGATACAGAGATCTGAGCTATCATATACCAGTCATGGCCTCACTGTTGTAATTCCACAGGGATGCTGAACAAACTTTGCATTAACAGCACTTGCCTTACTGGAAAGGCACTGAAAAGGGTTTTGTTTCTCTTTTCTATGCTGTGTGTGAATGTTAAATTGCAGCTCTTTCCCTAAGTCAAACTATTTTTAAGAAAACTGAAGGCACTGCAATTAAACAGCTGCCAGTCCATCTAACGTATACCATTACTGAAATAGACTCCGCATTTCAAAATATTGTAAAATTTATTTTTTTATAATAAAAAAGGTACTTTATTAAAATACTTGATCCCCATGTATCAAGGGGACATATATAATATGGTAGCCTTTTTGATATTTAGCAAATATTATTTAAAGTATTAAATTAGACTATTTATTTCAACTAAAATACTGTGTAGTGAAACACCACAGCTATCATATCAAAACACAGGGCTTCAGTACATGCAGAATAAAAATTAAAGAATGTGCAAAAAGTTATTCAGCATGATAGAAAGCATAAGATTTTTTCTTTTGGTAAACATTACCTGGCATTCACATCTTTCTCACTATACAGTGCCACGTTAGTAGGGAAGTATTCAGACTGAAGCTATCTCATTGTAAAAGAGGTGCAAACATTCTCCAGAAGTCTTTCAACATCTTTTGATAAACAGCACTACAAATTTGATACTCTGCACACGCCTAAAAGTTCACTTCTCCATTTGAAGGAACCAGCAGCAAAGATCATTGCACCTTAGAAAGTACAGAGGGCTAAGAACAGTTCATAGGGAACAGTTTCATAGTTTTTGTCTTTAAACAAATCTGCTTTTAATTTTGTGTTATCCATGGTTGTATGCCATTCCAGGTGACAGCTGCCTAAAACATTTGGTTAGGTTCTTCTTTACTGGCATTAAAAATCAAAGTAAAATTAGACCTTTTTCCTCCGAAGGCTGTATGCATATGTTTCATTTTACGCACTACAGACAGTCTCTACTTCAACTATTCCTGTCCCCTAGGCAGTTACATACCTGTATAACCCTGAAGTATAACAGTGCCCTTGTACCTTCTTTTAAATGCTTGCTATTAAGTGTCTTGATTGAGTAGAAAAGCTAGGAGCTTGCTGTATGTGGCTGAACTCTTCTTCTTTCCATGCAGTTAAAAACCATGGAAATAAAGTACCTTGACAATCAGCCCCAGAGATTGCTTTTGCCCTGTACAGATCAGGGGGAACAGTTTTCAAAAAGGATAAAGTCAGCAGAGGAAAAGTGCAACTGTCAAAACTCTAATATGGTTAAACAGAGATATAAATTTGAATCTATGGAAGTACTTGACAATATTCCTTTAAGTAATACTAGTAAGGTTTGCAAATCACACCGTCCTTGACTGTGGTCAAACACAATTAATCTTAAATTTGAAAAGAAGAAAGATGCCAAAAAATACAATTATTTTTTTTTTATTGCTGGCACTTAGTTATGTAGGGCTATCATTAATTTTTAAAGTCCATGCAAATCAGGAAACTTCATTAACAAAGAAAAGCTCTCAGTATTCAAGCAATTTCAGGACTTTGAGCCATGCTTCTTAACCAACATAGTGACACAGTTACTTAGTGTCAATTAGCCTATGCAGTTAAGTTAAGCTGTTTTCTCAGTAGTGGACGTTGTTACAAACTACTGCATAATTGGGCTGCTGACATGGTCTTCCATGGGTTGAAACAATGGTCCATATCCTCACCTGATTTCAAGTCCTTGACGCCCTAGAAATCAGCAGGACAGGTATACACATGAGAAACTCACTCCTTAGACACCTGCACTTGAAACCTTTGGAAGTATAAAGAGTTTTAAAGAAACTGTTCATGGGCTGGTTCATCTGCCCCTTAAAGAAGTAGTAGTGTGCCAGCACCTCTTTTTTGCCAGTGCCTTCAAATAACATTTTTTTTAAGCTCTGTTCATCTTTGGGTACCCATTCTAGGGCTGATATAACTTGTAGCTGTTTAACTCACTGCAGCTCATTATTTCTCATATGATCAGTGATTGTTCATAGGTCCTATCCCAGGTGGATTTGATTCAAAACTCAGAAATGTCTGGAGAAATTCATAAGCAACTGCTACCCAAATTATCAAATAGCCTTTCAATGCTACTTAGAAATCATAGAAACTCCAGGTTCCAATTTACTGGAAACTTTGGGGAAAAAACAGGAGTTGATATGAATCCAAAAGCAGAACTTCAAATAATATATCTCTATTTAATTAATATATCTCTATTAATATAGGATCAGAAACAGAGTAATTGAACTATTTTGTTGTCATTATGCAGTTATTAATACTAGAAAATAAGCCAGCAGATTGTTTTTCTGATTCACTGGACAACTAAATTCATTGCCATTCCTTGACGTAAAGCAAAACAAAAAAGTATTTGATAGATTTTCCCTCAGTAGAATTAAGGTATGCAATCATATGTTACTTTTACAGGACTCTGTGGTCAGCATACATAAAAGTAAACGAGCTACTCAATAAGTTGGAATCATGCATCTATCATTTCTTACCTTTTTCACTCATAAATCAGATGAGTGTTTTGTAAAACCAAGATCACTCACTCACTCACTCACTCACTCTTTCCCCCCCCCCTTAACTACTGTTCCTCTTCTTGCCACCATCTGTCAAACACTTTGGCCAAACCCCCAACGTAAACTGAGACATAGCTGGATTTAAGTCAGTGAAATAATGACATTTTATATCAGCTAGAAATCCCTTTATAGAAATCAATCTGGCACTATGATGTAGCAGCGTTTGCCATTGGAAGAAGCAAAATAAATCATACGAAATATACAGCTGTTATGTTATCTAATGACAAGATCTATTTATATCTACTTGGCATAGTAACTAAGCTAATAAAATTAATTTTGCTTTGCAGAAGTAGCTGCATTATTCAAATGCATTTCATAGCCTGTTGGCCTTCAGAAATTTCTTCATTTTCCAGTTTTTTGATCAGTACCAGGCAAAAGAAAGGCGGAACCAATCCAGCTACACTGGATGGAACCAACGTACCTGAGAAGTTGAAGGCTTGGCCACCTCAATGCAGAGCTTGGTTGTGATGAAAATGTGCAATGTAGCAAGTTTTTCTTCAATCAGCTCTGCCACTTGTGCTTGATTTTGTGGTCTGTCAGATACATTCTGCCTTGCTGAAACTGCACGCTCATCTATGTCCTCCTTTATCTCGTCTATATTATACTTTTCTCCTTTCATGCCATTCTGTCCTCTGCCTTCTTTTAGTGCTTTCTAACTTCCACGCCCACGCCACCTCCCCAATCCCCTCCCCATTTTTCAAGATCCAGTGTCCATGCAGAGAACAATGAACATTTCAAGATCTGCAAAGAATTTACAATCATGTAACCTGACACTAAGATTAAAAAAAAAAAATCCTAGGTATTACAGCGCAGTCCTTTAATCTTGCCTAAAATTTTTGGTTGAAAGAAATTAAATGATTAAAAGAAATATAATGCTGATTGAAAACTTCCAAGTGATGCAGAATTTGCCATCTTAGGGAACACAGTTCTGATGTGTTTATATTCCTGCTGGCAGGAATAGGGTCCAAGTTTATCATTAGTCACTCTAAAAGAGATTTATAAGCATATATGCTCAAGATGATGAAAAAGAAAGATATACTCACACGTCTGGACTTTGGCAAACACAAAAAAACCCTGATGTACGAAACTTGCAAAAGGTTCTTTTGGAATGATTAAAATAACTGGTGCAAAGACTCCTTTGCAGAATCTCGCTTTTTTTCTGAGCTTATTCAGGGACATAATAAAACTCCACAAGAGGTTTTTGGGTTCAAACCAAACCTTGTACTGGCAAGTTAAAGAAGCTGCATTAACACAGGATTACACTTTCTTTAGAAAATTTATGATGTGAACTGTAAAAGTGAAATAATCCTACTTTTTCTTTTTGAAGATTTTTATAGGAAAGAAGTTTTACTTCTGTTTTCAAAGAAAAGCAGTTCTTTTTGTTTACATCTTTTATTGTATTCAGTGATATTTCCAGTGGTTCTTGCTATTTTTGCAGAAAGTTCTAGAGTTCTTCACAAGTAGCTTTTATTTTTTTAATCTGCTTTGTTATGAAACATTCGTTTGCAAAATGAGTACGTATTTTAGTGGAACATTTAGGATATACATTTTTTGATATAATCTATATGGCTGTATGAATAGTGGGTTTAGAAATGTGATGCAGCACGACATTTTTCCCACAAACATCAGGTTTTTTGAGACAAAATATAACTAAGCAAAATGGACATTCAACTATGCTTTTTACTTAATTCCAGCATTTTAACACAGTTTCTCTTGAAAGAAGTGGATAAATAGAAGTATGTGGTTTCCAAAAGAATTTTGAAATTTGATGAAAATGGTGCCATCTGTGATACTATACTTTCATTTTCATCCCTCCCCCAGAATATGTAGAAGAGATATTTACATCCAGACTGTGCTTTTTCTCTGCAAAAGTGGAAACATAAACAGTAGAAAGTCCTTTCCTGTCACAGCCACATTCCAAGGCAAGATGTCAGTTCTGGTACCATTTGGGTTTGGTTCTCCCCTCACAGATTTCAGGCTAATTCGGATCTGCATGAATTACTCCTGCATGAAGAAGACAGGAAGGCCTAAAGAGTGAAGGCTGTGGATTGCCAGCACTGCTAACTGTACCAGCTTTACAGAAAAGACATGGATGAGTGATTCTTACCTATAGGTATACACAGATGCTTCAGTAATGTTTGTACTAGATACAAATGGAGAAAAACAAGAGCTGTTGAAACTACCTCTGAAGTGGATGTATTTTATCTCAGGACCAAAATCCTGGAATAGCAGTTCAAATCCAAATATTACATAATCTCATAATTCTTTATAACTTTCTTATCCAGTATATTCTGTCACCCAGTAAAGACGTGTCAGCAAACATCTCTTAACTGCATTTAAAATTTCCTAAAATCTTCCAAATTTATTCCGTGTTTCAATTTCAAATCTATTTAATATGTATTATTTTAAAATTATTAGCTAAAGCATTATAGCCAAGTAAAGCAAGAGTGACTGAAGAGAAAGAATAAAAGAAAAGCAAGTAACACACACATAAAAAATATTTCTTTCATCAAAAGCACACACAGTATTTACAACAGACATTAGTGAATAGTTAAAAGGTAAGGTTCTGCAGTCTGAGTAGCATAAATTATCATGTAGACTTCTAAGATACAAAAATAAAGAATAGTCTGCTCAGTGGTGCTGTTATGCCTCTAGGAAGGAACCATGTATTAATTTCCTACTCTCTTCTGCCACTACTACTACTTACTATTCAGCTCACAAGCCAGACTGAATTATTTAAGGGAAAAGCATAACAATAATATTTCTAAATTTTCTACCTTTCCTAACAAACACAAGGATTCTTTAAGATAAAGAAATATGGGTACACTGACTCTATTAAAGTTTAAGACCAATTCAATATTGTTCTAAGAAATCTGATGAAGTAAGTTAGACTTCTAAGTCACCTAAAAGCTTTTTTAATATTTTACCTGGTGTTTATTTAAAATATCACAACCCAAGTAGAAAGCAAGGCTTTGCTTCGTTATACTATGGCCTGGAGTGCATCTCTGAATGAATCAGCTCCAAGCTGTAATAGGAAAATGTGTTTTTGAGGAGAGCAAGCACACAGCTGCTTAACCATATGGAAGCGTAGCTGCATGAATCTCTGTCAATATCCACTTCTCACCTTCTCACTTACATCCAAACGTGCTGCCCCAGGGCAGGCTCCTACTTCCACCTTTGGTCCCCTGCAGCCTCCTACTCTTACCATCCTTTTGTCCTCTGGTAATACCTCAGCTGTTCTGAGAGCTCTAGCTGGTCACCCAGCCACATGAACTTGAACAAGCATCTTGCCAAATATACTGTCTTGCACAGCTTATTTTAGATTAACATTAGATGTCTCTGGTAACCAAAAATACATGCATCACTTACTGGAAAAATCAATCAAACAATTTCACATCCTTTCCACAGAGCTGGAATCCCACAAAGTGCTTATATTGGTTTGCAGGGGCGTTATGGTTTGATAAATCCACAACAATTTATTGTCATTTAGACAATTATTCTATCATCTGATGACACCTCCCCTACCTGGGAAGGGGAATCAGGAAAGAATAAGGAAACCTGAGCGTTGAAATATAAACAGATTTAATAGAATAAGACTGAAAAATTAACATCAATAATACTAAAGAACCAGTACTGATCCCCATACCAATATAAAAGATATGAGCATTATACTCAGCCAATTCTATCAGTAGGAAGTTGTGCACTCCCAGTAGTGGACAGCAAATGTCGGACACTGGGAGCACTATGGCTTTAGGAGGAAGGGATGGCCTCACCTCAGGGGTCCAGCACTGAGGCAAGAAGTTCTCAGGATCACAGCCATCATAGAAGAGAAAAAACTCCTCAGCAAACTTTCTAATTTATATGGAATGTGACGTTCATGGTATGAAATAGTCCTGTTGGCCAGCTTGGGTCAAGTGCTTGGATCTCACTGCTCCTCATCCCTGCACCTGACTAGCTCAAAAATACTGAGACCTTAAAATCTGCATACCATAGCTGGCTATAAAGTAAATATTTTCACAAATTCAGACACTAGAGGCTTCTAAAAGTGCATTAGAAGAGATCTTACTGAAAAGTAAAATTACTGAAAGAGAAATTAATCCTGCGTCGCTCAGACCAGGGCAAGGGGATATATACTGCTTTTTCAGTCATTTGCTATGTGTAGATTTATAGATTAATATGATTTGATCCTCTTTTTTCTTAAGTTTTCTGTAGCAAAACTTTAAAGGAAGATAGATGAGGGCCAATGTACAGAATTCTGTGCTTTCAGAAACTAGATAATAAATTATGCATATGACAGCTAATGAAGAGCAAACCTATAAACGGAGTTAAACAGTTAGATTAATATCAGAAGCATGAACATGTCTAAACCAATTATCTTTACCTGATAAACTTACTGATAGGTTTCAAGTTAACACAGAAATAATTTACGTACCATACACAAGGGCCAATTACTTTCTCTGTTGAATTTGCATGGATATAAGTAAATTCACCATTTATTAGCAAAGCATTGGAGAGGGGAACTTTTTAACACAGACCTGACTGCTTACTATACCCATACTTTTCACTAGTTTTAAATAACTGACAAGAGAAGACTACAATTCTCCCACGATGACAATAGAGACATGCTATAAGAGAGCAAGATACTCAGACATTTAGCATATGAAAATTTCCCAAAGGTGTTACTAACTAAATAGGTAGCTCCTTGAACCTCATCAAAATTCACATGACTGCACTGAAATACAAAGTCAGAACCCACTCCCAAGCACATAATCTCTACCCAACCATCATCAAAGAAAATGCATGCTCAATTTTGTTGCTTATTCCCTGTGGGCTTCAAGCACTTCATCCCATCTGTGCTCTCATCATTTGTCCCTGAGCTGTGTTCTTAGACTGGTATTCTGCTTTCACACCCTTCTGAAAGTGCCTTGGGCCTAAGGACAAACTTCATATGGAACATACAATTGCCTATGCTCAGAAAAACAAACCATGCCATTTAAACACCATTCTATGTTGCAGTCTGACCAAAGACATGTTGGCCTTTGAAAAGATGAATTCAAACACTGCAGCATCTTCTCCAGGGTAGCCAGTTACTCTGCATTAATACCATGCCCTAAACGGCAACACAAGGAGGACAGAGTCACAGCCTCATTTCCTTAGCGCATCATGCAAAGAACATGGCTAAGGATCCTGGAACGCAATTCCCAAAACGCATTGCCACATTGCTAACAGAAGGAATTTGGAGAGATTAGTTTCTGAAACCAAGCACTTGAGTTTGCTGTTTACTAGATATGAACACCCACCTCTGTGCTCCTGATGCGCTGAGGAAGCACTGTTATGATACCCCAAAGCAAACATACGTCACTTGTGCCCAGTTCATTTGCAAGCTATTCAGGTATTGTGGGGCAAAAGAGAAGCTCATTGCTACCTGAATTCCTGACACAACCTGGCCCTTAACCCAGAAACTACAATTAGTTTCTCCCATCATCTGTGTACACAATATAAGTGCAGCAGGAAGAATAGGGGTTGCCCTTACTCTTAATTTCTCTTCCATTAATTTTCAAAGAAAACTCTGAATGTTTCAAGTAGCCTTGGGCTTTTCTTTAGCAGGTGCATGAGAATAAAGTGACAGGCTTTAGGGAGGATGGGGAAAATAATATTTTGAATGTTTTCTTTACTGTTAGATATCAGTAGTGTTTATTCTAACGTATCACCTAATCTAAAGTCATGTTAACGGAAAGGCTTCACCAGAGACTGCAACAAATTGTTTGCTCAATAAAGGTCATTCAATTGGTGCTGTTCATCATTTAGTTCCATTGTGAACATAAGCCCAGCTCTGACATTTAGCGATTTAAAGCTAGATAGGGTTACTGTTTCCAAGACTAGTCTCATTGCCAGACAGAATTCTAGTAAAATTGTTTTGAAGATGCAGTGTGAAATGTTTCTTCTGATTTAAAGGCAGTATGTTTTTTGACATGTTTGAGACATGCATTTAGTGGCTTTATTTACCTTGTTTAAGAATAAAGTGACAATTTGCTGTTTATAAATATGTTGAAAAGGTGTTTTATAGCATATTTTCCCTCTGAAGTCAATACAAAAGGTCTTTAAAAAACAAGTAGAAAAATGTAGAAAAGACTTTGCCTCCTTTGTTTTTGTTAGAAACTGCTCTGGGGAGTTAGTTCTGTCTTCTCATTGGAGCTTGCTCTCTTTGTGCAGAGCAGAAGCTTTATAAAAGAAGTTTAGCCCTTGTGCTTTCTAATGTACTTGCAATACCAGCAGGTATTAAAGATTGTAGCTCACACCAAGCACTTTGCATTGTCTTTTCCCAGTGATTTGTAGCACCTATGGTCTGCGTCCTACCACAGAAGAGATAATAAGAGAGACTGCCATCTTCCAGTTGCCAGAAGATACTTTCGTCTATGTTGACCTCAAACCAAAAAGATATGTCTTATCTTTTTCCCCTTCCTTTACCATATGTGATGTCTCCTCACATAGCACAGTTGTGGGTTTTCCTTTAAAAAAAAAAAAAAAAGAAAAGAAAAAAGAGGCAGCAGACTGAACTAGGAGACAAGGGGATGAAGTGCACACAGCAGTCAGATTTGTGGAGCGGAGCAATACCTAAAGGAATGCAGAGAAATGTCTGGCTGTTGCAACACTTGTACTTCAGTAGCAGGAGTGAAGAGACCTCGCTTAGTAAGCTATCTGATTGTCTTTCTATTCCTTTGGCATGCACTGAAAGATGGTGAAAGGTGGAGTGGGATGGGAATGAAGCCTTGGAGAGAGAAAATACAAGTTTGTGGAAGGAAAAGGACAGCATGGCAAACAACTTTTCAGAAATGAAGTAACAATTATGCAGTATGTCCCTTCTTTTGAGGTCTTCAAGTAATGTCTACTTGAAATATCTTATGCAGTTGTGAAATGCCTCTATGTGTACTGCAGAGAAGCTGTGGCTCCCAGTACAGAGCACATACAAATAGAATTGCTATGTACAAATGAAGTTGTCATGTTTCCAAGACACAAGTATTATGGAAACACTGCAGCTTGTAGAGCATGCTCTGTAAATCCAGTATATCTCATACGGATCAGATCCACTGCACTTGAGCAGAGAGAATTGTAGAATCATAGAATAATTTAGGTTGGAAAAGACCCTTAAGATCATCGGGTCCAACCGTAAAACTAACACTGCCAAGTCCACCACTAAACCATGTCCCTAAGCATCACATCTGCAGGTCTTTGAAATACCTCCAGGGATGGTGACTCAACTACTTCCCTGGGCAGCCTGTTCCAAAGCTTGACAACCCTTTCGCTGAAGAAATTTTTCCTAATATCCAATTTAAACCTCCCCTGGTGCAACTTGAGGCTATTTCCACTCATCGTATCACTTGTTACTTGGGAGAAAAGACTGACACCCACCTTGCTGCAACCTCCTTTCAGGTAGTTGTAGAGAGTAATAAGGTCTGCCCTCAGCCTCCTTTTTGTCAGACTAAACAACCCCACCTCCTTCAGCTGCTCCTCATAAGACCTGTGCTCTAGACCCTTCACCAGCTTTGTTGCTCTTTAGATGCGCTCCAGCACCTCAGTGTCTTTCTTGTAGTGAGGGGCCCAAAACTGATAATCTGTACAATGGATGTATGTTGAGTTGACACTTCCTACAACATCAAACTCAGTTCACAGGCACAGTGGAGCTGATTGGCATAGGCACAGTGGGCAATCCTCAGTATGTCTTGCTGTACAACAACCAGTCGGACCTACTTGATAAGAACTTTTACCACTTGACACTGTGGAGACACTCCCCAGATTTCCAGAAGCTCACAAGATCACAACCACATTTCCTATCCAATAATGAATATGCTCTGTTTCCAGATACATATGCATCTTCACAACGCATAAACTGAAGCCACTCCAAATGTGGAGAGACAAGGTAGCAATTAACATACCACAAAAAACTCCACAAGTGCACATTTCTGCTGTATGCACTACAGACAAGTCTTTTTTCCTTCCTCTCATTCTCTCTGGTCACAGTTCATTGCTACAAAACTCCTGAAGTAAGATGAGTTGTGGCATGAACCTGGAATGTAATCACACACCTTTACACCTTCAATCTAAAGTACTCCCTGAAGAGTTACTGTAATGGCATGCCTCACATGTTTTGGAGAAAAATTAACTAGACCTTTTGCCATATTATAGCCCATTGTTCTAATTTCAGCAATGCCACAACATAGCTTCAGTGTGATAAAATAAGCTGTAGCTTAATTAATATATATCTCACCACAAAGCCTTTCTTCATTCAAGTCGCGTTTTTTAAATGACATATGTTTAAGAGAGTATATGCAGCTCCACTGTTCTCCGGCGATTCCTATTACACAATGGTTATCTAATCTCTCTGTCTGCCAGTCAGTTATAGCCTCAGGACATTCAGAATCTGCTGCAGTTATAAAAAGAGAAACATCATTTGGTTTCAATACACGGCTCATACATAGAGTTTAAACACAATAAACAATGAGGTACTAAAAAACCTGCTAGCCCAATAGCCCAAGAAATTTTTTAGGAAACTATATAAACTGACTCCACAAATATGCCACATAACGGGTTAGAGAGAAAATCCTACATCATGTGGTTGTCAGATTTAGCTCATACAAGCAGAATTAATGCAGCACACAAGTAACTACACAGTCTTTCTAACAACATAATCTCCATGGAAAATGCCTAAGCTTCTTCATTCCAAACTCTTAAGTCTCTTGCCCTGATGGTATAATCCATGACTTTAAATGTGTGACTTCTCTAGACACTACAGGGCAAGAGTCACACTTGACCACAGACAGAATACTGAAGGACAGAGATGATAGCTACCTAAAGCAATGATGACGAATGGGCATGTTTTATACCTGGTTACTCTTGAGATCTCAGGTGCCTCCCTGAATCAGACATCTAAAATGAAGTAAGAGTTCATTTCAACCTCATCTGAGGTTTAGCTGAGTACATCTGGAGACAGAAGATTTTTTTTTTTTTCAGTTTGCTGGAGGGGAGGAGTCCTAATCACTAAATTAGAGAATCATCATCCTTACAGTTCTTCCTCTCTGGCCCCATAAACCATGCACTCTCTGCTGTATGACATTCTAGTTCTGCCCAGACAGTTGCAGAAGGTCCAAGCCCAGTCCTCCCTACAGCCTCACGGTCAGGGCACCCTTCTGGGAAACAAAAGATTCAGGCAGGAACTAATTGTTGTAGGCTAAAGAAGCCAGTGAACCCAGTCAGCTATCAATCTTTTGAATTGGGTGGCAGCACCATTTCCACATGTGTTTTGAAAAAAATTTTGTTCAGATTTAGGATGCCTAATTTGCAAATCCAGATCAGGATAAGCTGTTGGAGACACTGAGCTCTGCCAAGAAGGCAGATGTTCTGGGTATGAACAATACAACATGAAAGCACTCAGGAAATTTCACTTGGGTCCTATTGAATTTCACATTCCCACTAGCACGGGAAGGTTTTGTAAAGAGCACTCATAAGTGATCTTAAAAATTATTAGGTGCAATCTTCAGAATATTTCTTCTATACTCATCCCTTCTTATGCACCATTGTAGTTTTGTGGCTCTAGGCTGAAGCAATAAACACTGGGCAACAGCAATTGCTTGTCATCAATATCTCTCAGTTTTGCTGTTTATTTGGACATTTCCCTCCCTTTCACCCCACTTTTCTAGTGAACAAGGTAAGTTGTTCCTCAGCATTGTACCCACACACAATATTTAATCCAAATGGCCTACAATGAAATGTCCATGAGACTGCAAAATCTGAGATGTCCTTCTCAGTTCAGCGATGATTCAGTGGTGATAAAATGGATGTTCAAGAGCTCTCTTCTTGTTAGGATTATAACTTATTGTGGCATTTTCAGTTAAAACCCAATTCCAACTTATGACAAACTACTAAGGTAGCTTCAAAGCCTCTTTTGAACTTTTAATGGAGAAATATCACCAAGTGACTTGCCATGAAGATTAAAGAAGTTTATCTTGTCTGACATACTGAAGCCATGAAAGTGA
The DNA here is from genome assembly GCA_013398815.1 of Ibidorhyncha struthersii. NCBI lineage: Eukaryota > Metazoa > Chordata > Aves > Charadriiformes > Charadriidae > Ibidorhyncha > Ibidorhyncha struthersii. The sequence goes on from VZSZ01005633.1 coordinate 44,767, forward strand.
AAAGTTTGGTTCTGATAATGAATTGCATTGTTCTGAATCCATTTCCTACAGCTTATGTCGAAACATTTAATGAGTCCTTGCATTACAAATTACAAATATAAATACAGTTAAAGAAATAGATAGGATGTGGTGGCAGAAGATCATTTTCCAGTGGTTTCAGACTATTATTTTGATTCTAAATGAAGGACTGTAACAACCATCTACATAAAGGTATCTAATTCCTTCATGAAAATCAGAACACCTACCAGTTATTTAAGATTGCAAAGTAAAGCCCTATTCTTACTGAAATCAATATAAAACTATCTATGAAGTTAATGGAAACAGTATATGGCTCTCAAAGCTAGTTAGCATTGTACTTTTCAAATTACATTATCTATGACTGATAGGCAAACCACTACATTAAAACTTCAGCTTTTATTTATCTGTCTTCTCTGTATTTTGTCTTGAAACATCTTCCAAAATTGTCTCAATTCATTAAGAAGCTTGATTATAGCTAGAAGCACGTAACTTAACTAATAACTAATAACTTTCTTAACTCTTGTTCTCACCTTTTCTCCAACCTCTTCACACAACCCCATATTTCTGAGGTCTTGCTGTCCTCTAGTGGCAAAGGACTATGACATATAAAGTTATGGGAGCATTTAAAAGTAGATGTCCCCTTCATTATGATTTTCATCATCTCTGCTCCAGGTAATTTTCAGGTCTCTCAGCAAATGGATTCTTAAAAGAAGCTAATGATCTTAGCTTGGCAGACTGCAATAAAGTTACTGAGTGAAACATAGTAAGTTCAATAGCTATTTGAACTTAGAACTATGACCCAAGGTTGAATTTGTTAGGCAGTTTACAATTAACTACCTGTATGTTGTATTACTTTTAGCTTGAAAAGAAAAAGCAGATGCATTAGAGACTCTCATAAACACGCCTATAAAAATAAATTATCTTTAAGACTTAACATCGGGTTTTCAGCACATTTCTTCAGACTTCAATTGTACAGTCTTCTAAAATGTAAGTTTATGACAGTCTTGCTTATGAATGTAAACTTGTAACTTGTTGATCTAATGATCAACTATAATCAGTTTCTGAATTATTCTGTCTCCTATACTCACTAACAACACCTCAAATTACTCAAATCTCAGGTACGCATTTTATGTCGCGCCACAGAAAGACTGTGCATGGTATAAGTCAGTCATAATGATGGATATAGCCCCAGCCATGCTGGGTCATACGAAAAAGGGAAGATGACCTCTACCTTCCCACCATCTAGAAGACATTCCCTCACCTGCACGCAGCTCCAGAACCCTACACACCAGTCATAGTGGCTGGTGAATCATGGAACTGCTGCCACTCAGCATGAAGGTCTCAGAGGAGGACAGACAGATGGCTTTCAGGCAGACGAACAAAATGCAGGTGTTGCAACAGAGCAGAGACAACAAAGTAATTCTCCAGCTCAGAGCTAAGATCTGCCAGGTTCAGGCTTTTTTGAACAACTAGAGCACCAGATTCAAAACATATCATCTCAATTGAACCCCCCCCCGACTTCATTGTGGTTTACGTCAGGCCTCATGTTATATAAAACAAAGAAGCTAAGTAGATCAGTCATTTGGCTTATTCAGGCTTGCACTTAGTGCACAGGGTAGGGTTATTGGGAAAAGCAAACAAATTAATAAAGAACAGCCCAATAGCAAGCAACCTTTTAGAGCAAAGCCTTCATTGTCACTAAAAAGAAGGAAGTAGAATCATATATAATCCAGGACAAAACTGATCTTTTAAAAATTACACTACTAGATCTTTTCACTGCATGTCCTCAGTGGAGCTCTCTTAATCATGTTCCATCAGACACAGACATTTTTTAATAATTAATGAGATAATAAAAAATTATCAACTTGATTCAGTGCAGGCACAAACAATGTAATAGTGATTTGTGAAGAACTTCCAACACACTTTGCTTGTGCCTGTAGTATATATCCTTAAAAGTCACTCCAGCATCTGAGATAACAAAAAGGACATTGAGTAGAAGTTTGTTCAGCTGCCTTTCATTTAACGCATCTTCTGCTTTCAGGTCACCATCAACATTCATTCTAATCATAGCAACTCTTATTTTTAATGGGTAGTCAATCTGTGACAGCCCATAATCACCAAGTCTTCCTCAGCTTGCTATATCCTGACTTTGTACACTAAATTTTGCAGGAATAGATGGGTAATTACATATCAGATATATTATTTTGTAAAATGAACATCTGTTAACTTGAAGCTGAACCTAATAATGCACGTAAAAAAACAACCTTCTTTCAGAAGGCCAGCTCATGCAGCTGTACTTTTCTCTGTGGGACAGATCTTTAGACCATAGATTTTGCTTGTTAAAAGTCACCAACAACTCCTAAAATTAAATATACTCAAGAGTAAGAAACTTCAACAATAAGTCATGTAGTAATATAGTGGATATATCAAAGACAAAAGCAATACCTCTACAGATGCCACATAAACATTTTTAAACTGTAGCCCAGCAGATTTTAAGTAACAGCAAATAAAGTATTAAGAATGTTTGCATAAAATTGTCTAAGCCATAAAGCACAAAAGTCTATGGACTTACAAGTAACACACACAACAAAACCCCCACATAGTCTCAGTAGGAGAAGAACATTGGCAGAGTAGTTGTCCCATTGTGGATCAGGAGTACACATTTCGTACTTAGCCCAAAGGGGTATTTACAAAAGTAAATTTGTCAGAGGACCAGCCAATGTACTGCATTCCTCATTATGTAGATTTAGGGATGGAAAGCAGTCTGGTTTTGTAACAGCTGAAGTCATGAAGGAGCTTCACAAAGCACAGGTCCTCATATGACAAATACATCTGTACTCTGTCTGGCTGAGATGGAGTGAGTAGGCTGGGGATGGGAAAAAGTCTGGGAGGAGACACAGTCAGGACAGCTGACGCCAGCTGAGCAAAGGGATATGCTGTGCCATATAACATGATGTTCAGCAATAAAACTTGGGGTTAGTCTTTCCAAAATAGTTGTTTCTCAGAGACTGGCTGGGCATCAGTCTCCTGGTGGCAGGTGGTGAATGACCACCTCTGCGTCACTTGCTGGTTTGTTGTTTTTTTTTTTTTTTTTCTCTTTTCTTCACTAATTAAACTGTCTTTATCTTGACCCACAAGTTTTTCTCACTTTTGCTCTTCCAGGTCTCTTCCCCATCCCACTGGGCTGGAGTAGTGAGTGAACAACTGGTGGGTGCTTAGTTGCTGGCCAGGGTTAACCCACCACATCTCATGCCTGGATTGTCTTAATAACCATTCTAAATCAGGTAAATAATAGCAATGTTAAACATTAAGCTGCTCAAGTATCCCAAATGTATTCACTGACTGGTGAAGAACTTCTTGGTACAATTCACCCAGCATCAATGTCCTCAAAGGACTAAGGATTGGGCTGCTCCAACTGAAGGTTAAAAAAGTAATGTAACATGACAAGGCAATTTTTAAAGAACTTGAAATGATATTTTCTCCACCGATCAATTTTCTGGGTGAATCCATTTTTGAACATTAAGATAGTTCATCCTCAGATACTCTGCGACACTGTTCCCAACATCTGTGCAATAAACAGTTGGATTTCTTTCTGAATTGTCCTAATCGGTGATTTAAAGCAATCTTTGTTAGTTTACAACTTAGATACTGAAGCAAGCTATTCTAATCTCTAAACATTAGGAAAACCAATCCATGAAAGCAACAGGGATGCAGTGTAATTTTTCTGTTCAGAAAAGGCTGTGTTAATGTGGTCTCTACTATCCATAAAAATTCTGTAATGCACCCAAAAGCAGCATTAGAGAAACAGTACCTACAGTTCTTCCAATCTATTTGGTAATGTCAAGTGGATTATTAGAAAGAATCTAGGAGCTCTTATAATACTACACTTTTTATTCTAGGCTTAAAGCTTGGAGATTTTGACTTTCACAAACTCAGAATATGAGAATAATTCAGTTAAAGCACCAGCATGAACGTATTTTTAATGATTCCCAGAGCTCAAACAGCAGTGACATGGAGAAACAGCCTGATACCAACAGGCAAATGAAGAAACCAAGAGCCTGGCTTTGCTACAGAATTACAGGTTCATACTGTGCACACTATGTTATTGTCAATATTAAGGAAAACATAGTAGCACCTTCCGCTTCCCACAATTGTCATATATACTTTTATCCATCTTTTTCACTGAAACAGGGTTTAACTGGAATAGATCACCAACATAACCATAAATGATATTCAGTCAAGAAACTATTTTTCCCTCATGAAAACAAAGAGGTAAAGTTAGGGTAAACAGCACATATTCCCAAACCCCAGAGCTTTTACACAGGGAAATAAACCAACGCTTTTTCTGTGTTGTACACAAAAGTAATTTTCCCCTCCAATAGATTTTGAAATTCAGGGATGTATCATTGGAAATACATGTCTAAGATATTTTTTTTTCTTCCTGTTAAGAGGAAATGGCTTCCCCAGTCATGGCTAACAAACCTGGCACATACATGAGGTAAAATCTCCTTCAAAGTAGTGACATTTTTGTTTTGCACGCCAATGGTAGGGCAGGTTCTGAGATTTGGGAACAAACATGCATTCTCCTCAGCCGCAGGGGATCTGCTCCTCCAAAATCCCCAGGACGAGTGAAGAAGCCAGACGGGGTTTTTTGAAGAGGCAGAGAGGGATATGGCATAAGGATAATTTAAGGGGCAGTTAAACCAGGACTACTTTATTGCTGAAAGGGAAGGTCTTCAAACAGAGAACTGACAAGTTTCAGGTGAGGCCAGGAGGCAGCACGAGGTGCAGGCACTGAACTCGGGTGTGACACGGCGCCATTACCCAGCACTTACTTCTTGGTAGACCCGCTACCACCTCTTCTCAGCTCTTCTCCTTTGGAGCGTTGCCAACCGGTTTCACAGGTCGCTCTTTTTAGGGTGGTGCGAGTCGATTCCCCCGCGAGGTCTCTACCACGCAAAAGCTTGTGGCACTCTACCTCAGCTTGAGGCTTCCCTGGTGCACGCTGAGATGGTGTCGGTGGGAATGGCAGGGTTTGCCGTGCCCTCAGGTTAGCTCCTGTTTTTAAAAGAAAAAAAAAAAACAACCCAAAACAAAATAAAAACCAACCCAATACACTTTTCCNCCTCTCCCTGGCCTTCAGGGTCCGTCGTGCTCCCCCTGCCGGGCCGCTCCAGTAGCGCTCCCCGGGACGGAGCCGCCGCGGGACGGGGCGGGCGGGAGAGAGGGAGGGAGGGCTGGAGGAAGCCGCCCCCCTCCCTTCCTTGTCCGGCCGACGCGAGGAGCGGACCATGGCCCGCCGGCTCGGAGGGTCCTGCGGCTCGGCCGGGCCGGGGGAGCGGTGAGGGGCGCTGGCCGGGGCGAGGCGGGGAGCAGCCGCCTCCGGGAACGCTCCGCCGCAGGCATGTCCCCGCCGTCAGGGCCCGCCTGAGGCACCGGCTCCTCCGCTCGGTGTTAAAGCCTCACTCGGGCAGTGGGACTCGCGGTCATGGGGACGGCGTCGTCCCTGGTGAGCCCGGCCGGCGGGG
>VZSZ01005633.1:50325-89863 GCA_013398815.1 Ibidorhyncha struthersii
GAGGACACGTACGGCGGCGGGGGCGGCGAGGCCTGCGAGATCCCTGTGGAGGTGAAGCCCAAGGCCCGGCTGCTGCGCGGCTCCCTGCGGCGCGTCGGCGCCTCACGGCCCGGCGGCCTCATCGGGGCCAGCTTCAAGTCGACGGCCTCGGTGCAGGAGCTGGAGTGCGTGGCCGAGTACGAGCGCCTGAAGAAGGAGTACGAGATTTTCCGGGTCAGCAAGAACAACGAGGTGGCCTCCATGGTGAAGAAGGAGGCCAAACTGGACAGGGAGAACAAGCGGCTGCGCGCCGAGCTGCAGGTAGCTCCCGCTGAGGGGGCTGAGCGGCGAAGCCTCACGCCATGAGGCTGCGAGGGGCTCGTCTCCCGCTTCCCAGGAAAGCTGTGGCAGGGAGGTGATGAGTGTGCTGGGGACATGGTGCGCGCCCTGCTGCCATCCCGGTGAGCTGTCGGGGTGCGGCCAAGGTGTGCCTTCGGGGACGGGGACCGTACGGTGTGTGGCTGTCATCTCTAGAGTAAGGAGAGAGATGCAGGGTGCTGGGATAACGTTGTATTGAGACCTGAGTTTTCGCTAGCTGAAAAGTAATCTGAAACCTTTTATCAGCGATTGCTTTCACTGAGAAAAATGGTGTATTGAATGTTTTCAGGCACTTCAGAAAACTTACCAGAAAATACTTAGAGAGAAAGAAAGTGCATTAGAAGCTAAATACCAAGCCATGGAGAGAGCTGCTACTTTTGAACATGATCGAGACAAGGTCAAAAGGCAATTCAAGGTATGGCTTGACTTTTCTTTTCCTGGGAAAATGACCAAAAAGAAGACAGATGTCACTGGGTCACATTCCCCCAGTGAACTCTTCTCCAATAGATTTCATGAGGACCTCTCCTTCTTAAAAAAAAATCGAGTATTATTGCTGTAGCTGCCTAATTCCTTTAAGGTAATCCTACCAGTACTTCCCTGTAAAACTATGAGGAAAAAAATAGAAAATAACTTGTGAAATATTAAAAGGAGAATATGCAGTGATGCATCTTAAACTAAATTCCTGCATTAAAGGAACACAGGAATATATTCATATTTGAAAACGACAAGAAAACATGGGCTGCACGCTGACGCATGCTGAAGGAATGTATAAAACCAGAGTTCCATTATCTCTGAATAAACTTCGTATGTAGCGTTGTAATGTTTAACGCTTCTAGTTTACATTAAAGAAAAGTGTGTATAAGTGCATCTCTTTTGGCTGGTAAAATGTGATAGCCAGTTAAAGGCAAAGCCTTTGCACTTTCTGGAGGAATGACTTGAAGAGCCAAGCTGATGCTTCTGCTTTTCCCTTGCTGCAGATGATGATATTTCTGCCACCCAAAACAGGGCAGTTGTTCCTGGTTTTGCATTTTTTGCAAGATTCTTGATATCTTTAATTGTTATAGGTGTTAATGTTTGGCAGATATATAAAAAGAGGATTGATTTTGACCTTATTTAAGAAAATGAGACTTGAAGAAGATTTCATCTCTTTGAATTCAAATCTAGGTTTGTGTTTTTTCCCCAGATGATGGTAATAGTTTACAAACGGGACAGCTGGAGATGCTTGATCACATTCTATCTTAGGAAATTTAAATTTCTGCAAAGATAAAAAGTAAATACAAGATTATATGAAAATATAAAAAATACATGGAAGAAAAAAAGGGAACCTTTGAAAAAAAATCATTACATGTAATGATTTTAGAAGACAATATACTTTAAAAGGTGAAGAAAGTTACTTGCCATTTTTAATGAACTTCCCATAGTAATGTAGACTTCTAACTTCCAGAACATTATGCTAAGTTTTAAAATGGTAAAATTTTAAAAATAGAACATTTTAAACTATGTTTTCCTGCTCATTTTTAGGTTCCTGATGGCTTCTTGTTCACATTTTCATGCCTTTGCCTGCTAAATGAATGCTGGAAACCTTTTTTTTCCAATTGAAAGCAGATCACATTAATTGAGGAACTGATATTGAATTTTAAATGATTTATGGTTTGTATTTCTTTTTTTGTCTTTCCTGCTTATAGATTTTTAGAGAAACTAAAGAAAATGAGATTCAGGACTTACTGAGGGCCAAGCGAGAGCTAGAAGCAAAACTTCAGAGACTCCAGGCCCAAGGAATCCAAGTGTTTGATCCCGAAGAGTCTGATTCTGATGATAATTGTACAGATGTTACAGGTGAGAATTTCATCCCCAGTATTTTGTGCTGGAAAGTGACTGAAGTCTCTGAATAGTAAAGCACAAGACAAATATTTATGTTCTTTTGAAAAAAGTTTTATTAATCCAGGTGAAAAGCAACATAAAGTAGCTCAAAGGGTAAAAGCAGCTGACTCTACAAACTCGGTTGAGATTGTGGGAACCCCACGTTTGTGGTCTTATGAATGAACAGGTGAAGAAAATAGAGCGCTGTCTAGACACAGTGACTTGGAACATATTTTTTTTTTAATTGTTCCATGAACAATTCTGAGTTTTCTAGTCTCTTCTGAGTTTTTTGGTTCTGCATCTGAGAAGTTATATTCCAAAGGATCCGAAAAGCACACCTAAAACTAGAGGGAATCTTAGATGGACTTACTGTCTATGGATGATGAAGTACGCCAGTCTCAGCTGCTTTTCTTTTCAGACTAGCATAACAAACATAAACTGACCAAAAGAGTAATTTTATTGAAGAATTTTTTGAAAGGGAAGCCCTAGCAAACTTAATGACATAAAAGGCAAAACCTTGTCTATACTGTAAGAGAGGTATTTGATAACTTGGGAAGGATTCAGATAGGTATGTGATCAGTCCACTGACTTTGATTCAAAATAGAGTGATAATTGTAGCAGACAGTTAGCACCTTAACACTCTTAAGGATGGCTACCATTACTTCTTGCACATTGAAGGGTTACTGAGGAAAAACTGCACGTAAGTGCTGTTGCTTAACCTTTATTTTGCTTTTTGAGATATAGCAACAGTCACATCTTGGCAGGAGTATAAATATGCAATCTTTAAAAGCAGAAATGTTTCAAAATGCAGTGATAGGCTTTTTGCATAGTAATTATGCATTTGATGAACTTTAGTGGTACAGATAGATATTTCAGCCCTGACCTACAGCCCCTTTATGCTTTTTCAGTGCTGGAACATTCCTAATCAAAAGTTGTCAGTTTTGTGATGTGCACAAATGACTGCAGCAGTATTGTGGACTGTTTTCCTGATTTGTAATGCAAGTCAGCATTTGAACCCAACTGATGTGAGCAATCTACATAATAACAAATATTAGCAAATAACCTCATCCTTTAGCAGCGTGCCTTCTCATTAACTTTGGACAAGCGCCTGTTTAGAACTACAGCACACAAAGGTGTAAGCAAATCTGCTAAGGGAAAAAAGAATATGATCAGTGGCATGTGGCAGTAGGTTTCAGCTGGAGTATTCAAGACTGATAATTTACCTTGTTTAGTGACAATTAAAAGTTGTTTTTTTTCCCCCCCTGATATTAGCTACTGGAGCACAATCTGAATACTGGAATGGAGGAGCTTTGGGAAGTGAGCCATCCATGGGTAGTATGATGCAACTTCAGCAGTCTTTCAGAGGGCCTGAATTTGCTCATAGCTCCATAGATGTTGAGGGACCATTTGCAAATATAAACAGGGGTAAGTAATGGTGGTTTGTTTTACTGGGATTATAGGCACCTATGTAATTTTTCTATCCATTCTTAAGTAGTTCTGTTCTTTCTTAGCTCCTTTTGTGTCCATGGGTTATTTGGAATGCTTCCTTGTAAAAAAAAGGAACTGTAGCTGTACATGCTAAGTCATTTTTAATATATTTGGTGACAATGGTGTGTGCAGCAGTGATTTCAGCGAACAGCAGTGAATAGCGCTTTGTTGTGAGTAAACCAAATACCGTTTTGTTGCTTATGTTGACTGAGGAAGATAATGATCTTTCTTTCAATATCTGCTGGCGTTCTTTTTTCCATTTTTATTCAAATTCTGTATTTCCTGAGTATGAATACTACGTTCATATTAGAGTAAACTGTGTCCCTGTTTTTTTCATTGGATTTGCATGGGTTTTGAGTCTGCTTAGGGGGCCATTCATGGAAATCCGATTGCAAGACTAGGATGTATGCATTATTACATGAATCAGTGTTAGATAATTTGTTATCAGCAATTGTTTCTTTTGAACTTTCTTTCCCAAATGGCCTCTTGTAAATTGTCCTCCGGTGCTCTGGTTTCCCTTACTATTGTCCTGGCCCTGGAAACCCTTCTGCATATAATTGACTTTGCTGGCAGTTTCTCCCCTTTTTTCTTCAATCCTTCAGGCTCTGATTCAGAAGTCTCTGCCTGCAAAGTGGTAGGGGAGAGTCTGTTCTGTGATGGCTCCAGCTTCACACACTAAGCCTTTCACCATGCCATGTGGCCCTGAAAGGGAAACCTACCTTGAAAAAATGACCAGCCACAAAATGAAGAACTTAACTAAAATTCACTTCTTCTATAGGGAATTGACATACAATACTGTACTACAGAAAGCAATAGACTTTATCTCAAGAAGAGGAAGTTCCCATAATGTTTCGCTGTTTTTGCTTGGCATGGTCTAATTGAAATACATGTAGACCTGGAGAGGAAAAAAAAGTTTGATTATGAGTGATTTTATTATTCCTGCATATTTTTACTTATTTTATAACTATTAGCTTGATTTTGTGGATACATTTCATCAATCCTGTTCAAAGGAAATGTCATTGTAATGATAATATGAATATATTTAACACTGTTTTGCCACATTATCAAATTATGTGGTGATATCAGGTGATATAGGTTCTCAAAATTCAAATTTTTAAAATTAAAATAGTTGAGTAAAAATGTTAATACTATTTTAAATAAAATGTAGTATTCATAATGTTAAGAGGTGATGGCTTATCTGTTACGCAGTGTAAGCAGATGTGAAGATCTCTAGACTTCGTTTTGCTTTTTTTTCATTGGCAGATGATTGGGATGCAGCTGTCGCCAGTTTATTACAGGTTACTCCTCTGTTTTCCCACTCTCTGTGGAGTAACACGGTACGATGTTTTATTATTAGTACTGATGAGACTCAACCAGAAGTGGACATCTTCATTAGAGTGAGTACTGCACAAACTTTTGCAAACTTATATGCTGTTTTGTTTCCACTGTGATACTTATTCAGAAATTTGTCTAATATTTCTTGAAAGCTTACAGTAGGTGTAGCCTGATTTCAGTGAAGTCAGTGAAAGTATTGCTAGGGACTTCAGGGGAAGAAACTGCATAGAGAAAAGGAACTGAGATTTATCTGGTAGGTCCTTAGTGCTATGCAGATTTAGTAATAAAGCACTGTTATTCAAATTTGCTTTCAGAACTGCTCACCAAAACTTCAAAGAATCTGTGAAACAATGGGATACTTCTTTCAAGTTGTTAATTTTTCTGCAGAAAATGAAAGGCCTCTTAAGGATGTAAGAAAATGGGAAATTGAAAAAAGTTCATTAGTCATTTTGCTCCTGCATTTAGCTTTGCCAAGGTACATGTTTTCCAGACTGGTAATTTCTGCAGAATGCATAGCTTATTAAAATGTGTGATTGCTTTGCTCGGTACATTTCCTAACCTAGTAGCTTCTAAGTGATACTCCTTCAAACTTCAGGTTTGCCAGTGCACACAGTTAAAAGGATATATCAGCTTTGTATAATTTCCTTTTTCTTGTAGCTAGAGATTCTCTTAAAATGCAGCATGAAAGATGTCTTTATAATACAGAAATGTTTTGATTTCCAAGAGCAGCTCTCTGTCATGCGTATTGCTAGAGTCTTAAGAATTCAAGATGGTTTGAGTGAATGTCCTCAGTGGTTTTCATTTGCTTATCTAGCCTTACACCTGTCTGTAGTATTTTTATTTTCTTCTGTCACGTATTATTTTCTGTCTTTGGCTATTCTTCGGACTGACTTCATTGCTCTCCTGTGTGATACCTTATGCTAGCTTTCTACATCTTAATTTACTGAAGTCATGATGTTTTACAACAAATGGTGATGCAGTGTGTTCTGTTTGTTTACTGAGTAATTTCCCAGCCTTCTAGAAGAAGAAACATGACACTAAGTGAAAAACACTGAACTAGGTATACTTTCAGAATTGTGTTAGGACTGTTTCTGTTACGCGTTTGGGAATTTTGGCAGAGTTTGGTTTTGACGTTTAGGGGAGGGAGGGATGTCCTTTTGCTGAAGAAGAGAGAAAAAGGGATTGGAAAAGATAATATTAAGGATCACAGAGTGGTTATTCCAAAACATCTGTATGAATGCAAAAATCTGAAAATACTAGTATGCATTATGTTTCATATTAGAGGTAGATTTTTAAACTCTAAGGATTTTGGATATTTTTGTATTACTAGAACTCTTGTATTAACTAAACCTCCTGTTTCTGTAAATTAAAACATCTGTCTGCAGAGAACTGAAGGCTTGTTTAAGACACTAGTAGCAAAGATTTACAACAGTGGAGTGCTTTAGGGAACAGCCAGGTACTATAGAAGATGTTGATTTGTTTTCTTAGAGGAGTTGGATTACAGCTGCCATACATTTATGCTCTTAGAAAGATAGTGTCAGCTGCTGAGGGTTTATGGACACTCTGAGGGGATGCTGTTGCCAAATAACCTAGTTTTATGTATGTGAATCACAAGTATTCAAGAATTAAATAGGCAAGAAAGAAACCAGGAAGAAGTATTCCTGCCAACAGTATTCATTTAGAGAGTTTTTCTTAGAAAAACTATGATGAAAATCATATAAAGGTATTTGAGAGACCCTGTCTGTTATTTTCAGCATCCCCAAGTTGTATAGTTCCTTCTGTGGAACAGCAATAGATTGCTGGGAATGATATCTATGGATATCATTCACATATATAAATACAAAGTACTTTTCAGTTTGGAGGTGTGTAATTCTCCTTTTCAACTACTATAAGTTAAAAGACTATCCTACGTCTGACGAATACTAAAGCAGTTTTCCTAAAAAGGTCTAGGAATAGAACAGAGATTTCCAATAACCGATGGTAGAGCATGTATATGATACTTGTTAATTATGTGTGAATCCATGTTCTTTCCGTGCAAGGCAATTACCTTTCACTCTGCATATTGCTATGACAGGAAGGTCGATCTTTAATTTACAAAGTGATAATCATAAAAATTAATAAATAATTTTAATGCTTTTGGTACAAGTAGCATAAATTTTTCTCTTAGCTGTTCCTTTCTTCTGAGTTTATCTTAAGTGCTCTGCTGAAATATTTGCTTGCCCTTTGTTGTAAATAGATATGACTTTTGAATTAGATTTTGCAGTGAAACCCACCTTCGGAGCTTGTGTTGATTGAAGTGTTTACTACAGCAGTGTAATATAGCACAAGAATGCTGATTTCCAATCTAGTTGTTTGTTGGAGGACTGTGAAGAAGCCTTCCTGAGAAATCCAGAAGAAAAACCCCGGCTAGTCTACCACAGAAAGGAGGATGGCAGAGTCAGTTCAGTCTCAGTGCAACAGTTAATTGAGCAAATTTCTTACGTGAACAAAGCAAAGGTATGGCATTTTAAAGACATGAATTTTAAAAGGCTTACTTTCCTGCTATAAACAACATTGAATGCTAGCAGTCCCGGATTTTAAGAGAAATTGCATTACACTCGTTGCTCTGGATGCTCATTATATGAGCAGATTGATGAAGCTAAAATTTATGAACGTTATGAAATTTTCATTAGCAGGGGAGAAAAAAAGCGACTGCATTTTCACTGAAAAAAAATCTCTATGCCATAAGGATAGAATTTCTCACCTGTGTTTAGCCATTTGAACAGCAGAGTTATTTATCTAAGGTCCCTCTGTAGCCACTAAAGAGAAAGAAATGTACCTCCAGAGAGATTCCTGCCATCTGAAAATAGATCAGTTGGCATTTATTTCCCTCTACAGAGAGAACTGTTGAGAACAGCTGAAACTAGATGCCCAACTTTAAAAAGCTTAGGCAAAATGAATCCTACCTAAGGAATGCAACAGAATGGAATTCAAATGAGTTCCAGAATGTTGTTGTTAGAAGTCCTAAATACTGTTCCCAGTTGGGTTCAGAGTTGCATCATGCTTTGCCATTTACTTTTTCAGATGATTGATCATATTGGAAGTGTGGAGGAAGGAGCATATGAAATCTATAATTGTGTGGAAAAAATAATTAAACAGGTGGAGTACCTGATGCATTTCAGTTTTTTCTGTTCTTACTCTGATTTCTGATCTTTAATGATGTCAGTGTGATTACTGTATGCTACTTAGATGTAATTCAAAGGATCTTTTTGTGTTTTATCATTAATACCTGGCAAGTGCTTTTATGGGCAGAAGCAGAAATAACAGGGAAAAGGGATCCATTAGTGGTCTAAATTCTCTTCTAATTTCTCTATATCCTTATCATAGCATAAGGAAAGATTGCGTAGTCCATTCTCTCCTTATCCTTCCTTGTGGTGGGTTGCTTCCACTTTGCTAAGACTAAAACCAATGTCTTGAAATCTGAAACTTGGTTTCATCTAATTCCTTATTTATTTATGTTCTCGGCTAGCGTAAAAAGAAACGAGCATATTGATGTTAGCAGAGCTGCACTCATATACAGTGGAATTGAGAATAACACCAAATGTGCCTGCACTGTTAAGAATTATAGTTGCAGTTTTCTCCATGTAATTTTCTTTTTACTTAGGATATATTGGGATGTGAAACAATAGAACTAGAAGGCAAGGATTTGGGTAATAAGGAGGAGTCCACTGCTCCTGAAGAAGTTGTTTTTGGTGATGTGTTGTGGGATGCACATGATGAACAAGAACAGATGGAAGCTTTTCAGCAGGCCTCTAATTCAACATGTGAGCTGGGATTTGAGAAAGTAAGTACATTGGAAATGTGTATGGATGAAGAGGAAGTCATCACTCATTGCCATCTCTTGTTAGGCAAGATGTACTTCTACAGAAGAAGCTTTGTCTGAGAGCATTATTGAGGCTATTGCTCCTTAGGCTAGAAGAAGCCGTATGTCTTATATAAATGGTATATTTATTTTCTGGGAGAGATGCCAGTTTGTGTGGTGGTGTTGTGTGTTGTTCATGTGTTTGATGAAGAAGCAGTTGTTGTTCCTGCACTGGAGAAAAGCACTCTAACAGTGTGTCAGAAGTAGGGTGTCCTTCTAGACTTTGGTTGTCTATAGAAAAGTCTTTTTGTGTTTGGGGTTTTGGGTTTTTTTTGTTGGCTTTGAGGAAATCTGAGCTCTGTCTTGATGTCTTGACACCTGGGGTTAGGTCCTTTGGAAATGACTAAGGAAAAGATTCCATCTCCTCATGCAGCCGTACATATGTAAGAAGAACATGAATTAAACATAGTTCTATGTTTATTTTACAAAGCAATAATCATAAAAATAAATAAACGTTTTTAATGTTTTTGGTACAAATAGCATAAATTTATCTCTAGGCTGTTTCTTGTTTCAGAGTTCTTAAAAGATCTGAGTTCTTAAGAGAGCTGCTGAATAGCTCAGTACTTACTCGTTCGTTGAAATAAATTTTTTAAAACATTTCAAATGTGGAGTATCGGGAACAGTTATATGTAGGGAAGGTATAATGAATGTAGGAAGAAAAAACTTTAAAGTGGTCATGGAAGGTGATGGGACAGCTTATTTGGGCAACGTTCCCAGATGTTGTAAAATAATGTAAGCATGCAGTTTCTGTGTTATTGTGTGTAAGTCGTTAGTACCTGTATTCTACTAGCACAATTTATCCTTTCACTTCATTACTTATATTGGCAATGGTTTGGAGGATTGTGGCATCTTTACTACATTCTAAAACAGTAAAATAATAGAACATTAGTAGAAAACATGCCTATATGTGTCTTAATGCACCTCCACTTCTTTTTTGCAGACAAAATATTTCGCCCAGGTGGATTGAAGGGTGGTTTTTGGTTTTGTTTTTGTCATCCTGAACTCTGCTAACAACGTTCTTAGGCTATCTTCACCACGTGAATGCCATTCTTTTGTGTGCTTAGTGCCTCAAAATATCATTCATGGCAGATGCCAACTTTGAAGGCTTTGTCCTGGCAACCATATTCAATGCAGTGGAGGAGTTGGGGGAAAGGGGGGGAACGAGGAAGCCTGAACAAACGTAGTACCCAACTGCTTTACTGTACTAAGACTAATTCAGTTTATTAGGATTGAAAGTTCAATTTTAAATAGAATTTTGAAAAAAATGTTTATTTATTTTACATTTTCTTTAAAAGAGATAATAAATTCTGTGGCTAAGTGTTTCATTGCAAAATTTGTTTCCATTTGTATTATATTGCATTTCGGTAGTTATTCCCTTACCTTAATAGATCTCTATATTAATTTTGTATCTAGATTGTTTACGATACCAAACACTATATTTCTTCCTTAAATGGTGGAATATTTGTAATGATCGTTTCTTTTTTTTATAGTATTTTGAACGTCTAAATGATCTAGTAGCAGCACCAGCACCAATTCCACCTCTGCTTGTATCAGGAGGACCAGGCTCTGGGAAATCTCTCCTTCTGTCAAAATGGTAAACTTTTTTTTTTTTTTAATGAATAAATTTAAGAAAAAAGTTGCCATTACATTTCAAACTTTGTATGGGTTTAATTAGAGGTAAAATGGGAGCATTTACAAAGCACTGAAGTTATTGAAGCATCCTGGACAGATTTGTAATAATTGAGTAGCTAATTCCATCTGGACTGCCTTTAACATCTCCCTTACTCCAATTGCGACACTCTACAGATTTGTCTTTGCACAGCGTTAATAAGCAGTTTCAGTAGCTCACTAGCCTTGCCCTTCTCTGATACACAAGAGGGGTCTTCTGGAGTCTTTTTTTAACTGAAATAAAGGAAAGATCAGACCTGATAATTTATCATAGAAATGCATCTTATGGTCACTTATAGGCTATGGCAAAACTTGTTGATGTGAAAATAAATTGATAGTGTCATTACTTCTTAAAGCTTAGTGACATGAGGCTATCTGGTGCCAGGAAGGGCACTTGTTAATGGCTCTCAGTACTGGGAAGAGCAAAAAGGAAATCTGACATAAAAAGTTCAATCATAGCTCAGGAAATATCTGTCCTATTTTGTCCTTTGGCAAAACTGATAGTTTTTAATTGAGATACATTTGCAAAATTATAGCCTGTTAAGTGCCTTTTTTTATTTTTGACTTCTCTTGTTAGGATTCAATTGCAACAGAAGCATTCACCAAACACTCTAATTCTTTATCACTTTGTTGGGAGGCCCATGTCTACTAGTTCAGAATCTGCATTGATAATTAAACGCCTTACTTTAAAGGTATGCTGTGTTATTACATACCCTGCATTGCAAGGTGCTTTGGAAAGTGCCAGTGTGTGTGTTCATGTCAAAAGATAGAAATTTCTACAGGTTTTTCTACATCAGTTAAGAGTAATAAAAAAGTAAGGCGTTATAGAGTGGGGAGAATCTGATCTTATACATTGAATACAGATCAATTAAATAGCATCTCTGGGATATTCATAATAGATTGGCATTAGCAGTTATGCTTCCAGTGACCTATATTGATGGCTTATAAAACCATATGAGCTTATGCCAAAATTTCCTGCCATCTGGCCAATGAGAGAGGCAGGTGGTATGTCTTCTGTCGATGTGTTCAGAAACCTGAGGCTGTATTCGCCAATTGGCACCATACCGTTCCTAGACTAGTTTCTCTCCTATGTTAATTTATTTTTTTAATTGTGTGTTAGATATGTGGGGAATAAGTGAGGAGTATTTTTGTGCCAAAGTCTGAGATTTTTTTCCTTCACAGGGTGGTACTAAGGACCTCAGGACTAAACTCTTTAGAAAAATGAAACAGTTGTGCTGTCCTTGGAAATTTCTCATGTATTTTAGAAGTCTGCCTATTTAACCTGTGCAACTTTTAAGTCTCCAAATTCATTGTCCATTGTGTAAACTCAGGTTTTCTCTCTGGAATTTACACAATGAGTTCAGTAGATATTCTTTGTTCTGCATATGCCGGCTTTCTGCATATACTAGAAAGAAAGAATCCTGTGTGAAAATTGCCCCGAAATCACATTTTGGGTTTTTTTTTTTTTTTCCCTCTTGTGTCTATAGGACTTCTTTCAACTATCCTAGTTGATTTTTAAGGTAGAATTTGTTATATTTATTTATAATTCTGCAGCTGATGCAACACTCATGGTTAGTGTCACCTCTAACCTTGGATCCAGCTAAACTTCTAGAAGAATTTCCCCGCTGGCTGGAAAAGCTTTCTGCACGTCATCAAGGCAGCATTATTATAATTATTGATTCTATTGACCAAATACAGGTATATTTTCAAAATATTTGCCATTTGTCCGTCTGAAGGAAACCTTGACTGTTGTAATAGGCTCAGTTATCTCTATGTAACAGAAATATAAATGTTTGCTTTGCTCTAAAGAGCACATACAGAAACTAATTTTGCAAAAAGTGCAGATGAATTACAATAGCCTTCCATTTTTATAGATAAAATTTGTGTTGGGTTGTTTTGTTTGGGTTTTTTTTCCTAAATTTATTTTAACACCTTAATTTTTGAGCAGACTTTATTTATCCAAAGATTCACGGCTGTGAACTGACTTACTGGGCATTTAAATAGCCTAGTCCTTGATGTGAATATTTCAACAATAGTATTCTATCTGCTTTGTTTAATGGACATTAATGCTGATACATATCAATGGATCATTTAGTACTGTGTCAAGGACCAAATCATGAACAATTTTTAAGGACGTTGGAGAATTTTAAACTCTTTTCACTTAACTGTGCAGTTGGTGAAATGTATCAACTTCTGACATTGTTTTGAACAATCTTTGTATTAAGTAGCCAATTTTTTTTTTTTTTTTAAGCAAGCTGAGAAGCATATGAAGTGGCTGATAGATCCACTGCCAGTGAATGTGAGAGTGATTGTATCAGTGAATGTAGAAACATGTCCACAGGCTTGGAGGTATGTTATATTTCTGAGATGTTTCAAAGTAGCCTGGATTAGAATTGTTGTTTTAAATTACAGTGACTGATTGAAGAGCAAACTGCCATATTTATCAAGACCTGGAAATTTAACAGGATAAGGTTTTGCGATCATTGAGGACAGTGAAAGCTTCTCTGTTGTAATTGCAATGAGGACAGGCTTTAGCTGTTGGGAAACCAGCTTATTGTTTTACTGGTTTGGATCTATCCGCATGACTATATAAAAGAGGATATTAGATACAGTCAGATGTGTATCAAGAAGCACAATACCGTGATGTAGATCCAGGATAAGGCTAAAAGTGGAAATTTGACTTGTGATGACTAGAATTTCTTAGTAGCGGGGAATAGCTTCAATTACTGCTTTGATATAAATCTTTGAAAAGCTCTGGAACTTTGATGTCTTTTTTTCCTTTTGTGTGCTATTTAATAAGGTCTGGATATAACTTCTCTCTTACCAAAGGTTGTGGCCCACTCTTCATCTTGATCCACTGAATTCCAAAGATGTTAAATCTCTCATTAGTGCAGAATGTAACTCTGCAAATGTTAAATTGACTAAAGAGCAGGTATGTCTGTTGCAGTTCTGCTACAGTACCTTACTCCAGCATAACTTTTAGTGAAAATGTGGAAAGATAAAATAAGCCCAGCTGCCAAAAGAAAGTATTATGTTTAGCTAAGTACTACTGGTCAAGATAGCATGCAGTTTGAGTATTTTTACACCATGGCTTATAGCATTGAAACACAGATGGAACAGTATAAGTTATTAACACAAACCCAGTTGCACATATTGCTGCAAAAATGCTCTTTCATTTTAGAATAAAAGGTTTAGTATTGCATAATACCGTAACAGTGATTGGCAGAGTGGGGAAAAAAAGTATTTTACCTCTGCCTTGGAGACCGATTCGGTAACGTAGTCCTCGTCTTAAGAGATGTAATGGTTAGATCCTAACTCTTTCCATCTTAAATTCAAAAGGAAACTTTCACTTGTATGCTCCTATAGCTAGAAAAACATGCAGTATTTCATGTACTAGTTGTCGTAGTCTTCAGATGTTAGAGGTACAAGCATATCTAGAACTTTTATCTTCTTGTCAAACAATGAAAATTTTATTGGTATGGTTAATTTCATCTTGGCTAACAGATTTTCTTTAAAATGTTGTAGGAGAAGAAGCTTGAGAGACATTGTCGTTCCGCGACAACTTGCAATGCTTTGTATGTCACTCTCTTGGGCAAAACTATTGCTCGGTAAGTTGAGATGATCTTGAAATTATTATGCTTATCACTAGATTAGGAGACTCCAAGTAGGTTTGTTAGCATTTTGAAATACATTCATTTAACATAGAATGAATCTTGTTAAGAAAGAAACAGTGGAGCAGTATAAAAAGTTTCCCCCCTTCACTGACTGTGAATGCAACGGGAAGAAAAATCAGAGAGTATACAATTGCCATTTTGATACAAAGTGAATCCAAGTAGTTTCATCTGTCTGTTTTCAGTTCTTCTGGTTTTATTTTATTTTTCTGATGTTCTGCTTTCTGGGTATGCCAGTTGCTTCAATGCTTTTTGAAGGTATTTGGAGAATGTTGATATTGTTTTGTTAAACAGTTTAATTCAAGTCTGTTGTATTTACTGATGTGCCAGATAGTTTGCCTCATAGATTTTTAAGGCTAAAAGGAAGTTCAACAACTGCTTAGTTTAACATCTTGCATATGGTACTTTACCCTATAATACCTGCTGTGGAGAAAATGAATCTACCCTCTTGTGCAAGAGAATACTTAATAAGTGCATTGGCTTATTATTAACCTAGATTTCATCTTGCTGAGAAAGGTGCATTTTTAGTTTAGAGACTCCCAGAAGATGATACACTGATGGATAATTTACTCTTTCATTATTTTTTCTTTCTGTTTTATGTCCTAGAATGCTTAATTGCTCCTGAAAACATGCTTTGTAAATGAATTAAATGAAACAGCAGCATGTCATTTTTGTCTTTATCCATCCTGATGTTCTTATTCTGTACTCCCGCTGGAGGAAAGAACACTGCAACGTACTTTTTTTTTTTTTTTTTTGAATAAAAATGTTGCGGTTATTTAGAAAAATTGAACAATATGACAAAAGGTGGCTTCAGGAATTGACCTCTTCTGTGTTCAATCTCACCAGTTGCTGTGCACCTTTTAAACCCAATAGGAATTCAGAGCACTTTTGAGATGGAGCTCTTCAGTAGTTTCAATTCATCTTATTCAGCCAAATTTAATATGCTAAACCATGTCCTTTTTGTCCTTTTCTGCTCAGCGTTGGAAATACAGGAAATATTGATGAAACCCTTCAACAGTGTTTCCAATGTCAAGACACAGTGTCACTCTACAGGCTTGTTCTGAGATCAATTGAAGAATCATTGCAGAGTGATAAAGAAAAAGGTCTTTTGAGAGAGGTAAGCAACAGAATGAGTCAGTATTTCTACAGGTAATGTATATTCTTTCCTGTAAAGAGTTTTTCTTAAGTTAAAAGTAAATATAAATTTATGTTGGTTCATACATATGATTCAGAGATAATTGTACTATCAATATAGCTGGGACAATCTTATTAATCTGATTTTATCTATTGCATAACTATAGAACATATGACTACTTTGTATTAAATTTCAGCTAAGTCATTGTCTCACAAAACAGAGCTTTTCCGCTATGATGTGATATAGAATTAACACTTCCTTGCTGATCACTACCCTGATCCAATGATTAACTATGCTGAGCGTAGTAAATGTAATCAAAACATGGTATCTTGCAAGTACACGGTACCACATATAAGATTTCTGATTCCTCATGCTACCTTTGCAGAATTTCCCTGTTGTGTGGAACATTTTTTTGATTAGGACATGATACTCAATAATTGCTAGAAGTTGTTTGGTGCTGCCAGCAGAAGACCTTCAGCATATTTTACTTAGATGGAAGTTCCTTATGATAATGTAGTTATTTTCCCCTGGTGTTTTAGAGAAAGGTCTGAGGAGCTGTTTGTTTGTCCCAGAGTGCTTTATCTATTAGAATATTAATCCTTTAGCACTGAGGACTGTTCTTTGAGGAGAGAAGAGGGAAAGGGCTTGTGTAGGCAGTTGTTTTGGTTTTTTTTCCCTTGGCATATAAAGTTATACACAGTGATACACAGTATTTTTCTTGGAATTCCAGTGTAAGTAAGCTCTGCAGCAAATATTGCTAACTATGTAAAATAACTTTTCTGCTTTGTGTAGATACTGTGTGTCATCGGTGTTAGCCACAATGGTGTGAGTGAGTCAGAGCTGATGGAACTTTATCCTGAGCTGTCTTCTGCAGTGTTAGCCTTGTTCATTCACAGCCTGCACAAAATGTGTTTGCTGACATATGGCTGCGGTTTGCTGAAGTTCCAGCACCTCCAGGTAAATTTTGTAATTCTAAACACGTGCAAGTGAAACTCCACCCTGTAAGCCCCTGCTGTTTTTTAGATAAGTTTTGTTGTTAACTAGGTAGGCCGTGATATGTTTGTGTTCGCTCATCCATTTTCTCTAATATCTGGTCTGATGTTAGAATCACCTTGAAAACTACTAGAGCTCTGATACCAGTATTGGTCAGTAGTGTTCAGCCGTTGAAAACCTGGCATTTCAAACCTTCAGATATTTCTGATCTGTTGGTTGTTAACTCCATGTGTCCTAGAAAATATTGGTTCCACAAAAGCGAAGCAGAATTGAAGGAGAAGGGAATATTATCTGAATAACCAGAGCTTTGGTCTAATATGAGACCATCTGTTTGTAGTGCGTTTGTCATCAAAAGATTTTCAGTTCTACAACATGTGTTTTATAAAGAAATCTTGCATACCGGTCTGAGTGTCATGAGCACTTAATAAACAAATTAAATGGATTCTCTGTCTCTCAATTATGCTGTCTTTCAGGCTTGGGAGATGGTGAGACTAGAGTATATGGAAGAAGGGGAAAGTGTTATTTCTGCCTATAGACAAAAACTAGTGGAGTATTTCACCATGCAGCTAAGGTAGGTCAGAATTGCTCAAGATGTGCTAAATGGCAGGCTTTGTGCCTCAAGGATATTTTTGTTTTCTTCATATAGAGTCTTTGACTCAGTTTAGTAAGTTATGGCAAAATAACTCTGCAAAACCCTAGGTGTCAGTTTAGCAGTTTGTTATTGGTATGTTGCTTTTTAAACTTGAAAAAGGTTGAGGACTATGGAAGTGAATGGGCATATAATAAAGTTATAATGTGAAAAGGTAGGACATGAATTTATACCACATCAGTTATTTTGTGGTAACTGATCTCATGTGGATTTTAACTCCCAGTAAATGCTGGGAAATTTGAGGTTGCTTGGAACTTGAAGAAGCAGCAGAAGACCACTTGTGTTCAAGCAACTAGCACATACGCAACAGGAGGTCCAGTAGAACAGCAGAAAAGCTACAAGTTCACATCCAGATTGAAAACTGATTTGTGTTTACAATCCTGAGTTAGTGTGTCCCCGCTATGGGCTACCAATGACTGCTCCTCAGAGCATGCACTGTTGTGTAGCAGAAAGCCAAGAAGGCCACGGTGTGCCAGGCAAAGGAGGCAGAAAGGGACAGTGGGCTGCTACAGGGCTGCAGTCCTGGTGGCAGGCACAGATCAACCCTTATAGGAGGGAGGAGCAGCTTCCTGTGGGGTAACTGGGGGTTCCAGTGCCTTCTGAGGTGAAATTTAAATGAATGTGTGCGAGAATGGAGTATGTAGGTCTTACAGTAGTCTGTCTGTTTAAACATTCAGGTGTGGCAATGTGGCAATTGTATACTTGCCTAGTTTTCACATCAAATTGACAAGTTCTGTTAGGCCTCTCAGAGCTTTAATTTTTATTTGCTTTTCTTTCAATAGTCAAGACCGAGTGACTTGGAGAAGTGCAGATGAACTTCCGTGGCTCTTCCAACAGCAGGGTGATAAGCAAAAGCTGCACAAGTGTCTTTTGAATCTCTTTGTATCCCAAAACCTTTACAAAAGGTACAAAGGTAGCCACTGCTTTGACAGTTACAAACTTTTCAAACTAACTTTTTATCAGTGTAAACTGGAAAACGACATATATAGGTTAAATTAACTTAAATAGTAGAGGCTGAGATGCTAAATGCTGTTGGCACATAAATCATCTATTTTTTTCTATTCTGTTACACCTGAGGGTTGGTAAGGGGATAAATACTGCTGTTGAACAGCACTAATCTTCACGGATTGTCTCTGTAGACACTGTAGTATAAAGACAAAATTCATGCGTATGGCCCTTTTTTTCTAATCTAGCATAAGTCTGAATGGAGGGGTATCAGAGATAAGATGAGCTTCTTATTTCCTTGTTAAAACAGGGGACATTTTGCAGAATTGCTGAGTTACTGGCAGCTGGTTGGGAAAGATAAGAGCTCTATGGCAGCTGAGTATTTTGACTCTCTGAAAGAATACGAAAAAAGCTGTGAGGGAGAGGAAAGTATGATCTGCCTGGCTGATCTTTATGAGACCCTTGGACGGTTTCTTAAGGACCTAGGTCTTCTCAGTCAGGTAAGTACACTTAGAGATTGTTGTAAGAGCAAGGAGGCAAATTAAGCAGAGCTCAGTGTGTGATTTCTGTTGCAGTTGTTAAATTACTGTAGCATACAGGATGCTGCCTGCTGCCATCATGTTCTGAACTTCATTGTTACAGGCTGTAGCTCCTCTGCAGCGGTCTCTGGAGATTCGAGAGACTGCACTGGATCCAGACCACCCAAGGGTGGCGCAATCACTCCACCAGCTAGCAGGAGTTTATGTTCAGTGGAAGAAGTTTGGAAATGCTGAACAGCTGTATAAGCAGGCACTGGAAATCTCGGAAAATGCTTATGGAGCTGAACATCCTCGGGTAGCCCGTGAACTTGATGCACTTGCGACTTTATACCAAAAGCAGAACAAGTAAGATTAACTACACTGGCGTTTCTCTTTCACGTGGAGGTGATACCAAAATAACAGCAGAGGTTTTCTTCCTGAACCTAGAATGTTTCTTTGGTTCTTTTTTAGAGTTTCATAACTTCCAGTGCAACCACGAGCATCCCTTCTGTATTCTTGTAGCAGGCCACCCAGTAGGGGACAACTTTTGTGTTTAGTTTAACAACAAACTTCTGACAAGTTAAAGGAGGAGCATTGTCTGGCCCTAAGGATTTTGGATATTTTTATCTTTGACAAGAAGTATGATTTTTTTTTTTTTTTCCAAGATTCTTGAATTCTCCTCGAATTTGTACATTCAAGTAATTTAGAAGCTTTCCAGAATACTCAGTGATGCTACATTTGGCATTCTTCTAACACTGTAAATAACTGTTTTCAGATATGAACAAGCTGAGCAACTGAGGAAAAAGTCCTTCAAAATACGCCAAAAAGTAGCAAGGCGGAAAGGCAGTCTGGTAAGGAAACTTTAAATATGTAAGAAAAAAGTGTAGGGTATGTTGGGACTCTGCTAAATAGATGATGAAGTGTATCTGCAGAGCTGACAAAGCTCCAATGTTGTTCATAATTGAGGGCATAAGTAGTGAAGTAGCTTAGCAGCAGCTTTGGTTACTGCCCTTTCAACTCGCTGAAAGTGGAGGTGCATCAGTACAACTGGTATGGAGTTGAGAGAAAAGAAATAAGTAGGTATATACGTTTAGTGGGTGCAGAGTTACTGCTAATACAATTGGCTGTCAAAGTGGCAATGGAAAAAGGTGTTCTCTGGAATAAGTGAGGCATTTATCCTACAAGCACTAGTGAACACAGTGCTTACTGCAGTGGATAATCCCAGTAATATTCGGTGCCGTACTGAGTTTTCCCTTTTTTTTTTTTTTTTTTCCCTTCTGTGTTTTTCAGCTACAGAGTTCCTCTTGTCATTCTTGAGCTAAGGGTTTGTTTGTCATATACTGCCTATACTGTAAGAGCTGAGCTAGTAACTCCAGAGCTCTAGTTGTAGCTCTAATGAAAACAGTGAAAAGCAATAAAATGTTGCCATCTCCACAGTGCTTAAATATAAATGAATTTGAATCATGAAGATTTTTTTCTTTTTTTGTAATGAGTTCTGCTGCACAAATATTTTTATTAAGACTGCAAAAATCGAGAATAGGCAGAGCGTGTAACAAGGCTGCACTTTTTACTTCTAATTAACTTTGCATGTAAGCATTAGCTCGGCAGCCCGTTTTAAAAGATCCACGTAAAGCCTTGAGGAATACTTTATATGGATTTGTATATGGCATTTAGGATAGGCGATTAACTTGATTTTAAGTTTTGAGCTTATAAACTTAAGAATTTGATCTGAATTGGTTATTTGAACTGTGGAGTTTAAGCAAATTGGCATGTATGGTACAGGGAAAAGGGAGCTGTACAATAGCACAGTATCTTAAATTTCCTGGGAGCATGTTTGGTGAAATTCATTGTTAGATTGTAAATAAGCAGAACGCCTATGTGCCATTTAGGTTGAAAACAGAACTTAGGTGGGATTATTGTGCTTCTTTAGCACCAAAACTGAGTCTTTTTTTATTTTCTGTCTTCAGTTGTAAACTTTAAATGTAATGGTGATTGGCTTACATTACCATGTGCTTTGCTGTAGTGTGGCTTTGCTCTCCTGCGCCAAAGAGCCCTGCAATTGGAAGAGCTCACATTAGGCAAGGATACACCAGATAATGCTCGAACCCTCAATGAGCTTGGAGTCCTCTATTACCTGCAGAATAATCTCGAGTAAGTTGTATTAATTGTGACACATCCACTGACTATTCTTATAGATCTAAATGGAAGCAAAGCATTGAGAACTAGCATGTTAGCATGTGTATATTTATCAAGTCAGTGCATTTACTGCATTCAGAGTTGGTGTTCTGCAGTTAAAGGTGATTAGCCTTCGCTGCAAATAACCAGTTGTTTCTGGAAATTTATGTCTCCTTTACTGAGCTTTGCTATTTTGTGACTGTCCTTTGTAGTGTTCATCCTTGAACAGCAGGATTGTTGTTTTTCTGTGAAAAATACTCAAAATGCCAGTATTACAAGAAATCATGAGTTAAATATTTACAGTGCTTGTAGTTTACCCTGCTGGCCCTTTTAAGGGCGAAAGAGAACAGAGCAGAACAAATGTATTCTAGAAGCAGATAGAGATAAGCAGGGGTGTTGAAGAAGGGGAATAAAAGGTGCAGAAGAGTTCTGATTGCATGGTTAGCCACTCTTCACATCAACTTCTTCAGTCCACAGAGTAGTCTAAAACTGTGTGTTGTGAGGGAATTGTAAAGTCACCTTGAATCCCACTCTACTGAACTGAATCTTATCAGAGAAGAAAGAAAGTGCACAGCAAAAAAGCACAGAGTAAGTTCTGGAAGTATTTTCACATTCTTCCTATGTCTGATGTATATGTCACCAATAGTTGTTGGATAACTACAGAAGTATATAGTAATTTAGGATCTGCACACAGAATCACTGTTAAATGCAGGACCTTTAACGTGAAGGAATCGATTTTTAACAGTTGTTGGAAATGGGGTGTTTTTCTTCAGTTTACCCTCGTGAAGTCATGCCAGAGTGAGTGATTATAGAGGAGTGATATCTATCTAATCTCATACAAGATCATTTTATATTCCACATTATTCATATGTAGTTCCTGTCCAACACAACCTACTTCTAGAGTAACTGTGTGCACTACTTCCACTACAAAAGTATAAACTTTTTCCTAGTGAAGGTTTAAGTCATTTTTTTTAACGGTTATTGTGGCTCTGTTCTGAATCAGCAAGTCCAAGATTGAATTTTTTGATCATTTGATGCAGTTAGGATGAAATCAACGGCAGAATAGTATGTCACTTTATTAGTTGTTATATGTTCTATCACCCATCATCCTCTAGCCCTTACATAGAATGAACACTTTTTGACACTTGTCTGAGAGCTCCAGAATTGAACCTATGGTTCTGTGTATAAATGGTCTTTTTTTTCCTCTAAGGCGAAATGGATTTTTCCAATTTATTAAGTTGACCTCTTGGGAATAGTGTCACACAGAATCTGTGTGTATGTCAGGATGACAAACTGCCTAGCTATAGGGGATGCTGCCAGTACTATGTGGGGATCACCCACTGTTTGTGATAGAGGAGCTGCTGTAAATCTGTAATGCAGTAATAGCGTGTAACTCTAGCGAGATAAAGTATGCCCTTTTGATAGGGAAATGCTTGAATGGTGGTATTACACAGAGTCTTTTCCACTTTGTCACTTCTAGACAGATTCTACTATGAGAATCTGGCCCATGACATAGATAAAACCTGTTCCAGTCTCTCCCCCTTTGGTATGAAAGCTCTCTGCTGAACCCTGTAATATGTTTTATATTTTTTAAAGTTACTTGAAAAACACATGGTGTGTTCTGAACCTTTACTTCACATTCTACTACTGCTTTATCCATGGGAGTACATGACTGCTATGAGGAGTTGCCCAGAAGTCAATGAAATGTTTTGAATAAGGAAGGATTACTTGCATAACTGAAGATTTATGTTGAATTAAAGAAAAGAGCAACTGTTGGGGTAGTGTAATGTTAGCTGAAATCTGCTAGACTGGCATTTCATTCCTTTACAGGGGGGCTCCAAGTTTGCACAGGAATATATTAGCTAGCACTCTATCTACATTCTTATGGCTAGCCTGCAGAGCAGGACTATGTCTGGGATGTGTAGTTCCTCACTGCGTACATGAATTGCTTATCTGGCATTTGCTTATTCCGAGGAAAGCCCATTACCAGATGTCAGTATCTGTGCAGTTTCCAAGGCTGAGTTTGTTCTGTTTCAGACAGGCACTTCAGCCTGTGCAGATGTTACCCACTTTAAAATATTGCTGAATGAATGTGTTCTGTAGGACAGCAGAGCTTTTCCTGAAGCGCTCCTTGGAAATGAGAGAGAGAGTTCTGGGACCTGACCACCCGGACTGTGCTCAGTCTTTGAACAATCTGGCAGCCCTGTACAATGAGAAGAAGCACTATGACAAAGCAGAGGAACTCTATGAAAAAGCTTTAGACATCAGGAGGAGAGCACTGGCTCCAGATCATCCCTCCTTGGCTTATACTGTGAAACACCTGGCAGTGCTGTACAAAAAGATGGTAAGCGCAAGCCTGTTATCTTTTCTCATCACCTAAATTAACCGTAATGCCTTGCATTGTTACAGTCTTCAATCCAAAAGGAGTGGGGCATGGGAATTTTGTCAGCTATTGGTGCTCTACACACATGCATAAAAGATGTAGTCAAGCAGCCTCAGTCTGTTTCCAAAAAGCCCAGTAGCTTTTTCACAACACACTTCACTTTAAGGAAAGCTATTTATGAATAATGTCTTCATTGTCCTGCATGCTCAGTATTCACCATGAAAAATTTCTGATTTGGTTAAAAGCTAGTGTTTTGGCTACAGTGAGGGAAGTTCTTCCCAGCTGTGTTTGAGTTCTCCACTGTCTGCTATGTGACATCCACATACAAGAGTGTGGTCAGATGTGTCTTCATGGAAAAATCATATTTTAGGGTGTAGGAACAGTTCTTACACAATGACCTTGAACTTTACACTCAGCGTGAGAGTAACATGAAGGCTCACAAGGGAGATAGGGCTTTACAAATAAACTGTCTGGCTGAGCCACCTCCAGATTATCTTGATTCGGTGAAAGATGAGAGTTACTCCCCTGCGAAATGCACTACGAGGAATAACGTTAACAGTAGTGTAAACTTCCGTGTTTCATCATTTCAAAATGTTTTATGAATATTTGTGTTTGCAGATGTTCATTCTAACCATTCGATACCGCTAGTGTGAGAGATGTAAGGTTTCCAGCTGTTGAACCAAGATCAAATTCAGAGGATGACAAGAATATTTTTTTTTCTTTTATATTTTCCAATTTCACCATTCTTCAAATAGAAAAAAGAGTCCTTGAAGATAATCTCTTGGATCAAATACTCCTGTGTTTTTGCTCAATAATTGTTACCTGCTATTATGTGCATGAAATTGTTTTGGGTCACATATTCTCTGCTCACTTCAGCTTCTAATTTTGATGCTGCTAGAAACTGCAAAAGCACTCAATATTTGCTTCAAACAGCTGTTTGCAAGTTGGAAGGGGCATAACTTAAAATGCACGGTAAACTAGTGACACAGGAAAAGAGTGGAGGAAGAGAAGGGACAGGAATCAGATGTAGAAAAAGACGGTTATTTATAGACAGGTATTTATTCCAGATGAATCACTCATCATTTTAAGACTGTGGCATGGTAATGCTTTGAAAAAGTAAGGAGAGAATTTGATTTGAATTTTGCAATTACAATGAACCATTGTACAATGGACGTTTGCAGTATTTAATTTCTAATTGCTATTAAATATGAAAATTCACATTCTAATAATAGAAGCCCAAGCATACTTCTGAAGTACATTCAGTTAATGTGTGAGCAGATTCAAATTCAGAGGAAAACAGATGTGCTGGAAAAATAATCTATAGTAAAACTAGTTCGAATATGAGAGGGGTATTTTAGAGAAACCAAAGTCAAGAAGCCAAAGCCTCAATGTGGTGAATGGGAAGCAACAGGTGATTGAAATGGCACTGGACACTGCTGTTCCAAAGAAGATGGTGCAAACACCACTTTGGTAAGCAGAAAACTGCTCAAAAGTTAAGGCAGCTACATTCCCATTCCCATATCACTGGTAAAACTTAGGCCCTTTAGGACAAAGAATGAGGTCTCTCCTCTTATTTATGGCAGGATGAGAAAATGCAAACGGAGGAAACTATTTGGATGACAGTACAACTGAAAATTCTTTTTAACAGCCTTCTCAATGAGACACTTGTGGGGAAAAGATTAAATTAAAAAAGAAATAAATAAACATAGCTGAGAAACATATTAACTGGGAGTTGAATATGCTCAGTATTTTGGAAAATTGGGTCTTAATAAATATTTATGATAAACAGTCTGTGCAGAATATAACTATGAATTAACCAAAGTTAAACCCTTATTCTGGAAACAGTTACATCTTCTCCAAGGCTTTTTGTTTCAAACAGATTTTACTATTACTGTTTTGACACAAGAGAATTGAATCACTTTTTCCCTGTTATTTCTAGGGAAAACTTGACAAGGCTGTTCCTCTGTACGAACTAGCGGTTGAAATTCGACAGAAGTCATTTGGGCCAAAACACCCTAGTGTAGCAACTGCTTTGGTGAATCTGGCTGTCCTTTATTGTCAGATGGTAAGTTCTTCATGTCTTACATGTTTATTATTCCTGTCTTACACTTTTTTATGATTTATACCTAAATGATACCAAAGAAAGTTGATCACATTTAAAAGGGAAATTCCTTAGGAGACTTGCAAATTCTCAGGTTCCAGCTTAAAAATTGAAAGGATATTTGGCAAGGAAAATGTGCGCAGGGAACAGATGGTTGCTGTGACTGGTATTTTACAAGGACACTCGGGCTAACGCTTTTTAGATAATTCAAAATGCCCACATGCTTTATAAGACTAGAGCTAGAGTCTAGGATTTTCAGCGATGCAACGGTTATCACAATAGGAGGGAACACAGCTCCACCACTGATTTGGAGTGAAACATAATCCTTTGAAATTTATGTTTGTGAATGAAGAGTACCCACCTTGATCAACTGCAACTCTCTGTAACTAAAAATCTGAGAAGGCGGTAGACTTTCTAGTCTAAAACTTATATGAGATTCAAAGGAGATGCAATCAACTTGCCAGATTCCTTACTTAGCGTCAATAGGAGTGAGCTGTAGACTCTTTTCTTGTTTTCTGTATTTCTGCAATCTGCATATCTGATTTTAAATAGGGTTTAAAGCTGCCTCAGGCAAAATTAAAGAGCATTTGGTAACTCAAAACTTTCAGGACTGAGATTTTCAAAACTGCCTAGGAAGTTCTCAATTATCCTCATCTGTCAACAGTATCAAGAACTCAGAATGCCTTTTTGGTTAAATATGCGTGACTTTGTATCTAGGATGTGTTGATGACTATGTTGGAAAAAAGAGTAGCAAATGTAATACACGTCTGTAACAAACAACTTTCTACCACCCGAAGAAAAAGCAGGTTGAAGCTTTACCTCTTTATGAACGTGCATTAAAGATTTATGAAGACAGCTTTGGTCACATGCATCCTCGTGTGGGGGAAACTCTGAAAAACTTGGCTGTGCTAAGGTAAGATTATACGCTTTAGCCCTATAAAAGCAAATTCCTATAAAAATTACTGGATGAAACAAACCATCCTGGACTTGTGTACTTATTAGGGAAATAGAGAGCCTTAAGTACACTTTGTTGATAGCATGGTGTGCCTTTCAATTTAAACGAATTGAGAGCCTTTTTATGTTTGCTTGTTTCAACTTCTTTTTACTGTTGTTTAAAGCTATGAAGGGGGAGACTTTGAGAAGGCAGCTGAACTTTACAAGAGAGCTATGGAAATAAAAGAAGCAGAAACTTTGTTGATAGGTGGAAAAGCAACTTCTCGACACTCATCGAGTGGAGACACATTCAGCTTAAAAAGTGCATTATCACCAAACATTTTCCTGGAACATGGACAAAGGTGATATAAACCTGCTCAAAGAAAAGGCAGTCTCTATTGCTATTTTAAAGCAGACATAAAATTATTAAGAAAATCTTATTTTTTCTAGGATAATGTACTATTTTGGGACCGACACCTGTCTTCACGAATGACAGGGAAACAAATGTTTAAGCTTGAAATGTTAACTTTGCAGACCGTATGGTACAAAGCAAGCTTCTTTCATTGTATGTAGATACGCATATTAGTCACTAGCTCAAGTTATAGCTAATACCAAAAACATTTGGGTTTGATACCTCATAGCTTAAGCGCCAGGATTATAACAAGTTAAGTTGAACCAATTGTATATACTCTATCGGGTAGTTCTTACTTCTGTGTTGTAATAGCCTAGCTTAGATTTGTGTATTTTTGTTTCATCAATTCTTTCTGCTGTTTCAAAAGCTTTTAAAATTGTTTCTAAAGAGATAGTAATTTTGAAAAGGTCAAAATACTGTTCCATGCAGAATTTCACCTGCAGGGCAATTTCAGCTTTAAGCAAACTTACATTCAAGGGACTTGTGCAAAAAAAATTGGTTTCCTTGAGAAGCTAATATATCTAAATACATCATCATCTACAGTTAAAGCTGTTGTCAGATTCAACTGTGTTCAGTAAAAATACTTCCCGTGAGGAATCAGAATGAAGATGATTATGACCTGATTCACTGTTGTTAACCCTTTAGCGATCCTTTCAATATTTATCTCATTGAATCCCTTAAAATACAGGAGGGTTTGCATTAGCTGGAAAAACCTAGTGATGCAGAAATAGTTTGCAATCAGATAAAGAGATGCTAATCAAATTTACCTGTCTGTTGTATTTGTTAATACCCTTGTCATCTGGAAGAATCAGTTTGAAGTCTGTTCTCATTTGGTGCATAAATCCATGAATCGATTTAAATACATGCTACAAAAAGACTTTTTATAAGAAAATTGAATGTAAGTGAACAATTAATTGAAACCTCACTAAAACGTTTCAGAGGCAACTAATATAAAGATTTATGTGATCCAGTTTGAAAAATGCAAATGGCCTTTACCTCGAAGACCTCTGCAGTCTTTTTTCCCTTTTAGAGTAGAGTAACTATAACCCCTTTCAGCACTTGTTCTGGTTGGAAGGAATTTTTGGTAAGGCTGTAACTTGGCAAAAGAAACAGATTTACAACCCAAATATGATTTTTAAAATCTAATTGGAAAAAAAATCAAAAATAGCTCTTGAAGGTATTACAGCAAAGTAAGCAAAGTACAGCAAAGAGAGCTGACACTTCTATAGCTCTCTGGATATTTTCCTCTTCGGAAAAAGGGGTTTTAAGCAAAGAAAGTTTTCCCACTCTATTCTGGCCACCTTGAAAAACTTTGAAAACTGGAAAGTTTCTTTGCAGGATTGTTACTGAGTGAGGAGAGGGGTGGAAAAGAAAAAAAAAACGCAACAAACAAAAAAACCCCACCACAAACAAAGAAGAAGCCCAAACCCTCACCCTTCTCAGCTTGCACCTGTTTCTGTTGCCTGCTCTTCTCAGACCTGTTAATTCCCTCCTCTAAAGCCAGCGTTATGAATTATCAAATGCCTGGTCTAGCTCGTCACCTCTGATTTTACCATCTATAATGATACATCTTGTTCTCCTAAATAGTTCTCCTTAATCTTGCTAGCTTAAGAAGCTACTTTCTAGACCTTCAGTGTTGTATCAAGACTTTCCCCATTTAACGATTTCCAGTTCTGAACTGTTACTATTCTTCCCTTGAGTCACTTCTCTCCAACTTACTCACAGGTTGCATGGTTGCTTTCGGAAGAAAAAATCAATCCCTGAAAAGCAGCAGATCCCAACCATCCATGGTCCATTAGCAAAGACAGTGAGGAAACAATAGCTTACCCTCTCAACCTAAAGAAAAATCCTTTACCTACAGAAAGTAAAACAGGATCTCGAGTAATAGTGGAGGGTCTTGCAGGCCACATGTTGGCCATAAGCTTCTGCAGCAATAGTCATAGTGCTCTTAGGACAGTTCATGTATTTATAGTTGTACCTCATGGACATTAAAGAAAGTAATCTGTATATCTGGTGTATGCCAAGTAATACTTTCATGTTGGAAAACTCCACCTCAAAACACAGTGTCAGCAGTTTCAATGGAGATTTAATCAAACATCTCAATAACATTCATGATTGATACACTGTAAACACTGAAAGTTTCTTTTATAAGATTGCCAAATAAACAAAGCTGGACTAAACCACTGCAATATGCTTTAATTTGTTAGTTCATAACAAAAGAAGTCATAAACTTCCCATTAGGTTTTGTAGTCAAAGTAGATTATACTTGTAAATGTCTTTTTAATTTAAAAATTATCCTTAAAGCTGCTGGTTTTGATGCTGTTTACTTTTAAATAAATTTAACCATTGGCGCATACAGTCTTAAAGTATTTTCTAATTATCTAAAATTATTCTTGTATATACTAGTTGAAAGTCTGAAAGTAACAGGAAAACCATTTTGTAGACATTGTAAGTGGGCATATGAAAAAGTATATTAATTTGCTCATAAAACTGTACATGAAATAAAATGGTAATCAGTTGCCTCTTGTAAAGCTGTCGATCATGTGATAGCATGAATCATGTCAGCCAAATAGTTAAGAGTCAAGATTAACGGGGCCGTTGTAGAAATGAATCAACCATATGCCTCAGAATCTCCAGAGCCAGGTGTGTGCCTCACTTTTATTGTTCCCAACAGAAAGGTAAAGCCACAAAGGAATGTACGTAACACTTGAACTGACACTTAGATGAAGCTAACGTACACTTAGTGACACAGATTAAAGTACGTACTTTTTTAACGATCTCATTGTTCTATTTCCTTTCCCTCTTTGCAGTTCATTTCTAAAATCTGTTTTCTCCAAAACTGAACTCAATAGAAAAAAAACCCCTTCCATTTTACAGGATAATGCACTACACACAAAACCTTCCTCACTGGCTTCAGAGATGATTATGTAAATAACAATCTGGTGTCAGCTGTGGAGGAAACAGATTTTGATTGTAACCATTGCTTAAAAATCAAAGATTTTTTAACTAAGTATTCATTCAGCTGCCCTAAGAAACAGAAGCACCTCCACAATATTACTCTCCTTTTACATGTTGGTTGGATACTGCCACTACCATTACTAGCTGGTTCTGTGTTGGCTGCATTGTGCTGTGGAAAGGTTTTTTGAACAGCCCAAGTTGGAAATACTTGTATTATACTGCAAAGACTGAAATTTACATTTGTCTAAGCCAAATCTAAATAATGATCAAGTTCTGGATCAGACACCCACAGCAGTTAAAATATTTGAAATTTATACTTCCAGTTCTGCAGGGTACTGGCACTACAGGTTGTGTACGTTTACAGGTCAGTTTAACACATGACAATTTAAAACATAATACTACTGTACTAGTATTATTTACAAAACAAATACAATAGTTCTGCTACTCCACTGAAGATGCAAACTCAGATAAAGTATATTCTTTAATATAGCCCATATGATCAGAATTATAGCTAAACTTTTAATAACCAACAAAAATATAATACTTAGATTTTCAAAGAGATAGACAAAATCTCCTGTTCTTCCCACTGTTGCTGGTAATTCTTAGATTTTGTCATGAAAAGCACCTGCCAGCTGAAATAGTGACGTGCTAATAACCAGTCTCCTAGTATAATTATCTACTAACAAAAGACTTTGCCTTGTTGCAGCATACTCAAATCATTATCACATACAAAACATACAGGCAGCTATTTAAGAATAAGCAGTAGTAAAACATGGATAGAACCAGGGAAGTTTAAAAAAAATTCCATCCCAGAGATACTTAAGGCGGATGAAAAGGCTGAAATGTACTATTTACTCAGAAAAAGTAACCACAGCATGATCTATGCCAAGAATTTACAGAGACCAATGAACAAGGATGAGTACATGTGCATGGAAACTTAGGAGCAGCAATGAGTGAGGCACGATCATCTGCCCTTGACCTATTCAATCTGCTTCAGCAGATTTCATCTTTCACTTGTTCTACACTATGTACTGTTCTCATCACATGATATTGCATATAATGTGCTATGCCTGCCTTTGTTATTTCATCTATCATCTCCTTTTGTTTTCTGCTGAACATCTGGACACTGGCAATGCTGAGAAATTAAAATTTACAGTAGCACAACTCTATACATTAAAGGCGTGAATAGACATTAGAACATAAACAAGGTAATTCTGTTTCCTTCCTGCCCCTGTAACAGTTCCATTTCATCAGAAATGTAAAGATAAGCGTCAGTGGAGGTAAAAAGGGGGAAAAAAAAGATAAAGATGTCTGGTCTTCTCAAAATCCAATGTCAATCCAAACTCCCCAAATTTATACTTAATATTTGTTTTGCTACATGTTTCTCATTTTGGCCATGAGTTCTTCTAGGCTTTCTTCACACTCAGACACCGTTTCCTCAGTTATCAGATTCTCGTCCTATTAAGAGCAAAAAGAAAAGGTTAGCAACAAGAATAGCAAACAAAAAACCCCCCACAAAT
This sequence comes from Ibidorhyncha struthersii, assembly GCA_013398815.1. Classification (NCBI taxonomy): domain Eukaryota; kingdom Metazoa; phylum Chordata; class Aves; order Charadriiformes; family Charadriidae; genus Ibidorhyncha; species Ibidorhyncha struthersii. The sequence goes on from VZSZ01005633.1 coordinate 81,328, forward strand.
AAGCTTTATTGCAATTACACCACACCATTTTCCTAGAACCAAGCACTCAATTGCAAGATTAGGCCTAAGTGATTATAAGCTTAAATTGTAAACTATTCTGACTAGGAGTCAGAATCTTCTGGCTGCAATACATACAGATTCTGTGTTCCCCAGGTATACTAACTGCTGTTTGACTACATACAGCTTTTACAAGATAAATATGGTAAAAATTAATTAGTCACCAAAATACCAACTGAGAAATTAGTATTTTTTTTCCCCTCCTCTGTCCCCCCACCAAATACATTCAGTCCTGTCACCTCAAAACTACATTCACACTAGCATCCATAGCTAAGGAAATACATTTCATAGAAGCATGAAACTGGACCACAGAAGGCACCAATCAGATGTACTGAGGTACAGTTTTACTGGAATTGTTCAAGATGGAATGTTATTTTAGGTTTAAAGGGTAACCAAACTGGCTGGTATTATAAATTTAATCTACAACATGGATTTGAAAAATTTTATTACCTTGTTTGGGATAGTATATGCTACAGTAATTCCCTCGGGAAGCTCAGGTACTGGACCAGAAGCAGCCTTCAGCTCATCTTCCGACATTTCTGATACTAATTCGATGCCTTTGCATTAAAAGGAATCAAGAACTCCATTAGTTAGGAGAGAAAGTTCTTTAATCACTACGTTATCACAGTAAGAGGAAAACTGCAGCTACTTTTCTGAAATAGAAAAAAAATTAAAACAGAAAGACCTTTGATTTCAACTACTTCGTTTCATTATTAATACAAAGTATTTTCCCATTACAATATATTAAATGATTCTGTACAGGTAACTAATGGACAAGAATGACACCTCTCCTATAGGACTTCCTTGTTCTTACCATTTAAATCTTATCATGAGGACAATTCTCCCAAGGGTAAACTAAGATTATTTTCTTTAACATGTAACAGACAGAATGTACATATCCATTCTTGAAATGGTTATATAAAATGCGCTTACCATTTCTTAAGAAAATTCCTTCTAATTTAAAGCCCTCAGAGGAATATAAAAATCCATGGGATACCTTAGTACAGTGGTTATGGAAGTGACAAATGCTCTTTAGTTACATATTTAAAAGGAACGCATAGTGAATACGTCACATCTTTCATATCTTCAGACCATCTTCTGAGAAAGTTTTTTATTCAAACATCGTTACATTTTGAGCCTAAAACCTGCACATTACACTAGAAATACATCATCAAGTTGCGGTAATGTCACTGTCAAAACCTGTGAAAAGCCAGTAGAAGTTCTACGCAGTAGAAGTTACAAAAAATAGGTACAGTCTACAGTGTGTTCACCCAAACCAACGACTTTAATTGAGTCTCGGTACTGGGAACATCATTTCGGCTCCAGTTGATTACTTACCCCAGTCATTGTCTTCGTGTACTATTTCTTCTTCCTGTTCAATTACTTCTTGTTTTGGTCGTGCAGCTTCTTTTTTCTGAAGGAAAAACACAAAACAATAAAAAACATATGTAATACTCCAATTTTCATCAAAGCAACAAAGACCAAATCTAATATTCACACTTCTTTTAGTATTTAAGATACAGTCACCATTCAGAACTTCGTTAGGAATAAAAAAGCAGAACACCTGCAAGTCAAAAAAAAAACCAAACCCACTGACTCTCAAAAATGTGTGACTGCCAGAAAGGTTGAGCAATTACTACAGAAAAAAATATTATCTAACTGAATGCAAGCCAATCTGCCTACCCTTTGCTTTAAGATAACTCAAAGTACTGTATTTTTAGAAACACGTGCAACCATCTGAGGACAGGCTCCTGAAAATTGCAGTAGCAGTGAAAGTTTTCTTTTACTACAGGCCTGTAGCTTGCTTTGTTCTTAAGACTTAAAGAAAGGAAAAAAAAAAACAAACAACTAACTAAAACATTTTACCTTATAATTTTCTTGTTGTTTTCTGCAATTTTGGTCACTACATTGTGGGTTTGGCTTCATAGACATAGTTGGAAAGAAATCCTGCATGGCATTGTAACCAAGGTAGTAACTCACAGTACCAAAATTTAACAGGTATCTAGGAGCACAAACAGAGAAAGCAGGCTCTTATATACAGGTGCAAACCTAAAAATGCAGTTGCTCAAGGAATAATTTTTCCTAAAAGAACTTTTAGAATACACTTTCACACCAGTGAGTTGTAAAGAGTTACTCTAATTGTCTTAAAATCAGCTGTAGTCACCTGACAACAGCATAACTGCATCAGTGGAGAGCCCAGTCCTCTTGTAGTGTGTGTGAGAACAAGTCAGCTACAGTCTCAGAAAAAATGTTTAGTAAGTAAGCAGTTTTCTCTTGTGCCATAAACTATTGCTTGAAACACTCAGGTACCCTGTAGTACAACGGGGGAGTTTTCAAGAGCTAATCAGAACCAGTTTAATCATCTTTACTGTAGGGTCAGATTGGCAATGAAAATAAAGACTTAAATTAAGCTGCAATGTTTGCATTCTTCATTAAAGAAAACCACATATTGCTATGCAATTTTATGTAATACCTCTCTCTGCACAGCTGAAAACGGAGGTTTGTTGTTTGTAGGCACACTTGCAAACAGTACTTTTATTCTTTGTAACTAGAAATGACAAAACCAAGCAAAGGCTAAAAACAGGCTAAAATAAGACCATAATTCTCAAAGATGCTTGTAAAAAATGGTGCATCATTTTGAAACAAAGTACAAAGTTGTTCAAAAATTTTCCTTGCTGATACATGCAGTTCTTTTAGCAGTTGGAGTCATATTTTAACATTTTCTTTTCTAAAAGTACTGTCACATCTCATATTGCTATATAACTCATTTTAATTCATCTCAGGTTTTTGGAATACAAAGACTGCAAGAGAAATTATTTACTCTTTGTCCTTGTACAAGATTTCAAAGACAAGTCAGCACTGTAGCATTTTTGTGTATAATTTAATGATGTCAAATGGGAGCATGTTTAAATGCGTAACTAAGGGGGCGGAAAAAAAAGTGCGTATGCAGCAAGAGAAATTCTTAGGAAAACTCTGAAGACTCTCCTTTACCCCTGAAAAGTTCTATTAAAAACAGTGGCTCCAAGGTAAACATGCCAGTGATTCAAGCAGTGTGTATTTCAGCCCTGTCCAATGATGCCAACACTTTCAGAAAACAGGCCACAAACCTATAAAAAGAACCAGCCCCATCATTATGAAATGTTCCTTCGAGTTTCTTTTTCGTATGGTGCTGTACATCGAATAGCAACAACTCAGTCACTTACTTCAGAACATTTTGTACGAGAATTCCTGCCACAACACCCATAGTTGTAGGAAGACTAGCTGCACAAACTCCTTCTCGTTTTAATGTTTTCTCATCAATATTTGCAGCAACTACAAGCGGAGGAGCACACTGAGGGGAAATAAATTCAGTTTAAAAAATAGTGTTAAAAAAACCCTAGCCAGCTAATCTGCATACTCCCCATCCCACAAAGACGACAAATGAACAACTCCACAGAGCACTTGCATACCGCAAAACAAGCAGATTCACCAGGTATGATCAGCTGTATATGTCCTGATACTGCATTTTCACTTACTCCAGATTCCATCCAGATTTGTCCAAGTTCATTGCAAGCCTTATAAACACAGAAACACACACATCAGCACTGCAGAAGTATAATGGAGAGAAAAACATAAATTGAGAGTGATTAAAGACATTGCTCTTCCTGCTTTAAGAAAAAAAGACTATGATCAGAAAAAGGAACATGAAAAGGTAGAATAGAAATTGTTTATCAGAGTCTGAGGACAAATCAAAGAAGTTAAAGTCGTCCTCATGAAGCTCACCCTTTGTGCTTTCCTGACAACCTGAGACTTTTGAACAAATACAGGCATTAGCAGTCCACCTATTAGATGCACGCTACAGAATCTAATTGCACAAACTACTTTTAGTGGCGTGGATTCAGTGTGTCTGTGTACCTTCAGTGCATGCAATTTGCAGATCAAGTTAGCTGAAGGATAGCAGAAAACATGCACTTGGAACGTATCCAGCAGTGGTTCCTACTATAAAGAAAACCAGTTTGATTAGGTACACAGCCTTAAGAAGACAGTTTTAGTATACAAAGAGTCATGTGAAGTATACAATTAGCTATACAGTCTTTAAAAAGTTTGTAAGATTCAACATGCCAGGCTTTGATAGTAACTTTATATAAACAGGATAATTTGGAAAAACAGAGAGGGCTTACAACACTTAACTCTTTCACTAACCATTAGCTGCTAGTGACCTAGAAGTCTATAGTTATATTTATGCACCTAACACGTGTTTTACAAGAACTGGGTAAAAGCTCAGATTCTGTTTCCTTAAATCAAAGGGGAACTTTCTTAGAAGATTCTCATTAAGTTCCTGTCTTTTCTCTAGTCCGCATAATTCCTAACAATATTTATAGGAGAAAACCAACCTCCATAAGCTTATGCCTTAGATGGCCTTACCGTGTTAATTGCCATGCGAGCTTCAAAGTTATCCACGCAGCTTAGAACAAGATCAACAGGCTTCCCTTCCTCTAGCGCACCGTTACTGAAATAAGTATCAGAAGTTTACATGTAATTGGTGGCAGGACAAAATACCAACATGGCAATTAACATGCTTCTTTAGGGTACAGAAGCACATGGGAAACTTGTGCAAATGCAGAACAGCATCTTAGATCTACAGTAGAAACAAAGGCATGCTGAAGCTGGGATTTAAATACATGTGCATTTTAGATTAAAATAAGTTTTAGATAGTATACACTCACAGTACAAACTACTGGAGAATGGTATCTTTGTACAACATAACTGCAAATGGGAAAAGTTATTTCAGAACTTCTCTGTGAGATCCAATAATAACTATTTTCTTTCTTCATTCTACAAAGCATGCCTGAAACTACTCCAGAGCAGTCAAAACATGATCTGATCTGTTTTCTATAATGGGAAAATCCTGTACGACCTGCAGCTTTGGTTGGAAAACTAAAGATGCACTAACATAAAACATAACTACGTAACAGCAGAAATATGCCAACTCTAGAGAAAAGGTCTAGGCAGAAATGTCTTCACACATACATATTTCCTACTGATTTTCAATTGGAAGCCATTAAATTGGAAAAAAACCCTCAACCATAAAAATGTGAGGCAGTATAGAACCACACATCAGCAGAAGTTAGCGATATGCTTTTGTTGAGAGATTTTACCTTATCCTATCCATGAAGTGTTCAAAATTGTCCAGTGTTGTGATGTTGTAGTTATGCACTTCAAATTGAACATCAGGATTAATATTCCTTATGGAGGAAATAAGTCAATATTAATAAATACCATGATAACTTGCATTCTACTCCCTAAGTTCACAAGTGTTGCTACAGTCTTAAGCTTCCAGTCTGAAGTCCAGAATACATACATATTTGTCAAAAAATCACAGATTGGATGAGAAAAAAACCCACAACATATTGAAGTGGCAGAGTTTACACCAAACTTCTGAGCAAAATGAGCTATACTTAAAAAGTAGACTCACTAGTTTTTAGAAAACTCACTCTTTTTAGACTGTAATGGTTTTGGCCATTACAAAAAGGTCCTTAAGGTATCACCCATTCCCCAACTATTTTATACTCAAATTTCCAAATTTGGTCCTGCCACTTTGCAAGTGATTAAGAGCGAAACATCGTTTTTCTGGAGCAGCATCCTGGGTAAATACATTTTGATACCCACTTCTCTAAGTTATACCTCAAAGTATGCTCTGCTGCTTGCACTTTACTTAATCCAGCTTGATGAGGTTGGAAGAAGAGTCTGTTCATGTTTGCCAATTCCACTTTGTCATAGTCAAACAGAAGCAGCTACAATAAAGATTGTATTAACATATGTGAATCTCCAAAGACTCTGCAACCAGAGCACTATGGCAAGCCATTTTAAACAACAAAACGCATTCTAAACCCAACAAAAAAAACCCCAACCAAGCGAACAACCTCCCCCGCCCCCTGTCATCCCATTCAGTTCACATACAAAAGGTACCAACATTGTAAGTACGTGAAAAACTGAATTCTAACTGCCATTCACCAGGAACTGATTCATTAAGTCAAGAAAACCACTCTTAATAAAAAGCAATCTGTTCATTTGATCTAAACTAAGAACATTCAACAGATTATCTACATGAACGCTATCACCTCTATTATCACATTCCTACTTGTTGTTATAGCATTAACTAGAAACGTGTAATTTGTTTCACTTGTCTTGGCATGTAGTTCTTCAAAAACAATTCACTTAAAATACCTACATGGACATGTTGATTATTATAAATGCTGAATCAACTGTCCAATGCCCTTTTCTATGCCTAAGATGCTGGTCAGGAAATGCAATTTTTTATTGCAAAGTTTATTCCTCCTTCCTCTGAAGAAGCATCACCTCTGTATTAAGAAACTTGTTAAAGTTCCAAGAGTAAATGGTCAGGCTTTGCCTAGAAATACAAACATCTAAGCCATTCCCCAAATTCCTTCTTTAAAGAAAAGTCCCGTTCTACTAACTCTGGAGGTTCTTGTTATCTATACACACATCAAATTATGTTTAACCACTGCTAAATTTTTAGCTCTAAGTCTGCCACATGAAGAACTAAGGTTTGTGATAAAAATTTTTGATATCTACTGCATTTCAATTTCATGAATATCAACTTGTTCTCATAAGATTTAATCTTCTATGCAAGTTACGCCCTCCTTTTTCTTTATTTTGTTTTGCTTTTGCAATAATCCAGTACGAAGGTGAGATAGATGGGCTAATGTAAGGGCACAGAGAAGACAGGCATCCTAACAAGAATCATCCACATGATACAGCCCTAAGTAAATCAATTTTACTAGCATAAGAAAAATACACTCTTCATTTGTGCTGTTTATGCAACTGCTGTTCTTGAGTACCTTTTTATTTGGGTAAAATCAACTAAATGAAATCAAATCTAACTCTTTATGAAGACTGGTCCATCTACTATAAAGAAGTAGAAGAAGAAAACTCTCATTACCTTACCAATGCCACACCTTGTCAACATTTCAGCAGTCACACTGCCAACTCCACCTACACCTACTACTGCAACTGTAAAGGAACGAATTTTCTGCAGAAAGAAATAAAATACAGGTCACTGTATCAAAAGCGGTCCTCAAAGGGAAAAAATGCAAGGCTGTTTTAATGCAGATAGACTCCTACCTCATAGTCTTTGACAATTCCCATTCTTTTTAATGCCATCAAGCGACTACAAAGAAAAACAGGAACATTATACAGAAAATGCTCTCTACATTTCTAACAGCAATTTTGCTTTTCAGATATTTAAGATCACTTTTGCTTTAAAAAACTCAAGCCTCCTCTTTTCCCTGCAGGTGTGATTGCCAGCTAGGTACAGTCTAAATGAGATAGCTACTTTCCTATTAGCAACAGCAATGGAATACTAAACTTGCCAAAATTCAGTTGGTACGAGTAATGTCAATGAAATCAGGAGGACCCATAGTTAGTTTCGAAAATGAATCCCTGATTTACGGAATGAAAGCCTACTTTTTTCTTTAATGAACCATGTGGCTGGCAGCAGGTCAGTGAGAACTCTTCCACTGTTTTCTGATCAATTTGATTAACTACAACATAACATTAAAAAAATACATTAGCAAATATCAGGTTGTGAGAATAACTGGAAGAATTTTAAAGTAACATTTTATCATGTTATTGCATTTTTCATTGAAAGTATCAATGAAAGTACAAGTCTCAGGTTGTAACAAAGCAATTAATCCTGAAAAATAATGCATCAGATTTCCAGAACTTCGGAGCATTAGAAGGGGTCCCAGATACTCAAGACTTCTCTAAACCAAACTCTAAAATAGGGAAATTAGAGGAATGAGAATAAGACCTCGTGTAATACCAAAAAGCAACTTAGCTGAAAAACTCACCTCTCTCAGTTTCCTCTCTCTCTCCCTCCCTGTACCGTAAAGCAAGATAATGCAAAGTAACCCCGATGTACACCCCTGCCAGCCCACTCAGGTGGGAAACAGGAGAGCATCTCTCCCCTCCTCCCCACAGAGCACCTGCCTTCAGCATTGCCCCGACACCCTCCTCAGCACACCCAGCCCCATCCCTTAGCCCCCTACCCGGCCTAGCCCACGTCCACACGCCTTTTCCCCTTTACCCAGACCCCCAGTTCCAACCCACGCCTGACACCCCACAGCCCTCCCTCTTCCCCATCCCCTACACCCCGACTCAGCCCCTGGGACTCCTCCCCACGGCTCAGTCCTGGCCCTCTCCCCATAACCCAACGCCCCTCCGCCCCCTTCGCCCCGGGCCGCACCTGTAGGGGTTGGAGTCCGTCACCTCCGGGCTCATGCTCTCGATGCGGGCCCGCGCCGCCCGCCGCCCGCCTTTCTCCCGAGCCAGCTCCTCCTCCAGCTCCCGCACACGCCGCTCCAGCTGCTCCAGCCGCCTCGGCTCCGCCATGGCAGCGCCGGGCGACACCGCAGCGACACGTCTCCCCGTCTGAGGCAGCTTCCGGGAGCGGCAGGCAGCTCCCTCCCCTGCTCGC